>JAUNZO010002730.1:0-17779 GCA_031894775.1 Chloris gayana
CACCCAGGTTAGCCTGTTCGTTTCCTGCCCTCTAAAAATTATATCCATCACATCAAAGAGGATCTTACTTATTTAAGTAGATCTTTTATTAATTTAATGACAAAACCTATGTCACGACCCCCTCTAATTTGCGAGACGAATCTAATGATCCTAATTAATCTATGTTTTGCTACAGTGATGCTACAGTAAACATCTTCTAATAACATCATAATTATCCTCGTTGGATTCGTCTCGTGAATTAGATAGGAGGGTCTACAATTAGTTTCGAGATTAGACTTTACTTAGTACTTCAAAATGATAAAATTCTCTTTGATTTGACCCCTTTAAAAATTATATACACCCATAATAATAATAATAATACGCCAGGGACAGTCAGTTGTTGGCACGGGGGAGTGAGGGCCAGGGCTTAACAGCTCGCTCGTTGCTTCAGGACCGGGCTTGCAGCCTTGCACGCCTGGTGTTCCTCGTGCTGGGCGCCTGTTCCGGCGATGTCCGCCCTACAGGCCTCAGTACGCCGTCATCATTAGCGATGTTCCGCAGGCAGGGGCGGTGGTCGACCGCTCAGATGCACCGTGCATATATATACTGCTTCTGAGGCAGGTCGTCGGAACTTGGAGTTAGTAGCACGTAACGTACAAGCTGAGCTGAGCGGCAGTAGCCATGATAAGCTGGCGGGCACCCATGCCCTGCAGTGTCGAGCATTTCGTCAAAATCATTTCATTCCTAGGCACGACGAACGGTATCGGAATAAACTTTATTCTGTTTTTCAAAATTCAGCTCAACCGTTTCATAATATAAAACACACGCATGTCTCGGTAAAAATCCCCGTAATCCCACGGCGACAGATTCCGGGTGCGCATCACCAAACAGACCTTCCATTCCTTCTTTCTTTTGTTTCGATGCACCCTAGGAAAGCTCCCGTTGGCAACGATAATAACGACGAGCACATAGCTCTTTGAGAGAGTAAAAGCTTTTGAGCAACTCCAACAATACTCTTAAATAGGAGTGACTCTCATTCTTAAATTTTATGAGTTTTGGAAAAAAAAAAAGGATCAACTTCTGTAACACTCTTAAATGAACTCCTAAATTGGGAGGGCTTCCAAATCCTCCCTCCAACCCCATAAAAAATAGGAGGGCTCCTTCTTCCCTCCTCCTAAATTACAGCTGACATGAGTCCCACACATTTTCTGTTTTTTCAAGATTTAATCCGGCTGCCTCCGCCGCCTAGCTGCATCTGTGCCCGTCGCTGCTTGGCTGCCCAGCCGCCCTGCGGCGCCACCCGCCGCCTAGCCGCTCGGTCATGCCTCCTCTCCGGCCGGCCAAGCCAGCCGCCTCCTCCTACCCTGTCGTCACACCCTCTCCTCCTCCCGACCGGCCACTAACTCCACCCCATCTTCCTCCGATCGTCGTTGCCCCGCCCAACATCGGCCATCTTCGAACTCTCCACCTCCCACCGCCATGCCAAAGCCTTCACCCTGGCTGGATCTATGCCCACCATGGTTGGGCGCGGTGTTTTGGCAGCGGCAGGAGCTTGCTCTGTCGCGCCGACCCGGTCGCCACCGCCACGTCGCGGCGAGGCTACTCACCACTTCTCACACCATGCACAACGCTGTGATGGTCACCTCGCTACGCCGCAAGGGAGGGACTCGCTGCAGCTCGTGCTGGCGCTCACAGCGGCGGCTGCCATCTTGGCCAAGAAGAGGATCGAGGGGGATACTAGGACGAGAGCTTGGACCATGCGGCGAGCCGGCACATTCTGTCGGCCCCTCCTCTCCGGCGCGTTGGGGCCGCACGCCAAGGCGCCCCCTCCCTTCTCCATCATGCCCTACCATGTCCACCACCTGTGCAGCTCTCGGTGAGGAAGAAATGAAGTTCATGGGTCCCACGTGACAGGGTGAAATAGGAGGGCGAATAGGGAGTTCCACTAGAGATGGAACTGAAATTGACCCCCAAAATTTTATTAGGCGGCCCCGAAATCAGGATTTTGTGTCTCCATTTCGGGTGTGCTGCTAGAGTTGCTCTTATAAACAAATATGTTGTGTTTTACCGCTGGTCCATACGCAAAAGGTCTTGATTAGCCGTATACATAGCACTTGTAAGCTTAAATTAAGGGTCTATCTACGTTCCAGCTAACTAGAATTTTATCTTATATCCAATTAGTATTTTAGATCCTCCAATCTAAATCCAATGGCCACAACCCTCATTTTCAACCTCCAGTTCCCATCTCCTTTCCTGTCGCTAAATCGTGCTAAGACAACGCCAACACCGATGTCACCAACCCCGCTCACTACCTGTCGGTCGGCCGTGCCGAGGGTGGCGCCACCACTGCCTCGCTGCACCACCGAACCTCAACCTACCGTCCGAACACCCTGTCTAAGGTTAACGAACAATTGAGCTTGAAGAACCCAACACCACTACCGCGATCTGTTGAAGTTCACTCGAACCCTAGCCTCTCTACCATAACCCAACCACCCTATCCTCCCCTTCCACCTCCAGCGGTGCCCTCACCGCCACGCCACTGCGCTTGACCACTACCACCGCATGCTGGCACAGTTCATAAAATTTGGTTGGATGATTTCCATGACTCCAGTTAACTAGATTCTAGCAAATATGTAAATTAAACAACATGTGTAGTAATCTCGTGGAACGGGCCATCCACACCTCGAGGCATCACGCGTGACAGTCACTCTATCACTCGTTTTTTGTAAAAAAAAAAGGTTGAAAACACTAGTATTTATTAAGAGAATTATAACCAAATATAAAAGAACATATTTTTTATATTTCAAGTGACCGAAATTTGACCAAGTCAATGGATGGTGAAATTTTTTGTTCATCTATTCATTGTAGGATTATGTGTTATGTTATGTATTAGTTGTACAAATTTTTTTATCAATGTGCTAATTATAGAATTTTTGTTATTTTGTAAACCATTGATCTATATCCAATGGTCGAAAGAAACACAAATTTTCAAGCGACTAAAAAATACCAAACAACTAAACAGAATGCCAGACCCGAACCAGAGTCATGACCAAATACGTCCGGACAAACAAATAGAGCATAAATAAGTAGGACCAAAGGTGCTTGATATTATCTATAAAATAAGGGGATTTTGCTGATAGAAATTTTCTTTGCTTTGTAATAATCTTATAATCCACCCCTATGAAACTTGACAAGTTTATTCATTCTTCCAACAACATCTAGGGATTCTTCCTGATGTTCGTCGTATCGAAGAAAGAGGTATGAGACACAAGAAGTAAAATTTTCCAACGGTGGGGATGTCTGCCTACCGGTAAAGTAGAGGAAAAAAATATCGTGAAGGTTCCATATTTTTTATATACACTTAAATGATATGATAAAAATATAATGCAAAGTTTTAACTTTAAATTTAACTTTTTAATAAAATATATAGTTAATAAATTACAGAGGAAGAGGACAATTTTGTCCTTTCCTTTTACTTTTACATGATTTATTAATTTATATATTTTATATAAAGTTGAATTTGGAGTTGAAAGTCTATATATATTTTTTTAGTATGTACAACAGATATGTCTGTTTCATAACTGTGTATTACTTGTGAATAAGATTTTTAAACTTTCTCAGTTCAATTGGATGTCCTATCGGTGGGGGAAAAATTCTACATCCTACCGGACACCAGTACACAAAAAACATAGGGATAGAATTCCCCACCGAATTTCATTCATTCAAGTGCGCAAATTGTGCTAAAGAACCAATAGTTTTGTGCTACACGCACCCTCGATGGGGTGCTCTTCATTCAGCACATTTGAGCCATGGCCGCGTAGGGCCAAAGAGTAGGCACAGACTGTTAGAGGGCTGGGAACTAGGCCGTTAAAGGGTGAACACGTGTGTACATAGTGGTGAGTGTGTGTACGTCGTGGGTGTCTGAGTTGTACTATAATCACAAAAGAAAATATGTGGCTCCTCGGTCGAGTGAGACTAGGTCCACGTGTTCCCCCAACAAAAGCTTTGCACCGAACCAGCAATTTTCCACGCCCAACGACGTCTTTCGACCATAACAGCAGGAAAGGCTGCACCAAAACAAGCTAATAAAAAAAATCATCTGTTCTAAAATATTTGACGTTTTAACTCTCAAATAGGTTCATCAATGATGCTAATTTGGACATGACGGCTGTCCAGGTTTATAGAAGATGTTAAGAATCTGAACATACAGAAACAGAGCTAAGATGACAAATAAACTGAGAAGGAAGGACCGAAGGAGTTCGGCAATAACATGGCCATGTGCCATGCAGCTCGGCAACTAATCCAAAATATATACCAGCCACAAATCTCAGATGGTGTGTTCACGATTACACTTAGTACATGACCAACTATAGAGGATCACAAGGACCGAAAGTGCGTGATCGAACTGAATCGTGATCAGATGGGAGTACTTCGAACACATGTGCCATTTTGCCGACGACGTTGTTGCTTAATTTCTAGTCAAATTGATGGAACCCACCGATCGTGTGCCCCATCCCTAGCTAACGGAGATTGTCCAGTTAGATAGACACGGAGGATCCCCCTCATCCCCGCATGCAACTCTCGTGTCGCGCGTCGACGACACTGGGAATGCAGGTGCTGGGGGCTACGTTAGGGCGGCGCCAGAGAGATGGCCCGTTTGCATATGGTGCGACGCTTCGTTCCTGTGGCATGGAATGGAACGGCCAATGCATCATTACCTTTCGTGTGGGGAAATGATTCTTCTTCTTCCCTCTGATGATACAAGAACAATACCAATCGAAGCAAATTTGTTGGTCTCGTGGTGATGCTGGCCCACGCTGTATGCCTGCTGAGGGGTATCATCTCTCTCACTTTGTACCAATTAAGCGCCGTGCCACGAATGCAACACATACCATCCTCGCCCGGTCTGTCATCACATAACAAGCTCGAGCCCTGAGCAGGTCATCATCACCCGGTGACATCTGTATACGACAAAAAAACTCGGACCCTGGCCGTTATAAGACAACAAAAAACCTAGTAGTTTTTTTCTTCCAAAAGCCTTTCTCCAGTCCATACCATTTTTGGCAGCCGGGGAACGGACCCAGCCTACTGGCTCCGTTACCTGTACCATTTTTTGAGTGGGTCCCGGACAGGTCCTCCGGGACTACCTGACACCACAACGAATACCCGTGTGTCCAACTCGAACGGCCTATTTGCTCGTATTTTCATCAAGCAACACGAGCATCGGAGTGTTGGTGTTGCCACCGGGCCTGAGTGGCCGCCCCGTTTCATATGGCGTGTGTCATCTTGCCCTTCGTGTATAACTGATCACGCTGAGGATCCCCGCAGCGAAAGCGAACTAGCAGTATGGTGTTCAGGCAAGGACGGATCGGCATTGCACGGGTTCCGGCAATGGGACCCGCACCTCTCGCGTGTGTCTCCGTGTCGCTCTAGCAAGACGATGGCACGGGGGACGCAGTTGCCGGCTACGGCAGTCTGCCTGCTGGCCGCGCCGTTGCAGACTTGTGGCTCGTTTTCCTCGTGGCTTCCTTCCGTGCTGGCCGTCCGAGACTGCCAGATGCTTGCTGCTGCTATTGGCTGCAAAATTGATTTGCTCGGCCTGCAACGCGCAGCCTTGCGGCTCGACGACGAGCACGGCAGCAGGTCTGCCATTCTTAAAAGTCTGAGGTGAAGTGAGCGTGCGAGTGCAGGTCGCTCTGTCTCTGCTGCATGTATGTCTCTCCTGCTGCGTTGTGCCGCTATGTGACAGAAAAATCTAGTACGGAGTAGTAGGTTAGTTAAAAAACGCACTAATAAACTCCAAAAAGATCGTCTCGCTGTTACTCGATATCTTACAGGAAGTACTAGTACTGTACAACAACTCCCGTAACTAAAATACACGCCACACCGCTCCTTCGAATGCTGCCGGTTCAGGTGACATTTGTCCATTTTTCATGCAACCTGCACTCATGTCGATTCCCACGTAGTGAGGTTCAATGTCTGCGGGTTGTACCTTGCGTTACTTGCAATCCATGGCTATCGGCTATTGTTCGGTTGCAGGGTTCTCTGCATCATATGATGGTCTAGCCGAATCTCGACGGACTATAAAGTCTCCTTTTTCTGCAGCAGCGTCATATACATTGGTTTCTGATTTCCTAACCATGAATCCATCTTTTATTTGTTTGAGAACTGGATACATAACTGATATTTTTTGTTGCTTAAAAAATTCTGTCCAAGAGAGAAGAGCAACCCGTCAAAAACAACGCTAGTAAGGTCTTGCCATTCTAATTAACATATTCGAAGGTCCCCAATGAACGGTTTGGAAAGAACGAAACAACCATGTTTTCCAGCGGCAAGAGGCAGAAGAAGAAGACCTCTTGGCACAATTACAGGACAACGCGAAGACCTGGATCATGGCAGGTGCCAAAAATATAGAAGATTTAGCCGTAATAACAATATCGGGACTAGTTCCTTATGTCATCCCAGTCTGCCTGCTCAAGGAATGTTGTAATTGTTTGACTTGCGCAAAATAACTCTCCTTATTAATATATGTCGGATAATGCTCTGGGTCTTTATAGAAATACTGATCACACTGGTTTTATGATAAAATTCAAAAAAAAGTTTAAAAAAATGTAATCATTTAATTATGATGGCATCTCTTTCTTAGGGAAAGTAATATCCTTTTCTTTGGACACGTCTAAAACTTTATTATAGTGTCATTACAAATCTTATAATCACATTTTTCTTTTTCTTCTTCTTTTCTTGAAAATACAGGGGCCAACAAAAAGCATATCATTTTTTTCTTACGTGAAAAATAAGAAGAAATAATACTTTGTAGTTATTATTATTATTATTATTCTCGAATCCACAGTAGGGTTGCACATTTTTTCTCGGATAAGAAGATACGTATAAGTTTTCACTTTTGTTTATGCAATTAGATTTTCAAAATAGATGTCTTTCGTTCCCTAACTACGACTTTAGCACACAAACAACTTTATGAATTCATAGCTAGAGGTCCAACTTAGACTCTTGCAGCCATCTTGTATCTTAATTCATTTGGCGACTGGAAAATGCAAAATAAAAAGAGAATGACTTTTTGTGAGTATAGGGGTAGGTGCCCATCCTGGCTTTTTTTATTAGTTATGGTTAAATATAAATATTATTTTTTTATTATACTATTAAACATGTCAAATTAGTTATAGATATGTTGTCAAATCATAAATTGTAGTACAAAAATATCAAATTCCAACAAATTCATTGAGTTCTATTAAATTTGATGAATTTATCTGAATTTGATATTTCTTTACTTTAATTGATGATTTGACAACATATCTACAACTAGTCCGACATGTATAATCGAGAGTCATTATTTATATGTAACCATAATTAATAAAAAAAGCCAGGATGGTCACATGCCTCTATGTTCACTGAAGTATTTCTCAAATAAAAAAGGTACAAGATTATTGTACATGCATCTATGCCGAAGGCATTGAGGCGCTAAAGGCAAACCTTTTTTGCTAGTGAAATGTTATAAGTGGTGTAAGGAAGACACCTCGCCGTGTATGCATCTATATAACCTAGAATTTTGTACTATGCCTTTTGTCATCTCAAGTGCCTTTCTTGCAAATTGGAGAATAATTGAATATAGACAAACAATCAAAGCACAATTGACGGCAGTAAACAGAAAAAAAAAGAAACACACTGGAGTTGAAGATATATATGGATGGGAGAGAATAAATTGTATTAATTCAAGCATAGTGCTAATTAAAACATAGAATAAAAAGACCAAACTATCATGATAAATTAATAATATGAAACAAATAGAGTATAAATAGTAAATTAATTAAGAATCTGTTGAAAAATATCCTGCATTACAATCCAAGATGACAGATGCGGGTATAAAGGGCTCTGTCCTTTCTGTCCATGATAAAAATGAAATTGGAATATGATTGTGATTTATGATCATGATTGCAACTGTACTAAGTGCAGGTATCGTCTGAAGCCGAATTTTAGGATTGGTAGATGAGCCTTTTTAGGTACAAAAAGGTTGGTCCATCGGGGCATAATTCAGCCCCATTTGCGCAAAAAGTACCAAGACTTTTTCGCTACCATGCATTGGTGTATCGAGTACCCAACCACTACATTGGAATCTCTTATCAGCAACACATCTTCAGGTTGTTACCGTGAGCTGCTGCTCCATGCTAATGAGTCGTGTGTGGTTGCCACGGGAACGTAATGAGAATCTAGCCATCCACATCCCACCGGAAAAGATGCACTTCTTTGCCCAAATACTATATTAGGACGATTGCATTACAAGAATCTCAAAATTAAGCAATAACAAAGACATACCTTTTACACTCCAAATTTGGTCAAATTTCAAACAATACAAAATCTTGTTTGCTTAACACAAAATTTATACGGGTAGGTGCTTGACAATGCACCCCCCCCCGCCCAAAAAAGTTAAACACTCACATATATTCCGGTTTCTTTTCTTTTGACGATCTCTTGAAGACATCTAGCGAAGATGCACCTCAACATGATTTTTTTATATGCCATGTTTTTTTCCTTCATTTGTGTAAAACTAACTTAAATTTTAGGTACTTTACTAATTGAGTACCTTTACGATACATATGACTACCAATTTACTTAGCAATACTAAGAATTCAACGTGTAGATTAGTTATCCTTTGACAATCAATAGTGTATCGGTAATTTTAGGTAGTGTTGATTTTACTAGAGTATTATTGGAAATAATAAAATAGCAGAGTTGCACGTAGAAAGAAAATGATGACTTGCTTGCAAGATGATGGTGGCTATGGTCGTGCGGTGTAGGAGGATGGAGGCGACAGCGGCGCAGTGAGGGAGGGCAGTGGCGGTGGCGGTGACGATGAGGTACCCTAAAGATTACTAACAATAATTTACCGGTGAAAATATGTATGTGAAACGGTTATGTTACTTGCCTCTCTTTAAAGTTCAGGAAACAGTATTTCACAAAGAAAAAGGTTAACCCCAAAAGTTAAAACTAGATTTTAACTTATTGGGATCTGGTTGGACTTGTAATAATATGACTCCACCTCCACACAAATGGATTGATAAGGATCAGACTTACTACAGTTGTTGCAACTCAATGCGTTCAAGCTGTGATGAAAGCAAAAGGCACTTGCAACAGTTTATCTGCCTGCCAATGGTGCTTTCACCTTTGTTTTACCAAAGTGATTCCCGCGGCATTGCATTGCCAGACATTATTCCAAAAGAGAATGACTTTTGTGGGCATAGTGGCATGTGCCCACCCTAGCTTTTTTATTAGTTATGGTTAAATATAAATATTAAATCTCTGATTATACTATTAAACATGTCATACTAGTTGTAGACATGTTGTCAAATCATAAATTCAAGTCCAGAAATATCAAATTCTAACAAATTCATGAAATTTAACAGAATTTCATGAATTTGCCAGAATTTGATGTTTCTGTACTTCAATTTATGATTTGACAACATATCTACAACTAGTCCGACATGTTTAATAGTATAGTCAGAGATTCAATATTTATATTTATCCATAATTAATAGAAAAGCTAGGGTGGGCACATGCCCCTATGTTCACCAAAGTATTTCTCATTCCAAAATTCTGGTCCCAGCAGTGCCGTTTTGTGGAATACGTACCGTCCGGACATTGTGCACGTCAACCGATCTTTGGAACCACATATGGCACCACATTCCCTCATCATCGCTCATCCCATTCATCAGTTTGATGAACGGTGCATGTTAATTCCATTTGATAGAATGGCGGAATCATGTCGGATTTATACTATGCACTGCATCGATGCCAGTCCACCAACCAGCTTTTGTTCGGAGGCTCTTAGAACCAAGTATAGATGGAAAGATAGTCCAAAACGACGCTTTTTTGTTACAGGAAAGTGATTTTTTGTTCCCGACTTGGGAGTAACAGTCGGCATCTACAAGCTACTATACTCCTCGGGCTCTTGGCCTCAACAGCACGGAGAGTTAACTCATGAAGTAGATGTATGTTTTGAGTTTGATTAAGAGAAAATTCCTTTCTTGGCCTCCTTAAAGTTGCTGGTTCCTTTCTTGGTCTAAATTTTTTTGGAGTTCCCTATTTGGCCTCAAAACCAAATTTGGTTCCCTTTTAAGCCCTTCCGTCCATTCTAGCACTTAACGGTGTTAAGTAACATGTGAAATGACCATACTGCCCCTGATTATGATCGTCATCCTAGCTAATTTAAAATACTAAACCAAATCAAGTCATCATCATGTTTAGAGATCAAATGACAAGCAGTGTTTCCCTTGTAATAATAATAATAATAATAATAATAATAATAATAATAATAAAGACAAACAGTGTTCCGTGGGCACGAAGGAGACAATTTGTTAGGATCATTACTACAAGCCGCCCTGATTAATTACTCGAACAACATGTCTCAATGATGACGATTAAGTATGACGAATCAGCTCAATAAATAAGGTGTGGTTAGAAGAACTAGCTAAGGTCTTGGTAAGTCAAACTACTGCTAGTTGCTTTCAGTCACGGAACTATGACGGCTTCGGTAAGCTATATTATATATATGTGTCTTTGGATAAAAATTTTGGACAGTAAAATACATAACCATTTCCGCTCTAGTGAGATTATCATATCATCAACTAGCATGTAATTCGTCATTCCTGTGGAGTGGTAGCATCAAGTGTCTGTCGTCTTGGACTTGACAGTGTCTTATGCAATCTAGCCTGATGTTTATTTAATTTTTTCTACATGAAACTAATAAAGTTTGGAATTTTGCATAATCCTTAGTGCCCATAGAAAACTGCTTGCCATTTATTAGATGATATATCATTTACCTAGGTGTTTATCTTTTTCATTATGTGATCCATGAGACCATGATGTAGTTGTTCCGAAGATGAGCTTGATATTGTTATCGTGTACCTTCTTAGTAGAGGCCTAGAATTACCTTATCCATATTCTTACTATTATTTGATTCCAATTACACAGTTTAAGGTGAAGGCCCACATATAGTTTTCCAGCTAATGCAAGTTTTTGCCTTATTCTAGTTCAATAACTACCTAAAAATTGATTTATAGTTTTTAGAAACTAGAATCCAAGCATCCCACCTAGTTTTTATTTAATTAGAAACCAACTTTTTAAAAACTATAAAAAACAGTTTTTAAGACACTACAATGAACCCAAACAAGACTCTCTTAATGCTGGTAGTCGCTTGCAGATTCAGATGTCAGGCACATAAAAAAGCATATAGTAGTGAAAGAAGAAAATAGCAATGATACGAGAAATAAATAAAATAAAAAGACATTATTTAAGATGACGCAACATTAGTTATAATTTTTAAGAAATCCTTATATTGTTGGATGGAAGGAGTAAATTGTTAACACCAAATATGTAAATGCATCGGGTCACCCCTAGTTTTATAGGTCACATCAGATCAGAGTACCATAAAATAATTATAAGTAGAGTTTCAATCGTGGCTTACCAACGAAATCCGACGGGACAAGGGTCAGCTGTCTATCCGCACTAAGTCGCCGATTGATCAGGCTCGTTGAATACAACAAATTTAGCAGCGCTGAGGCCGTCGTCATATCCCGCGATGCGTTGGCCGGTTCCTGGGGCTCGAGTGAAGTTGACACTGCGGCGATGATGTGCCGTCTCGGCCTATGAGCACGCGGCGTGAACATAGTACGTACAAGATGGCTGGTAGGATGGAGTGACAAGAGATCTTAGTTTTAAGCCAGAGGCAGAGACAAACAAGTGCCTAATAAGATGTAGGTCACTTTCGGAGCTTTTTTTTTTGAGGGAAAGGTCACTTTCGTAGCTGTTATATATGGACTGCCCCAGCCGGCCCCTCTATTTGCACTGCATATGCCTCCGTTGGACCGGAGGAGTCCATTAATCGTTGACATCCCCACTGTCATATACCTCCAAACTTTTATACACGTAACTGATTAATTCGAAATCAAATTATGTACTTGTTGTTTAACGGAGCTTTCGTGAAATAATTCTACGTAAGAATCAAATTCTCTGAAGATAAGTGATTATATGTCTAAGAACTCCAAGAATAAGAACGACAGAGAATCACTTTCACATATAATCAAGTGAAAAAACCATTTATTTTCAGCAGCCAGTCACTTCATAGAATCACAGTCTAAAATCTTCTTTAACGGAAAACCAATATTTCATACGCTTCACTGATCATTCTGCCTGATGAAGTGATACAGAATTACAGATAAGAGGCCCTGTCATTACATGCATGCTGTACACTTATATTAATAGTCGATTCACGACCCTCAATGTCTCGCACATTGCTGCATATATATGCGTTTACCCGACGAGAGGTCTACTATGGCCTCTCACGCTGAGCAACCCGCTGAATGTTGTGGTGTAAAATTAGTGGCGTCTCAACTATAATTTAGTAAGCAAAACGCCGATCGATTCCCCCGTTAGATTCTCGCTCCCTTTTCACCTGCTACTTCAAATGGCCGCCGATCCAATGTCGGTTTTGTCAAGTTGAGGAGAACACGCCTAGCGTTGTCATCAGGCCACGTCAAACAGCTAGTACTAATTGTTTAGTACGAAGTGCTAACATGTAGCGCTAAAAAATGGGTGGATCAGGTGGGAGGCGCCGGCACGTTGAGCCGAGGTATTAGCGGATCAAGCTGTACAGCGAAACAGACGCTGGTGATTTCATCATCAGAGGTCGAACCTCCACCGAAACCTGTCAACTTGCGAATACGAACAAACTTTTTCTTTTATAGATCGATTGCACGGAGGAACGTATTAAACAGGGTCAATGCAGGTAACATACGACAGCACCCCTGCATTGTTGTTAAAGATGACGCATGTGCTAGTACATTGTCTTCTTCTTAAAGAAACGTGTAATCCAACCAGTATTCTAGTTTTTTTAGGTGAATAACCACTATTCTAGTGACAAATGAAAAGGGAAGACGAAATGGAACCATTTCACTAATCAAGCAAAGCAACCATAGGAAAACAAAAAAAAGGGGTTGAAGGAAGCAAATCTTTGTCTGCAAAGTCCACAAAATTATTTTGTCCACAGTTATGGGCTATCCGTGGAACTAACCCATCGCACAGCATGGGCTACATCAGCCCATTATCCACGCGCTTGCTTGCTGCTCGGCAAGGCAACGGACAGACGCGGAACGGCGCAAGTAGCCTCTCCATGCCGGCGCTCCGAGCCGCGGCGGAGCTCCCACCAGACAAGGACGCGGACAGGCAAACCAACCCGCCCACTCGCACGGCTGCGCCAAGCGAAAAATTCCCTTTCGAACACAGCGCCCAGCACGTGCGATCCGGCATCCAGTGCTGCTGCAGCAGTCAACGGGCCAAGCAGCGCAGCAGGCGGCCTCACTCTACTCTCCCCATGGCGGCGATCTCGCAGCGGGTGGCGGGCCCGTCCGGCCCCGCGGTGGCGACGCGCCGGCCCGGGAGGCGCGCCGCCGTGATCGCGGCCGCCGCGGCGAAGGACGCGCGGCGGGCGCGGGTGCTGGAGGGCGCGAGCGAGGAGCTGAAGGCCACCGCGGCGCAGTGCCTGGACTGGGCCCCCGCGCGGCGGCGGGTGCGGGCCGCGTTCGCGCCCGTGCTTCCCACCCTCGACCACTGCCTCTTCAAGGTCCGCGCCTGTCGTTCCTCGCTTGATTTCGTCTTGTGCGTTGTTGCAGTTGTTCGTGTACTTTGCTGTCGGCGATCTGTGGAATGAAATTACTCCTGGATTGTCAGTATTGTTCTGTTCCACATTGGTAGTTGAAATTCTCAAATGGTTGTGTGCCCCCTGCATGCTAAACAAGTAAAGTAGCACAAAGGATGTCGGTAAGAACGGTGTGCCTAAGACTGAAGAATGAGCACCACTCTGCTTCAGTGTGCCTTCTTGGGGATACTGAAGGTGTGTTTTTATAGTTTATATCACCAGTCTCCACATTGTCACACCTTTTCGAATCTGATTTATAGGAATTCAAAAAAAAAGGTAAATATTCCTCAAAAGAAAGGGAGCAAACCGAAAGGTCAAACAACTGATAGATGAGTTCCTTGAGAACTGGAATCATGATTGGTATCAACACGATCATAGTAAAAAAAAAATTCTAACACCCCCCTCCCTTTTATCTGCTTGACCGACCATTTGCATGATGATACCTAGTTTCCATTGGTACCTTGCATTACTGTCTGACACCATATATTTGGCCCAATTCTCACAATCTCGTTGCCCTGCTTCTCATTCTGCAGATGGCTCCGCAAGGAATCCAGATGGAAGAGGTGAGCACATGATGGAATTTCTGAATTGACCTTGCCTTCCATTTGGTTCAAGTAGTTCCCTGGCAGAAATGCAATCTACCAAGTGGTGCTAACATCATTTTCTGTTGAAAAAAAAGTTGGGACCACAAAGCCGTTAAATGATAGATATTTTGAGCCAGTGCTCAAGCTAGCGGCGCATTTAACATGCAGAACTTTAGGGAAATGTGTGAATGTGATGATACCACATTTCCACGCCCTAATGGCTGACGAGTGACATTATTTCTGTAGAATTATGAGACCAATTCCAAGGGAGTTGAGATATTCTGGAAGAGCTGGCTGCCTAAGGAGGGCACAGACACCAAGGCTGCACTTTTCTTCTGCCACGGCTATGGGGATACCTGCACCTTCTTTTTGAAGGTGACATTACTTGCCCTGTGGTCTTATGCTTTGTACTTACAATTCATTTCCCCGTACACCTATTAACAAGCTTTAATGTATCAGGAATTGCCAAGAGAATAGCAGCTGCTGGATATGCGGTGTATGCTATGGATTATCCTGGTTTTGGCTTATCTTATGGTCTGCATGGCTACATTGCGAGTTTTGATGGACTGGTGGACCATGTCATTGAACAATATTCACGAATAAGAGGTTATTGGCTTCTCCTGTAGATAAGAGTATGTATGTTTAGTCTTTACATAATAACATTAATGATTAATGTTCAGGCATGAGGGAAGTACGTGAACTGCCACACTTTCTCTTGGGACAGTCAATGGGTGGTGCAGTTGCTCTGAAAGTACACTTGAAGCAGCAAGAAGAATGGGATGGAGTGCTTCTTGTCGCACCTATGTGCAAGGTATATCTAAAACTCTTCATGAAACTAATCAAATGTGGGAATGATATAAATACAATCTCGTGTTTGTACACTGGGGTATAAGTTGCATATTATTTTGTTAGCTCCCACTAAGTTTTTAATCATCATTTATGCTATTGCATAGCTATGGCTGCCTGTAGTTTCACAGTTGAATATAGTGTACTGTAAATAATGAACTGTTGATGAAGAATGGACTTTTCAAAAAATTGTATAAATTAGTAATTCGACACCAAAATTTAGTAATTGCAATCATTGCACGTGTCCACCTTTGCTTCATGGTAAAAATTACTTATATGAACCATATGTGAGCTGCTTACCTAATTATTATTTAATTATACATTAAAAATAGCTAACAACTGGTATGGAAGGCTTTCTTTGAACTATATTTTCATGTTTCACAAGCCCAAGGAATATATTCGATTTTTTTTCATTTCATTTTTGTTTTCCAGTAATCCTGTTTATAAGACTGACTTCTATTTGGCAAGATTTCAGAAGATGTAACACCACCAGCACTGGTATTGAAGGGACTGAGCATACTGTCATGTCTTCTTCCTGAGGCAAAGTGGTTTCCACAAAAGGATATAGGAGATTTGGCATTTCGAGATCCAAGGAAAAGAAAAGTAGTAAGTTACTAAGATTCTTGCACGGTCTGCTGTTCTGTTGTCTTCAACTTCATTTGCTTGAATGTAATACAATCATGTATTTGTGATTTGTTTATCTTTTTCTGCAGTTATTTAGTAATGTGCTACATTTTGCATAGGTTAATTTGAGACAAAACACGTACAGTTTGTCTTGTTTGTTCTGCAGTTATCATAATAATTAGCACTAATTATAAAAAAATAAATCAATAAAATTGTGCTAGCTGAAATGTTTTGCGTCTTAGAGTGATGGCTGGTTGAAATATTTTAGTCACTTACCCCCTTGCTATTTTCATTTTTCAGGCTGAATACAATGTTATCTCATATGCTGACCAGATGAGGTTAAGAACAGCATTTGAACTTGTGAAGGCCACGAAGGACATTGAATCACAATTGGAGCAGGTCACTATGAACTGTCATTATTTCTCATTAGTTTAGAGCTCTTGTTTAATACTGTTTAACAGATGCTGATGCACACACTGCCATTTCTTCTCAATGTAAAAGTGCTTAATTTCAAACAATGATATTGATGTAGGTCTCCTCTCCATTGCTGGTTCTTCATGGAGCAGCTGACATGGTAACCGATCCTCAAGTAAGCAAATTCTTGTATGAGGAAGCATGCACGAAAGACAAGACACTCAAGCTGTATGAAGGTAGCTATCATTCCATTTTAGAAGGAGAACCAGATGACAGGATTTCAACCGCCATTAATGACATCATTTCCTGGCTGGATTCACACTGTTGAACACCCTTTAGACAAAGCTTCATCCACTATAGATTTGTTGTCAATCATTATGCGGTCAATTCTTTTATGATAATGTGGGACTTTCTCAAGTGCTTCAAATAATTGCGGACACCGCATTGTATAATCTCGTTAGATGGCCATCTTTCCCCATCGACCCAAGTTTTAATCAACGCTGCCATATGATTTTTCCCCCTTTTGTTGGGAGTCTTTGGCATGCTCTGTTTTACTAAATTAAAAGGCTAATGCTAATGAAGCAACAGCTCTGCCATTCGAGATTTCATTTTCCCATTTTAGCCAGAGTCTAAGGTAGACTCTAAACCAAGAGACGCTAACACTTATATCATGGAATTCATTGTTAATTTTATACCTGTTACCTGTGGAGAAAGACTTTAATAGATACTACGCACGAGTTTCCATCAGCGTGTCATGCGTCACGGAGAATGACTTTGAAAAAAATGTGAATCTTTGAGGGTGGCAAATGAAACAACAAGACGACCAAGAAGGAACAACAAGACTTAAGGGGTGTAACTGCAAATGTAAACAGGCTAGCTTGTCTTTCCCCTGCTACTCCTCCCCTCTCCTTGAGGCTTTGCTCTTGACATCGCGTGGTGCATCGGCGGGCGAGGCCACCGACGATGTCGTCCCTCAACTCGCTCTTCAACCGCTCCACTTTCGGCACCAAATGGTTAGAATCCTTTGCCCTTCCAATCGCGGACCCGTACCTCCCTTAGTCGTCCAAATTTTCTCGATTCGGTTTGGGGCGGATTCTAAGATCGGGGACTTTCATTGTACTTGCTCAGAGCTCTAGGCTTAGATTCCGCTCACCACTGTGTATCGATATATGATGATTTGTATGTTGATGCCAAAAAATTAATAGTACTGCTGGATCTGAACGAGAGCAAGCACGCCCAACCGCTCCTTTTGTATGGCAAATTGTCATTCCTGAGTGCCGTTTAATACATGTTGATGGCTATTTCATGTGTGCTAGACATATTGCTGAAGATGTCTGAATTGAGCTAGCCTTTAGCTGATGGGACTGAACTAATATGGATATGTTACGCGCATTCAGCTCATCTGGATCAACCAGCCGGTGACTTTACATGACATGTTCTTTTTACTTACCCAGATCCTGTTTAGTGTCATTATCATAATTTCTTTCTTTATATGTGAGTGTGGACTTCAAAACCGTTGTCAGATTGTTTAAACCCTCCGCTAACATCTTTCCCGTGATCTATGTAGCAAAACATGTTTGAATCTGGTCATTTCGAGGATCTAGCTGCCGCGCAACATGCGTAACCT
>JAUNZO010002731.1:0-77022 GCA_031894775.1 Chloris gayana
GTAGCCTCGATTAGGAGGTCCGGCTCGAGTAGCCCGACTAGAAAGCTGGTCGTCCGACTACTCGATTAGTCGTTCGATTAGCGGATGGACGATTAGTTTAGGTTGCTCCTAGATGGGCTTGCTTACCTCCTAGTGGCTGTGAGATTAGTATTAGGCATGCAAAATGGCCCACTAGGGTTAGAACTAATGCGATATATTTTCCATCCTGTGCGTGCCTTCTCTTCTCTCATTTTCTCCTAGTGGCTGCGCCTTCTCGTCTTTGCAATCTGCACCGCCGGCGCAGCCGCTGGCAGAAGACTTCTCATCTCTGGTCCTCTACTCCTGATGAGCTAGGACGACAGTCGTGTAAATGTTGAAGTGATCATGCCTGATCCGCATGCATGCAGATGGTATTGTCTCCTCGTCTTCATCAGGTGGTGCTGGCTGCATCAGCTTCATGTGAACCATCATCCTCACTATCAGTATCCATCGTGCTCTATGTCTGGCTCTGGCTCCTCTATGGCCTCCTCTTCGTCATTAGTGGGACCATCTTCACCCTATATCACCTCATCATTAACGCCTACATGCTCAAACATGGAAAATGGGTTGTCAAGATACTTAGTATCATCCATGGGAAGAATATCAGTGCGTTGGCTAGAATCAGTTGGTTGGCTAGCCGGACATGGGATTTCAACAACATTGGAAGGACCAACCCAAACATTCAGCACAATGTATTTGGATGACTTAAATTTCTAAAACATTAACATATGTCTTGGTCACATCTTACTGAAACATAGGACTTGGATGTGCCGTCATAATAGCTCAGATGTGTTGTTTCAGTTGGTGCCCATGGGTATTCCTTATATAAATCACTCTTGAAATCCATCAAATTTGTTTGTTTGGAATCAACATTGTAGCTATATAATGACCAACATCCTTTCTACTCGTTTCTGAGGAAAATCGAATTTCCAGTTCATAAGTCGAGGCCACATCCATCCTGTACCATTCAAAACAACACATCAACTATCCTGTCAACATTGTCGTCGTATTGACACCTAACCAAAATTTTCATTGCACAAGACGGGACGAGCCGTACCCTTCTAGAACCTTAGAAGGATCCAGTTTGCGCAGATTTCCTTCAGATTGGGGTGAGCTCCCCATATTGTTCCGGTGCCTCTCCTCAGTTTCCCTCTTCCCAAGCTTTCCTCACATATGGTGAAGTGAGAATGCGATGGGGGCTGAGGACATCGAGGCAGTGAGGAGAAGTCGAGCACGCGAATCAGGTCGAGGAGGCTGGGGGCGGGGAGTGGGAGTCCATGGGCGTTGAGGGCGGCGACCAGCTAGGTTTCGAAGGAGCTGCTCTGTTTGGGGAAGGAGAACGCGTGGTGTTCCAGAGAGACGTGTGCATGCGTTTCCTGGTGTGCGTGTGCCTTTTCCTTTCCCATTTTTTTTCTTTTTGGATAAAGGGCCTGGTGGCCTTGGCCCATTACGTTAGCACACAAGGGGTTGTTTTGTCATTTTGAAATTTCACTAAACGTTTGGACAAACAGAATGGACAACAATGGCATGTACAGGATAAAATTTTAGGAACGCTGGCATTGAATCTGGGGAAAATTCCCTAGTGGCCATCAAAAAAATTTCTTCTTCCTTATTGGCCATCAAAAAGTTTCAATTTCCTTAGTGGCCATCAACTTAAAATTTTATGCCTTAGTGGCCACTTTCATTCAATTCATAGCATAGTTGAGAGGACAAAAAACAAAATTGCACCTTAAGACGTTTTTCACCACAACATTGAAAATATTTGTTTATATTTTCTCTAAATATACTTTAAACAGAATAAATTGATTTCAATTTTTGTACAATAAATATATTTTTAGATACAAAAATTCATTCTCATACTGTACATGCAAAAGGATTTCAGGCACAAAACATGCACGATGATTGTAAACCAAACCAATGCGGGGAGCAGACACGAGTTCGCCTATACTTGTGTGTCTTTTCTCTGTTTCACCTCACGGGTTTTGACTTTTGACGAGCCTGCGACCAGCTGTAACGCGTTCAATATTATCTCCATCTAGAAATGTAAGTATTTGTTGATTTTCAGAAGTCATGTTTGACTGCTCGTTTTATTTAAAAAAATTTGTCAAAAGTTTACTTATTTTGTTATAATTTATTTTATTTCTATATATATTTTAAGTATATCTTTTTTATTTTTATATTTACATAAATATTTTGAATAAGACGAATAATCAAACGAAAAATCAAAAAGTCAACGAATCATTATATTTTTAGACGAAGGAAGTAGGTTCGAGACTGATGCTGTACCTGATTGACTAGGCTTCTGACCTCTGAAGTCCACCTTTCCCTCTGAGTAGTATTCTCTCTGATAGATATGATACGCTCTGAAGCGAGGAAATTACGAGCATGGCCACAACTACTCGGAAACAGTAAGCTATACGGAGAATAGGATCAGCAACAACTACTCGGAAACAGCAGTTTAACCAGACACAAAAGCATCTAATGCAAAGTAGAACCACGAGTCGCCACTACCTTATCCAGGATGTTGGGCCCAAAAGGGTGAAATGTTTAGGTAGAGGGTCTGCTTCATTATCATGGTGGATGCTCTACCAAATCACACGAGAGCTAAATGTCTCTAACCAGCAGAGACTCTACCACAAACGCACTGGTAGATGGAATTGCTGCACTAACCAGTACATCCCAAATTGCCATCCGTTGATCCTCATAAACATCAAAGAAATCACTGAAGGCTGGAGCACGTAAATATGTCGGGGGCTGGTGTTTTGAGTAACACGACTAGACGAACAAGGCATATAGGACAAACCAAACACATAACATTATCTTGAGGTCAAATCATGCCCCAAAGCCAGAGTAGCAGACGTGCAAGAAGCAAGAATCTTCTGGAAGCCTTGCCCAACAAGACGGCAGAGGGCAGAGTAGCAGACATGAGTCACGACAGTGGCGGCAGCAGAGGACCCTAGCGTCATCCTGAGAAATGGATTTCCCAAAGCCAGTTACACAAAACTCGAACATTTCCACGTTTTGAAAAGAACAGAAAACCTTGACATAACAAAAAACTCTCAATTAAAAGCCTTATATTTTTCAGACCGTAGTAGTCACAAAGGGGCTGCGGGGAAAAGCATACAGTATATAATACGCTTGAGGGATTCAGAAAAATAAACTTATTGGCAGATAAGATGGTGCATAAGGGGCTGTTAAAACACAAAAAATCAACAAGATGTACGGTTGAACGAGTGAAACTTAGGTAAGTAGTAACAGATAAACCAGCCACTACATTATCACTGTTACATGGCACCGCTTTTCTGCATAAAGCCAAATCAGAAGTAATTTGCATACCAGTAGATAACCTTCCATAGCTGCTAGTACTAGTGGCTATCCTCATTTCTCCCAATGCAGCATTTTCCAGGCTTGATGACATTGGAGGAGCTACTAGACATGAAACATGATATGCAGAGTTGCTTATACGCTAGGTAGAGGAATAAAATGGACCAGTAAGCTGAAACATGTTATAGGAAAATGCAACAAAATTCCGAATGTAGTTATCTTAAAATACGGGGTCAATATCAGGTGAAATATACAAAATCTGGACTCCATAGCAATCCAAATAGAAAACATTACTTAACAAAAAAAATTATCTTTGACAACTTGCTTTATACTCCCTTCATTCCTATATATAAGCATTCCTAGAATCACATGAAAAAAATTGTCAAGAGTAAAAAGAACATGTATACCCTTCATTTTACACTACCTCATCAATTCTCCACTCACCCATCAACCCATCAAATTTTGTCTTATCTCCAGAAATACTTACATTGTGAAACAATATTTGAATCCCTCAAATACTTACATATAGGAATGGAGGGAGTACTCACCAACTTTGACTTATATAGCAGAACAATTGACATGCTATCCAATTAAAATACACTTTACCAAAGGCGTTCAATGCAAAAACCAACATATATATATGGGACTGAAAAAATAGAAGAAAAATCTATGCATTTATGCAATGTAATGCAATTGTCTTGCTATTTTATTGCTAGGAAATTTTAGGATGCAAAAATCAGCATCAATGAATGGAACACAAAGGGCCTGTTCGGCTGCACTTAAAGCCAGCTGATGCTGGCTGATGCTTGGACTGCTGCAACCAGCCAGCTGAAAGCAGCCAGCAGCCATCAGCCAGCTGAAAGCAGCCAGCAGCCATTCAACGGTTCACAGTAGTAGGCAACGGCAATCACAGTTAAATTCAAACGTTTGATTCCAATGCACAAAAAATAACCCAGGCAATCGACATGCAATTTTCTACTGTTGTACTAGTAGTTCATTACAATTGCCAAGTTCTTACAACGCAATCGGAAAGAGTCGCTACAAGTACCATTACATATGACACTACAAACATGATCATAGAATACGATACGGAATACGATACGGACGCAAGTAGCTCCATTATTGCTGAATCCATCGTCCTCTGGTAATCCACGATAGCCTCAACAATTTGTTTTAGGACCTGCACATATATATATTGATATGTGAACCATGAGTACAAGCTACATAGTAAACTGATACAGTATCGAGTACGAGCTCCATAGTAAAACTGATCCTGAAAGTCCCATACCTGTGCACTACATCAATGAGAGCCCGACTGCAATCCAATTTCGCACACTTTCCATATCAGCGGTGCTATTTGCTGCCACCCATGCCGACATGTTGCTATCTGCATCTGGAAGCATGTCCATGTCTGCCGAACTTGCTTCTTCGCGGTCCAACAAAAAGTTGTGCAGAGCAAAGCATGCAATGATCATTTTCACTTGCTTATCCCTCTCATAAAATGGTACTCCATCTAAAATTTGCCACTTGTTCTTAAGCACCCCAAACCCTCGTTCCACAACATTGCGAAGGCTAGAATGGCAGAAGTTAAACTTTTCATGTAGACTATTTGCACGTCTTTGGGCAAACTCTTCAAGATGGTACCTTGTATTCCGATATGGCCCCAAATAACCTTGACGCAGTGCAAAACCGGAGTCCACGAGATAGTACCTACCTGCAAAACAATAATCACATGCACTTATAGTGACACATCTATCAGTGTAACGTTCAACATGAAATCCATAGAGAAGCAGTCTAACCTGGTGGTGGATGTGGGTATGTTGGTGTCTCCATACACTCCCGTAGCACCGACATGTCATGACTGGACCCAGCCCTCCCAGCACCTACATATGTGAACCGCATTTCCATGTCCACTATGGCTATCACATTGAAGCTTGTCCATCCTTTTCTATTCAGGTAGTCCAAACGCGACTCACTACTAAGACGTATGCGAACGTGCGTTCCATCTAAAGCACCTATACATCCATCAAAGTACGGTGAATATGGGATGAGACTCTTACTAACTTTTGTGTAGCTCGGATCCTTCGGAGCTATAACCGTATGTGAAAAGGAATACATGGCATCTGCCACATTACCCATCTTTCTACTTATTGTGTCTAAAGACCGGTGAAACTTGTCCTTGATCTGTCTACTACACTGTCTAGTGCCACAAGCCCAAAGGAACATACCTAAAGCCTCTACAGAATCTACCTCCTGTGTACATTGCAGCCCATGATAATTAACTAACTTGTGATGCAGCTCAAGGAATGCGTCAGGATACATACGTAAGTTGTCGTAGCACTTTGCAGAGTTGCGCAAATTCTTTTCCACCCATTGTCGACCAGTCACATGTGGCAACGGGGGTTCGGGATCCTCATCCACCACAGCAGTTTTACCATGGTTGGTTGTAGCTGCATATGCTGCAAGAGCGGCTCCCAACCCAGCCAGGTATATGATGGAGCTACCATCACTAGATGTATCACTATTGTAGGAATCTTCAGCACTTGCCATCCTACATATAATAACATAAAAAATTAAGAGATGACAGCCACGATCTGTTGCAATTTGTGAAGTTATTATCATATCAAGTAAATATGAAGTTCAAAGGTCCATGTATACCTATTGTCTTTGTTCAGCTCCTTGGCCTCTTCCCTCCAGGTTGAGACTGCAATCATTAAATTTCAGTTTCATTTCAGATATAGAATGGAACAAACACTTACATTTTTAGTGCGCAATGCAACGATAAGACATGAAACATAGTTTGGCCCGCTGGCCACATTACATTCACTTGTTCAGGAAAGGAAAGACATAAGTTCAACTTCATTATTACACATCACTTCAAATTAAAACAACATAGCAACACACAACAACTACTACTTGTGCTCCCAGTTGAAATTGATCCAACGCACTCGGCCCTCTCGGGGTTTGCATCGTCGTGAAGGCCCTACGATTACATGCATCCTTGCATAGATACAATGCTTTGAGAAATAGATCAGAACCCTCGTCGATGCCATCATTTTCTAATATCTGTTTGACAAGGTCAATCTCCTCTTGCTCGGGCCTCGAGACGTTTGTGCGGTCGCTTGACTACGGAATCTTTGATGTCTCCGACATACTCTTCCAAACCGGCACTCCTCTTCTTCGGTGGGCTGTCCACCTCCACATCCCGCGGAATACTTTTCGATGACGGACCAGCAATGGAGGCTGCCAAGGGGTCCTGTGACATGTCTTGTGGACTCTCCTCACTACCAATAGTTGGTGTTCGCTCACGGACACCACCGGCCCAAATCAATGTACCCCTGTCTTGTGGCGTCCGGCCGAAGAGAGTGGTTAGTTCCTCCAGAAATTGGGGAGGATGGCCACGGTTATGGCTGTCAGAACTATCCCCCTGGAGGTGACAAAATAAGAGCACATGGACATCAATATTAAGATAGTAATATTCAGGGACATGATAGCAATACGAATAGACACAGCAAGGTTGGAAAATTTTAGGCAAATATTACAACGTGAGAGTACATACCCCATCCGGCTGCTCCCGATACGAGTCATCAGCCGAAACACCGCCACTATTCCTGTCACGGCCGAGACCACTCGGGTTTGTAGCTGCAACCAGTTATTGTGTTTGAGCCGGAGGTTGCTCAGTTTGTTCTGCACCTGCTTTTTGTCAAATCTTTTACCGAATTCGGCATTGAGCCCTTCATAAATATGTTGCCAGCCGAGCCTAGTTGGTCCAGTTTTGTTGAAGTTGAATAAGTTCTTCTCAGCAATGCAGAGGTCCAGCAATTTTTTAGTACTAGCCTGGTCCCAATTTGCACGATCACCGGCCATCTGTGCCCAAGTGTGCAATGTAGTAATTCGGTATGTGGTAAAAAGGAGAACACGTAAACTAAACAAACACAAGTACGAGAGGGTGACGAATAAAACACTTGCCTTGGATCTAATCCACGCTCGTTGTGGCCGCAAGTTGTAATGCCCGGCTTCGGGTGGAGAGCACGATGAACTCGATGATGGTGCCGGTGTGGGCACGGTTTCGAAGCATACCAGGAAGATGCTGCCAATGGATTAAATAATAATGTAAGACCTTGACTCTACAAGTAAGATTACCAGAACATAATTAATGATATTCAATCGTACCACTAATCTAGCATTGCGCCAGATGCTGCCAACGGATGGGATGCTAGATGCTACCAACGGGGGCGGGGTCGTGGGCCGAGGACAACGGATGCAATGCGAGGAAGGGCGGTGGCAAAGGACTAGGCACGAAGCTCGGCCGAGGTGCAGGTCCTACAAGATCTAGATGGGCCTGCAAACAAAAAATACGATGAGAACCCAAAACCGAGTTCGGCTTAGCGAGAATGGCGGAGGAGGACGGGGCACCTGGATGGGGGCGCGGCCTCGGTAAGCGCCGCCTGCAGCTAGGCGGGCTCGGGGCGCCGCGCCGGGGCAGCACGGACGAGGACGACGGCGCACCTGCCAACGCCGCGGTCTGCGAGAGGTCCAGCCGGCTGTGGGGAGAAGTCACCGCTCGCGCCCGATTCGCAGCCTCCGGGAGCTCGATCTAGTGACGACGGCGACGAACAGAGCTCCGCGGCGCACCTTGCCCGGACGACGGCGGCGGGGACCGAAGATTCCTCCAACCGTATCTATCCACCCAGCGCGTACGTAAGACGACGGGAGCGAAGCAGCGGGCCGCGTTTTCTCGTTTCTGGGCAGCCGAACGGCTGCAAGGTCTCAGCCGAACGGCTGGGCTGATCAGTCCAGCGAATTCAGCCCAGCCGGCTGGTTTTAAGTGCAGCCGAACAGGCCCAAAAAGAACACGAGACAGGAGCAGCATAACACCACAATGACATAATCAAAAGAAAATTTTGAAAATTCAACAGCTAAATTCCTTCATATATTAGACATGTACATGACAAGATAACAGCCCACCTAAACATCGTAGAGGAACCCTTTGCACAACTGACAAACCTACAAGCCCAGAAATCAAACTAAAAAAATTTCTAAACTCCTTGCCAACCACACCCCAATACATAATCACAGGAAATTCCGCCTCAACTTCCTCTAATCCACCCAATACCAAACACTCACGGAAAAGGGAAAAGACGTGTTAGCAGAAGAAGAGAGAACAGATCAGACATCTGAAGCCGCCGTTTCAATCGGAAGCTCCACCAAAGGCACCGATCACCTCTGCACAAAATCAGCAGAAGTTTCAGAAATTCGGAGTCAAACCAGCGAAAATGCTTCAACAAATCGGAAAATCGAGCGGTCTCTTACCTCTTCGATCTTGTACGAGCCCGGGGTCACATCTGCGAGGCACAATCCCGGGTACAGCAACTGCAATTCCAGAAACAACAAATTCGAACGATGAGACACCAGAGCCAGAGGAACGCCCCCAAAACGAACAGAATTCGAGAAACACAGGTTCCGATTCTTACGTCGACTTGCCGCTGCACCGCGCGCGGGCGCTTCTTGGGCCGGCGCGGCGGCCGCGTCCCGCGGATCGCCGCGAAGTCCTCGGCGATCTCCTGCTTGGACAGCGCGATGGCGAACCCCCGCTTCTTGCTCTCGGCCGCGGGCGCCGGCGCGCGCTCCGCCGCCTCCTCTTCTTCCGCGTCGTCCGATCCCACCGGCCGCGGCGGCGCGGCGGTGGCGGCGCGGCGGGTGCGGAGGTTCCACGGCCGCTGAGGCGCGCGCTGGCGCTGCAGCGACGCGCCTCCGCCGCCGCCCACGGGACGGTGGGGATTCTCCTTGTCCGGGGACGGCGTATCCGTCGCCGCGTGCGGGGGCGCCGAGGCGGCGCCGCTCTTGGTGCAGCGGAGCAGGCGGTGCGTGCCCCAGCTGACGGTGGGGAAGGAGAAGCCGTGCAGCCGCGTGCGTGACGACGGCAGCGGCGCGGGGGCCGGAGGAGCCGACGAGTGCTTCGCAAGGCGGTGGCGGTCGTTCTCGACGGCGGCCATGAGGACCATGGGAAGGGGGCGGGCGAAGAGAAGGAAGAGGAGGGAAGAAGAAGGAGGGGGAGGAAGGAAAAGGGCGAGAAAGGCGAGGGAGAAAAGAGATGGGGGAGAGAAGAACCGGTCAGATTTTTAAAACGGGGAAAGAGGAACAGAGGAGGAGGTCGTTTTCCGCCCGGGCCCCCGGGAAGTTTATCTACTCCTCCCGCAGCCCTGGGTGAGATCGCTGGCTGGGCTTGGCGTTCGGTGCGGCGCGGGAGTGGTGGGATTCCTCTTGGGCTGGGTGTGTGGCGCGCCCGTGCGCGGTGGGGACCGCTGACGTGGCGTGGGTCCCCGTCGTCGGGCTAGGCGGCGTTGCGTTCCTTCCCACCGCCCGTCGGCTGCGGGGGTTGCGCTGCGCTGCGCAACGGTGGCGTCAGTTCACGGGCTCGCAAGTTGCCAGCAGGTCCAGACGCCGCCATCAGGCCGCGAGGGGGCCCAGATAGCTCGGTGGTTCAGAGATTAGCCAAAGCGCACAGCGGCAAACAAAACAACAAACATCCTCAATCCTCTTGTTCCAAAAATCAACATCCTCTATAGTACATTTGGACGTTGCAACGTTGTTCCACGTTTTCGAATTTGCAATTCAACAAGTGACCCACTTAAAACAATATTGCAAACACAACGATTTTGTAACTCTGCATGGCAGCTTTTATTTGGACTAAGGCCCTGTTCGTTTCACGCCTCTAAAATTTAGAGATTGTCACATCAAAGATAATCTTATTATTTATAAATATTTTGATCAATTTAATGACAAAACCCTTTTGACAAATTGATGCTAATTTTCAAGATGAATCTAATGAGCTCAATTAATCTATATTTTGCTAAAGTGATGCTACAGTAACCATCTTCTAATCATGACTTAATTAACCTCATTAGATTCGTCTCAGTAAATTAGTATAAGGGTCTGTAATTTATTTTATAATTAAACTTTATTTAATACTCTTAAATAGTAAGATTCTTTTTAATGTGACAGCTATAAAATTTTAGACCTAGAAAACGAACACACCTTTTTGAACTCAGTACTCGAGAAATAACTCTGGTCACACGACAAACTTTCAACGTGTGGGTCCATGGCTTCCAACGCTGTACCCGTCAGCTGGCGTACGTAGCATTACAGACATGTCCCGAATTTTCGATCGTCACGAAAACAGTCTAGAGCGCCTACTAGCACAAGAATAGTAGTGTTTGCAATATCCCTTGTGTCAAGCAGGGCTCTGGAGCAGAGACAGCGCCCGCAGGAGGAAGATGTCATTGATCATGGTTCGATCCTCCCAATGTTGGCCTTCATTATATATGTTGATGCATTTTACAACGGGCTCCACGTGCACCTTCAGAAACTGCGCTACGGTTATCGTGTCGCAGCCGTGGAGAAGAGCCCATGCATGCCACCGTCGCCGACGAGTGTCATTTTCGTATGTTTAAGTTACGTAAACACAGGCTGCCCACAGTCCATCCCTAGCCACCGATGTGCAGGTCTCGCCGGTGGCTGCCGGACACGGGACACGACCCAGCCAGGATTGTCAGGAGATGGATCGCGATGCATGGACAGCGCGCGTTCCTGACATTGGATTTTTGTGGGAGGTCACAGGTGATTGGTACGGCTATATGGGACAACCGACCGACTACCTAGAGCCTCGCGATCCAACGATTGGGGGTTGTAATCCACACGACGTTCACGTTCCTGACGGCGGCGCCGAGCCGAGGTTCGTAGCCATCGGCGTTCGTGTTCGCCTTTCAACTTTGGCGATGTGCTTCGCTGCCAGCTCTGCCTCGGCGCAGGCTCGCCCATGTATTAGTCGTAGGCTCTCGTAGCCCGCGCAGCATGACCCGGCCGCGGCGTCAATCACTGGTCTGCACGGACCCGCGCCCGGTCCGTCAAGATGGTACCAAACCCGAACAGAAACAAGGCAACGAACAGGAGATGTTGACACACGGTGTTGGTTGGGCTCGGAGTGACGGGCGGCTTCCTGGCACGCCTACGAGCCTCGCTGTCTTCTTTCTGGCCCGCGCGCGGCGTCCACACGAAACTCGTAATTTCCGTCCGTGCCATGGTAAACACGAGCAGACGTCATGCGCATATTTTCGGTTAATTAATCTGGTCCCATTTGCCTTTGCCTTGCATGGTTACCTGCCTCCGCTCGTGTCCTGCGCGCGCTGCGTACTGGCAGCTGCTAGGCCGGCAAAATCAGCCGGCACGGGACCGTGCCACACACTGCCACTTCGTCTGTCCGAGGTACGGTGGCTACGCGGTTTCCGGTCCACACGAAACCACGGCGATCCGCACGTCCGGTCTTCCCGTGCCGCGTGTGTTGCCATGTTGGGGACGCGGGAGCGCGCCATGAAGGCTCGCCTCCCGTACCGGTCAGCCACTACCACAACAGAGAGGGCGCGTTGAATCGTCTGCGGGGCGAGCGGAGTTTGACGTGCAACCTGGGCAGGCAGGGGGAAAGGAAAACATTATTGGCAGTTGACGTGAACCCGTACCTGACAAGGCTTTTGTCGTGCGCTTCCCTCTCGTTGCCGTTCGATGCGCACTGCACGGCGGGTGAGGTGCGCAGGAAAGACCGGGTGATTCCTCATCAGGTAAGACGCTTAATTACGGTATAATAGTAGTATGCGATGACGTTGACTCGATTCTATTACTACCTCTGTCTCATTAAAAGTGTCGTTACTCTCTGTCCATTAAAAGTGTCGTTTTTGACTTTTCATATTTCACGCTTGATTGCTTGTCTTATTCAAAAATTTTATAAAAATACTAAAATAAATATATTATTATTAAAGTATCACTAATGATAAATTAAGATAGAAAAAAATAAATAGCATTTGTATAAATTTTATGAATAAGACTGAGCTGGTCAAAGGATGATGTCTAAAAGTCTAAAACGACACTTTCAATCGAAACGGAGTGAACAGTATATACGGCAGAAAGAAAGGGCCTAGAATCTTTTGCTCAGTGCGCGGCTGAAAAGTAGGCGGCTTCCAAATACGGGAGAGGGGTTGCTTGCTGCTGATGCCTTGATGGCGAGGGGTGCCATATCCTGCTGCGTGCCATGAATTCTTAGACTTATCGTCCTCAACAGTTCTCCGCGTATCCGCTCTCCGGACCCTCACCCCTCGCGTCATTTGAGTTTGGTTGCAAGTTAGCAAGGGAGTTTCGCATGAACCTTTACTTAACAGGTTGTACCCGTACCATGCTCATTGAATTTTTTTTCAATCTCATCTGCAATCACGACGACATCGATGCCGTCCGAATGTAAGCAAACTCGATCGGCTCAGAAGACAAATTAATGAAAAGCCAGCGAACCTCAGGGAAGTTCGCGACTGACAGAGACTCTAACCCATGAGCTTTCTGTGTGTGTATCACCGTTGATCGATCGCCCGGACAGGCAAAACTTGTGCGCTACGTACAGTATGGTACCGCCAAGTTGGTTGAGACTTTACACTAACGTGACAGCGCCCTCCGGCTCCCGCACGCACTTATATTCCCTCTGCTGCTAATATAAATCCGTACCCAACCACCAAGCTCCATCCATTCGCCCAGCACAAAGAACGAATAAAAGTTGCCGCATCGATCCATACCGTGTACTATGATTGTTGCTCTCGTCCGAGCTCGTAGTTGGGTCTTAGGTTTATCATCAACGGTCCGTTTTTCATCACTCAGCGGCGGAATAAAGTGCCAGTGGGAAGAGTATTTTTTCCCCATTTTGCCGATGAAGTGGACGAGCGTCTGTTTCAGATGTCGATCAGCGGCTCAAGTTGATCTCGAGTGCGGTGCGGCAGTACGTGATAACCCCGCACCGCACAAGCAAGCAGTGCCTGCGCTGTAGCACTGGTGGTACACGCGGCCTTGTGCGTGCGTTGCGGTGCGGGACCCGCCCGTGAGACACTGGTGTGGTGAGCCGGCAGTGCGCCGCACGGCGGGGAGAAGACCCGGTCCAGGACCAGGAGGGATCGATCGATCGTCCGTCTACCGGCCACGTGGTTCCCGGCTGACATCCCGGGCCCGCCGTCACCTGGGAGCGCTCTCTGCCTGGTGGGGCCGACGTGATCGGCGGGCGGGCACCGCGGCCACTGGGCTCGCAAGCACATTGCCCCGTGGACGCGACGGAGCGAGGAGGAGGCGGCTCGGGTCTCATGCCCTTTTCGAGTCCACCCACCGGCCCCGACGCGCGTGTCCGGCCACGCGGGATTATTCCCCGAACTGCCCCCAGCCCGCACGCACCATCCCCTCCCTCTCTGTTCGCCTTGCCTGCCCTGTCCTGCGCCCCGCAACGAGAAAACGTTGCGACGCAGGCGACCTTTCCGCCGCCTCGTCTTCGTCCCTCCCGCCCGCCGCGCGCCGCCCCTCGCCTCTCGCCTGACTCTTTACCTGCAGCCGTCCTTGCCGGCGACGCTCCCGCCGCCGGCGACCGTACGCTGCCGCCTCGTCGCGACGACCATGGCGGCGACCGCGGATCCGAGGGCCAAGCCGCCGCCCGCGGCCGCGCACCACCTCAAGCCCTGGGCGCCGCCCCGCGCCCACCACGTGCCGTCGCTCCCGGACGTGTCCGGCGGCGGCGCGAGCGATCGGCGCCGCTCCTCGTCGTCGGCGCACCGCCGCGCCGGCGCCGGCGAGGAGGACGGACGCCTGGAGGATCTCCGGGCCAAGCTCATGAGCCACCTCCGCGACGCCGCCGACCGCCTGCGCCTGCCTCCGCCGCCGAAGCCCAAGCCCCCGTCGCCGGAGCCCGAGCCGCCGGCAGCGCCGCCTCCGCTGCCCACGCCGCCGCAGCAGGATGCCCCCGCCGCCAGGCCGTGGAGCCTGCGGGACCGGAAGCGCCGGCCGTCGGCACGTGCGGCGGCGGCGGCGGCCGCCGCAGCCGCGTCGTTCGACGACGGGGAGCCGGCGGCCGCGGCGGAGAAGGCGCCGTTCGCCGTGACGCTCACGGCCGACGAGGTCGAAGAGGACATCTACGCCCTCACCGGCGCGCGGCCGCGGCGGCGTCCTCGGAAGCGGCCGCGCGTCGTGCAGCGGCAGCTCGATGTAAGGCCCGATTCCCCATACTACCCCTTCATTTTTTCTCTCTCTCCCGAAAAAAAGAAGAAACTCGTATTATTTTTAATGATTTTTATCCCCTCGATACGCTTTTAGAGCGAGTGAGAGTACAATCATTCGATAATTATATTCTTCCATCTACTAGTTCAATATTTTGAATCCTTGTGCACAACGAACATTACACTGTGATCCAGCTAATCGCACTGGCCACCTGTTGTCTCGTGCAGACGCTGTTCCCGGGGCTCTGGCTGACCGAGATCACCGCCGACGCCTACAAGGTCCCCGACGAGTGAGAAGCAGCAAGCTGATCGATCCGCCACCTGCTCCGGCACCGGCCGGCCAGCGACCTCTCTGCGCCATTCTCTTCTATTGTCTCTCTGTAACTAGGCTTTACTAGGTACTTGTGCTCGACATGTTAAACCTTTTCCCCATGAAAATCTACGCAGCGTGTCGATTGATCTCTCCCTCTCCGGTGTACAGTACAGTCGTATTCGCATGCGTGTAATCCACTCATAGATGCTTATCCATCTACAAGTAGAGGCCTGATGTTTTTCCTTCAACTCTGATCTCCTCCATTTACAAAGTTGCATGGTTTTTCTTTCACGATCGGTGCCGCGCAGCGAGGCAGGACCCGTGGTGCCTTTTGCAATTCTTTGCGTGCTCGAGACCGTCTTTCCAAATCTGGTCTTCTTTAGCTCGGGGAATTCGGTGCTCGTGAGGGTCGTCGTTTGCTCTGGCTGGAGTTAAACTCACAGCCGGGGTTCGGTTCGGGTGCGGCAAAAGTGATTATGGGTGCGTTTGGTAGCCAAATGGTAGTTTGGCTATCCTGAGCTATAGCTCCGCAGGGCAAACTAGCCCCTGCCAGCTACGGCAAGCTTGCCAGTATTAGTTGTTTGGTTAATTCGTTGAGATTGGCTAACTGTTGGATGCCGCGGATTCGATGGAAAGAGCAACATGAAGAGAGAGAAAGTTGCGAGATAAATCTGTTAGCCCTCGTTTTCTGTACATGTGAACGCGATCGTGGTGGCCTTGCCGACGAAGGAGAGTCGAATCAGCGCTCTCTCAGAGGCAAGAGAGAGAAAGTTGCGAGATAAATCTGTTAGCCCTCGTTTTCTGTACATGTGAACGCGATCGTGGTGGCCTTGCCGACGAAGGAGAGTCGAATCAGCGCTCTCTCAGAGGCAAGCTTAATCTTACCGCGTGCGGTAAAATAGCCTGGCAAAGAGAGATTTTTCTACGGTTCCAAATGCCTATCCTAGCCGAGCAAGACTAGATTTTTTCTAGCCAAGGATCCAAACGTACCCTATATCGAGAGATCGAGGTGGTTGGGCCGTCTGGGGAATCCTCGCCACGAATTGGGGTTAACGTGGGGCAACCATCATGTAACGCTAACTTGATCATTAGTGTAAGATCTCGTGGAAATAATAGAGGGCATTTTGAGCCCACGGCGACTCGTGCCCCTCGACACCTCCCCATTGCCCCCCCCCCCTCGAACCCGCCTGTTGGATCGGTCTCCTCGTCAAGATTCGTGCGCATGCTGGTGTTTTGCTGACAAAACACCGTTATTTTCCCATTGGCTCGGTGCCTCGATCTTCCCCTCATTCGCCGCACGCGCGCCTCCGTGTCGAGCCGCCACTAGGCGGTACAGCCCGAGCACAGCACGTGCGGCCGCCCTCTAGCGTGGCCGCCCTCTAGCGTGGCCCACATGTGCAATCTTGATGAGGACATCCTAGCCATTCTTCGAAACTATTACACAAACTATGCTCCGCATCGAGTGGATGTTATAAATGTGAACCGGTCATAAACTCATTCAAATGTGAAGGCTACAATTAGCTACATATGTAGCTATTTCTATAAAACAAAGCTACTATTTGGTTTATATGATTGTAGATAATTGGAAAGCTTATCAGTAAACCAGAAACAACATACAACAAACTATGTATCGACTATGACAATCCCAAGATCGGTTACACAAAATAATATACAGATACATAAAAAGGTGAACTCCATTCTTAAGAAATACTCCATGGGCACGAAAACCAAGACAAGAGGGCAGTAAACTATTACAGTAGCAGAGGACTCCTCGGTGGAGATGCGGTGCTCCCAGTGCAGCAGGCGCACACCACATGGTCGTTCCCCTCCATTGTTTCTCTCCATCTCCGGGCTCCGGCACACATTCATTCTTCTCTCTCCCATCTTCAGGCTCTAGCACCTCCAACACCGCACATCAATTTCTCACGAGACTGCATCTCTTGGAGCTAGGGAGTGACGCGGTTGGGGCTGGGAAGGTGCGACCAGTTGGTTGGGAGCGGCGGATGCTGAATAGCCGACGGTGGTAGCTCGAGTGGATTCAAATCGCGGCGTCCTTCCCCGAGCACATCACCTCGTCTTGCAACGTGTTCTTCCCGAATCTCAATGAGGACAGGCTTCCCCAAGCTAATGGCAATGAGGGGCTTCCCCAAGCTCGCGGCGACGGCGGGCTTCTCCAACTCCGACAACGGCAAGCTTCCCCAGGCTCCCCGGCAACAACGGCACGATCGCATCGTTCTTCTTGGCCCGGTCGGTCTCTGCTGGCCTTCCGTCTCGGTTGGGAGGAGATGCGGGATAGCGGGAGGAGAGGAAGGGAGAGGAATGGTTTAGATCGGAGAGGGTGTGTTCTAGCCGCAGACGATCCCAAGTCTGTGTCGTAGGTGAGACAGAATGCTCTCGGGACACGAGAACGTCAAATATTTCGGGAAATTTACATCTCGCCAAAGCGTCAAAGAAAATGGAACGAAGGGAGTATAACTTTGCATTCTATGAGAACTTTCTACTACCTAAATGGCCTGCACTTCTTCTGTTAACGTTTGCACACAAAAAGGAACTCGCAGGACCAACTAAGATAGATTACACCAAGAATGATAAGAGTTACACAGAAGCCGAATGGACCGATTATCTGCTAACTTCAGAGCAAGTAACACTGGTCATGTGCAACAAACGTTTGATGTTCCCCTGACATAATACACACGGTTGGGAAGATAATCAAGTCTACTTTCACCTCCAACACTCATCATTTCGACTTCCCATTAAGGAGAAATGCTCATTGAAGTGAAGACCGTCAGGGAGGTCTGAAGGTCGCGCGAGACTCCACGGGATTGTTGTTTTCACACCTTTCAGCTACCCTTTTCTTAGTGGGTACTCTTGAACATTTCACACCCAACTAGAAGGGATGCTCCTAGTATAAATAACTCATTTATCTCAGTCATTTGCAAGAACTTTGATAATAGAAAAGAACCCCTTTGGTTACCCGAGTGCTATCAATTTCAGAGAGAGATCTCTACCCCTTTGCTTTTGTGATTTCCTTAGAGATTACATGAGCGACGTTCGACGTCACCCAATTGGTACTCCTACTCTATTTGATTGCAGGTTGTGTTGGTTGGTAACTCGAGTGTGGTTAGGCGAATCCTCGATTCAGAGTTGCCATATAGAGACGATGGTTGGCTTTAGATTGATTTCGTCAAGGTTGCACTATTATCCCGGTTGCTTGCACCTAGTTATCTTGATCTTGTTCCTACGTCGTGAAGATCGGGTTACAAACTCATCATTTGGTATCAAGAGCCATCGTTGCTACGGTAGGAATTTTTTTATCCTACCTACCTATTTTTGTTATAGTCCTATCCACAAAAGACAAACAAAAATATAACTATAGCCCTATGTGTTGATCTGTTATTTTGGTGAGTTTTATTAAGTTTCAGTCCATTAGAATCATTGTTTAGTTGCCGATCATATCATCCTTTGTGTGTCCTTTGTGTCGTTTCAATAATGTTATCTTAATATGAAAATCTGAGAAAAAAAAGTAACGTGATCTTTCCTTTACGTAAACTTTGTTCCTATCTAGCTACTGGTTACACTTAGTTCTATACATAATCATTCAAGTCTTATATATGTTCTGGTTTTGGTTGTAAAAAAATCAGAGACAAAAGAAAGAGTATAAACGAGAAGAAAGAATGAATGAAAAGGTAAGTTGCAGAAAGAAAGAATCATCAATTTGCTCATAATTGCACTTGTTGAATTTCATATTAAGTTATGTGACTAGTAAGCTATAATCCTTTTTGTGCAATTTTTGCTAATACATAAAATCATCCTTTGCTAGCATAAACCTTGTTTGCATCAAATTTTGAATTCATTGGATGTGCGTGACACCGTTTACATATTTCATATCTTGTGATCTGCACTAGGCATTGAACTTCTAGTTTGGATTGTTACTTAACTTTACGACAACTACAATTTCAGATGATTCCTTATGCATCATTCCCCACCAAGCTCCACATAAAAGCGATTGTAATATAGTATCGTGACCATGTATTCGTTTGACCATCACTTCTTACCGTCACAAAACTTTTGTAATCTGTAGGGAAATCACAAGATCTTTGGTTGGTAAGAGAAGGTGAGGTTGAGAGATTTCACATATTTGTTTTTCGTATTCCACATATACGCTAGCTATTTCTAGTAGAATTTGGTGAGACTAATCATGGCAGGACACAAACACACATGTATTCCATTCTATGGAAGTTTAGATCCAAATGAATTTCTAGAGTAGGAAGAAGAAATGGAGTCGGAGTTTGGACTAAAAAATATTTTTGGTGCAAGAAAAGTACATAATGCTACACTTGAGTTCAAGGAATATGCTCGAGATTGGTGGAGGTGTTATCCACAAAAGCATCTCATAAAAAATGGGAAGATCTCGGGATGATCATGAGAAAAAAGTTTGTTTTAAGAGAATATCAACATATTTTACTCTGTCGTTTGAAGCATATTAAGCAAGGAAGTAAATCTATCCAATCATTCTATGATGTCATACATTCTTCCATGTACCGAGCAAATATTATGAATGACATAGATTCGATGACATGTTATGAGAGAGGTTTTGAAGATGCAACTAGGCCTCCTAGTGGGTTTTGGTGATAAATGACAAAGAATTAAAACTTCTAATGTGTTCCTAAGTATTTGTGCAGGATATCAAAAGAACAACACTCACGATGTGAGAAAGTACACCCTCATACGGAAGTTGATCAAGTACTCAAAAGCAAGAGCCATAAGAATATATTTGTAGCTTTTTGAGTATAAGTGTGACAAACTATCAAGAGGGGTGGAATGATCTTACGTGCAGGGAAGAATGTGCTCTAGCTACCATAAGTCGGTTTGGAAACCAAAACATCTAAAAATCCAAGTCCAAAAAGCCAACCAATCTCGGATGCTACCTGTTGGGACGGAAGTTTCGTCGGTTCCAGAGAGTTTGGGACGAAAGTCCCAACTCGAACGGAAGTTTCGTCCCGGGAATTGTGCTTCACTCGTTCTCCACCGACGAAAGTTTCGTCATGATCGACGGAAGTTCCGTCGGTTCCAGAGAGTTTGGGACGGAAGTCCCAACTCAAATGGAAGTTCCGTCCCGGCGTTTTTCCACCTTCGTCTCATAGGGGTGACGGAAGTTCCGTCACAAACGGAAGTTCCGTCAAGCCCATGCTTGACCTAGCAATGGCTCTTTTGAAGCCTCCACTATATAAAGTTTTCCCCAACCCGTGAGCAAAGGTGCTTGGTGCTTTATAAACTTCGAAATCTCGCTCAAGCTCTCTCTCACTCCTCTCCACTCTCCATGAGATCCAAGGCCATTTGAGAGAGTCCCCATCTTGAATCCAAGCTTGAGAGCATCATCCCAACCTAGAGCACATCTTCTCCTAGCAAGCAATCTCGTTTTCACTTGTTACTCTTGGAGATTCGTTCTCCTAGATTGACTAGGTGTCACCCTAGAGATCCCAAGTTTGTGGTGAGTCTTGAAAAGTTTGTGAAGGTTGTGATTTGTCTCCGCAAGAAAAAGAATCAAAGGAAGAAGAAGAAAACCAAGTTTGACCTTTGTGGCCACTTGGGGAGATTAGGATTAAGAGAGATCCGACTCTTTGTGAGCTTCTTAATGGAGACATAGGAACCTCTTTGTGAGGGTTCGAACTTCGGTGAAAAATCTTCGTGTCTCTCTTGCGCTTTTGTGGTGTGCTTGTTTGTCTCCCCCTTTGGACGTTTATTCTCCGATCTACTTGTGTGTGGTGTGTCTATTGAATTCTGTAGGTACAACACTTTTAGGAGGTCAAGGAACGTTTCCATTCAAGTGAAATCGTAAGATTCCCCTTCTCTTCAATTCCTTTGTTCCTCTCACCACGACCCCGACGGAAGTTCCGTCGTAGTCGGTTTGACCTTTTTGTTTCGAGTGTTGTAATTTTCAGGTTTTTAGATACATTGCCTATTCAACCCCCCCCCCCTATGCAACTTTCAGGTTTGAATGTCCATACTGTTGCTCATGTGAAGGACAAATACTTCGGTAGTATGCAAGATATGTTGACATATGCCATGAAAGTAGAAAGGAGAATAAAGAAGCGAGTAAGAGCACATTAGGCAACACATCAATTTGAGCCAAGACTTTAATCCACGAATAAAATCTGAATTGCTTGCCAAGAGCACCATGGATAGGTTCCTAGAAGCATCCAAAAATACACCACGGTGCTTCTAACATGAAGAGCTCTAGTCCATGTACTGATTCAAGCAATAGTAGGACTGTTTCTATTATGAGCATTACTGAAAGTTTCAGTTTAACACCTGAACTGGACAAGGAAAAACTAGTTGTATCAACTATGTCAACGGCTGAAAGAGTACAATACGACAATCAAGGTAACAAATGTGCTATGGTACAAGGAAGTGAATCTGATCCATTGCATGACTTACAACTTGAGAATACTCCCACTCATAAAGATGCCTATGATCAAAGCAAGGAAGGTACAAAAAAGTTGAATCTGGGAGCTGAATTTGCTACGAAAGTTGTGTCCAATTCCAATTCCAAAACTGATCCAAAGGGTTGAAGAAAATGTTGCACATGTCAAACAAGATAAGAAAGAGGAGCTGCTGCTAATAGTTATGAGAAAATTAGTAAACCAAGGGTTGAAATTGGCCAATCTATTTCCACTCTAGTTGTGGGGTTAGTGTAAGTGCATCAAGGCCCGTAATTATGGTTTTGAGTGATTGACGTCAATACAATTAAAAAGGACTAATATTTCCAAAGAGCATGTATGTAGCTAATATTTATTGTTGAATAAGAGAGCAAGATTTGCAAGAAAGATTCAATGAAAAGACAACATTTATGAATATCTTGGGAAAAGAAAAAGAAAATGCTCGAGATGAAGACCAAATAGTTTTTTTTCTTTTGATCTTGAGTATAGGAACATTGTATTATCAAGAGGGACACAAACATAAATACTAATTCAAATTCGGGGTCGTCGGACAATGTCCGAGCCCATCGGATTTTTCATTGAATCACGTGAATGCTGCACACCTCAAAAAGCAAGCCGAGCAGCTACAAGCCCATGTCAAGCAAGTAGAGAAGGCCACATATCAACTCGAGTGCCTACGAGTCAGCCTTGCTGCAGCAGAAGCTCACGCCACGAAGCTCACTTCAAAGTCACGACCACGAAGCAGCTCGGAGGAAGACGGAGCACCACCACACCCGAGCCCTCAACCTCGCGTACTTCACCTGGTCATACCTACCGGAGACTCCGGTACACGACCGAAGAGACGGAGGTTCCAATCCGGAACGGATTGCCCGTCAGCCAGTCCATCGAAGCAAGACGAGGACTATCGGTGCCACCCCTATCTCGTTGAAGTAAAAAGAGAAGAGTCTCCCCATGGCCTCGCTCGATGAAGGACCTTTCGAGTTAGTTCCTTTGACCCAGCCAGCCCCTGGTGAGGAAGGGCTCCCGACTCGCAACATTCACCGGCTCGAAGCTCGAGGACACCGTCGAGTGAAGATCAACGGTACCCGCACCTAGTCAAAAAGGCGTCGTGAGAAGAAAGCAGTAGTAGCCCGACGATAGTAACGATAGCACCGATAGTAGCAGTGGTAGCATCAGCGATCGTAGTGGTAGTAGTTGTAATAGCCGGTCGGTTAGTTTCCCCTCATAGTCCCAACCCAGCAGTAGCCCCTTAGTGTAACTTAGCCTTCCGTCGTATCCCGTCTAGTGCGCCTAGTTGTGTAATCCAACCATGTTTGTGTGAATTGATGTTTGGTTATTTGAATCTTTGATTGAGTGTTTTTGTGTGTTTAGACTAACACAGAGCACTAACGCAAATCCGAGTCATAAAATAGTTGCGATCTCCAAACAAATAATAACACACTCATTACTAAGAAAAGCAGATCTACCCCTACTTATACTCTCGTATCTCGTATCAACTCCAAGCTTCTAGCTAACTTTGGATCCTTCCCCTTCCTTGCCCTAGAAGCACCAAAAGTCGAAATCTCTTTTCCCTAGTCACTCCATCGCCCATGTGCTATCAAATCACACAATACATCTCACTAGACCGACCAAACCCTCGAACCACGAGTCAACCACTTTGGAAGTTGACGCAACAAAATGACGAGTGCCGCGATTACCGCGCGGATAGGTCAAACCAACAACCACCTCACCTTTCTTCGGCTCGAACCCACAGGACCTGTGATCCTTCTCCCACAAGAATCAAGTCATCCCCATCTATAAAAGAACTTCAACCGCCAGTCTCCCGTCTACCCAATCATCAAAGCTCATAGCCCTAAACTCGATCCATCACATCTCCAAAACACCCACGGATGCCCACAAAGCATGTCCCTCTTCCTCCAAGGCCATAGTCCCAACATCATCCCTCGAAGACAACCCATGGATCGTCACCAACTCGTCGAGACGAACCTGGTTTCCCTCATCTCCTCTCGAAATGCCATGATGCTCGTAGGCATCAAATTCCTTCCCGGTATGTTGCCAAAGAATTCCAAACAACCACCCACTCAAGTTGTGTCGTCTCCGTCCATATCGACACTAGCCCGGACTTCCCCGCTATACCCCCTTTAGCATGACTCGTCGTCAAGAACTACTTCGCGGACACCATCCAAGCTGTCTCCCGTAAAGCTCTAAAACTCCTGAGCGAGCTTTACAAATTTGGGAATTCAAGGTATTCATAATCCGGTTCAAATTTCAAATACGATTTGAAACTCAAATTAATTTCTCGGAAATGTGAAAATGTCGAATTCAAGAAATTACCGAGAAATAAATTGAAGAAATAATCATACAATCAAGTGGTCTCTTTTATTAAAGGTATTCAGAATCCGATTCAAAACTCAAATTAATTTCTTAGAAAAGTGAAAATATCGAATTCAAGAAATTATCGTGATAGTCCGATTTCCACCGGAGGGTGAAAACTGTGCCTTTGTACCTCTTAATCACTTCCAGGAGAATGACTTGTACAACCAGTACAATTGAATATCATAAAACCATAAAGGAATACAAATTATGACAAGAATACAAGATAAGACATTATTCTAGGGAGAATAACATTTACAACAACCGAGTACAAGGACTTGACACGCAGGCCAAGGAATCAACACAAGACTACTAGCGGAAGCGAAACACTAAGTGTTGTAGACGTCGGAAGCAGATCTTCAACTTGAGTGTAGCGGAAGTCTTCGTAATAAATCCAAATCCACAGGCAACTTGAGTGTAGGCGAAACCCTCCTTAACCATCTTCAATCTTATTCTAGTTGGGTTTACTGAGTCTTGACGTTGAGACTTGATCTACTAGTTGGCTGAAAAACAACATGGTAAAACCGTGAGTACATAGAGTACTCAGCGAGCTGCAACTACTTAGCAACAATGTATGCATGCTTGGATATTTCAAGGATAGGGAAGGAGCTAAGCACCTAAAGCAATTACTCCTGAAGTCTATGTGAGTCAAGTTTTATTATTAGCCAAATTTTATAAGTGGCCTCATAGGAATCAACATCTTCCTATAAGGGTCAAATTTTAAGTCCAAGCACACCTCCACTGGAACCACAGCTCGAAGCCGGAAGTAAAACACCTATCGGAGGGGAGAAGAAGTAAACTAATCAAGTGGATTTCTTCCGGTTGTGCCCTTATCCTTGGGCTAGGCTATTCATATAGATTATAACTCTACAGAGTTTATACACCTGTACCCACGTGAAGAGGTACTATGACATAGAGCTACTATGCATAGATACACTCACAAGATCACTCAACAATGCATGGATCGACGGCGTCCGTCCTCCAGGGCTGGGATCCCCAACCACAACACGAAAAAGAGTCCTGAAGGTGTGAAAGTCGTACCACCGGCCGGGTGAGATATCCTCTACTCATGGGTCGAGACAAGCTCCAAAAACCCACTAACACTATCTCTACACCACGGCGGGCCAACAAGTCATCAGCAAAGCATCATGATCCAGCGCGCTCATACGGGTCACGTGGTGTGTAAGTAAAGCCAAGAGAGGTATACGCATAAGAACCGGTCCTCAAGCTGCCGGAGCGAGTCATCAATGCCTCTCCTCAAACCACGATCTCAACAACGACAAGTGCCACCACATAGGGACTCCATAACCTAAAGTCCCTACTCACCGTGCCCGCAACAAGCACCAGCCAAGTGGAAACTCCCCAAAAGTTTTCCAAGCACCTAATCACCTACACTCGCCCCCACAAATCACCTAGTGGGTTGCTAATACAAAAACACAACACTCAAGAAGCACCTACAATTTATTTAACACAAAAACATGTATATTATCATGTGGGGGGGACGGGGGTGGTTCAATTAAACATCTAAGCAATTCTAAGCATGCAAGTAGTAACAATGAGAGCATCCTATGGTAAATAGTGGCAAATGTAACATGATATGTCATAGGTATGAATATAAGCAGCGAGTAACCATTTCATATGCATGAGTTCATATTATGCAATTGCTAGAATAGGAGCAAGAGTGGTCAAGGATTGCGGCTTACCTTAAAAACGGGTCCAAGAATAGATCGGTGTCCTCGTATGGCTTCGGCAGATAATCCACAAGCTTCCGACCATCCGATCCCACTCGTCATCCAAATTCCGAGCAGAGCGGGTAAGTGACACGCAAAACGAGAAAGTAACACGTAAAACGAGAGAAGTTGGAATACGAATCATGAGAACAGATTTGATTGATACTAGAACGTAAAGATAACGCATAGAGAGCGACGAGATGAATCCAACGCAACCGACCGAGTAATTTTCTAAGGTCTGAAGAATTAATAGGGAATTTCCAAAGATGGCAGGTTTAACTTGGTTTCCTAGAAATGAAATACAGGTATTGAAATCCGAAGTATAAAACAACAGTTCATTGATTTGGGTTTTACCGTCGTAGGCCTGGGTGCATGCAAATTCTGAGACCAAACGGATAAGCAATGAAGCAGCCAGACACCACAATGTTGAAATAGAATAGCGGTAGCTTGATCTGTTTCCATAAATATCTCACCAACTGACCAACCGGGATTTGCCAAATGAGATAGGGATACAAAACAATGTGCATAACATCCAGACTTAATTCTAGTTGGACAACAGCTGCTACGAGACGAATTCATACAGACCAGAAAAGTCTTTTCACTTCAAAGACTGAACTAGTTGCACAACTGAACTGAACCTGACCGAGGCAATATGCACGCCTAGCTTCACAATAACTCAACGGCAACAGCTACTTCATGCTGACTTAATTCGAATAGCAATGTACCATCACAACTTAAACTGGTCCTTGATCTGTATCCAGTCAAATAACAGGCAAGAACTAAATCTATTCAGGTTTCCATGACCACCATCCAACACGAGCAGACCTTGATTACGAGTACAAGTCCCTAACGTCCTTTGATCCCACTAACCAATAATATCAAAAGACTCAAGAAACCAAAACAATCGAGAGCATGATGTGCGATGTCTGGTTTAAGCATGGAAGCATCCTTCTCACGCAGCAGCTCTGCAGCGCGGCAATTCGTCGAACACCTGACGGCAACTAGCAAGCTCGTCCTAGAGCAGGGGATAGGAGGCACGGGGAGTACTCAGCAGCTTACCAGGATTGATTGGCAACGTTGCCGAAGTGCAGGACCTCGGACGGTCAAACTGGCCGGCTCCGGAGGGTATTACGTCCGGCATCCACACAGCCTCTTCTCTTATACTTGTCCATGCATCCACTGGCATGAGATGCGTTCTTAGGGATCTGCACCATATCTCGGCCCATAACTTAGCCACGAGATGAAGTAAACGATGGGGTCCAAGGAACGAGGGTTACAGAGGGATGAGGCTCACCAAAACGAGAAGAACAACGAAGACTTGGCTTCTCGCCTCGCGGTGACCGCGCAATTGGCAACACCAGCGTTCGCGTGCCTCTGCAATGGGAACGGGTGCCGATACAAAGGGAGATGAAAGGCCTCACGATGAAGATGAGGAAACAGGAAACGAATCAGACCAGAGCTCACCCGAAAACGATGAACGACGACGAGCTTGCTGTGGCGGCGGACGACGTCTTCACAACAGTGCACACCGAGTTCCATCATCTCGATCCGCCTTGAATTGCTTCACAAAAGCTTGAGCACCACACGAATCAGAGCAGTTCAGAAGACTCGGCCGCACGGCTTCCAACTAGCTTCGGTCTCCTTGCTCGGCAGCGGCGACGAGACAGCGCAGCTCTACTTGGTTTGTGATATGGCGGCGCAGAGAGGGAAAACGGAGGTGGCGGCAGATGTTGGGTTCTTAGTCTATCTTCAACAGATCACCTATATGGAGATCCATCTCTAAAATAGGTCTAAAAATCTTAAAATTCTTCTCCAACGGTGCACCCAAACCGGATCTCCATTTGTGAAGCGGCACCCACAACTAAGGAGCCACCCAACGTCAAGCTCTTGCTGGTCGCGCCTACGCCGCCCCGTCCCCTGCCCGAGCTCGTCGCCGGCCACGCCTCCGCCGCCCCCGCCCTCGCCTAGGCTCGCCGCCGGCTGCCGCATCCTTCGCCCCTCCCGAGATCCACACCTGTCCGCCGCGTTGGCCACCTCAACCGCTCGCCAGCCACCAAGACCCACCTCTATTGGCCACCGACGACCACCACTCCGCCCGCCAGCCACGACCGAGCTCCATCCTCGTCGGCCGCATCAAACACCCCGCACAAGATCCACCTCACCGGCGGTGTTTCACTTCGCCGGAGATTCACTCCGTCCGCCGGCCGCCGCGTCCGCCGCCCTGCTCCACCCATTTTTGATCCGCCGTTGAAGATGCACACTTTTTGATAGTGACCTTGAGCAACTATTTATACTCAAATTGGAGTTTAGGTTTCCTCCACTGTTAAAGATTGCCTTATAGTGCGACGCTCTAGGACTTCGAGGCAGGGGCAGTCTCGTCCTTGGCATTGGTGCCCTAGTGGTGGTGACCACGGAGAAAAAATCTGACGGCTCCTCTTCATCTTGATGGAGGGGAAACTCCCTGATGGTGCCACGGAGCTGCGCCTTGAGGATTCCAGGTGCGAGGGGCTCCGTGAGGTGCGGTGCGGCATCCTGGTCTGGCTGGCACGCACGCGGACCGGTCGGTGGTCAGGCTCGGCGTCTCCTCGCCATGGCATCAGCACTGTACGGTCCCTAGCAGGAAGAAAACGATACTGCTTTCTGCTGGGCTGACTAGGCCGAACCTTGGGCCTCTACTGATGGTGCGTTATTTGCTTTGTCCGTGAAGAAATAATGGTAGGCTCACCGCTCACGTAAGAGAGAATGGAGACGTGGCCCGAGCCTGCTGATGCTTCCAACAAAATATTTGATTGTTATTTGAGTTGACTTGTGGCCAAATTAAATCAAATTCAAGCACTCGTTTGAATTCAAAATTCCTCCTCATAATCCTTGATCCAAAACTGTTACTTGAAGAGAAATTCATTGGTAACAGCACGAGAGACGAGGTTAGCGCCAAATTATTTACTCAAATTTCAATCCCAACAAAATTTTGATACTTGCTCGAATTCGAATTTCTTGGGCTGTTACAATTACCAAGAAATAAATTAAAGAAATAATCATACAATTAAGCAATCTCTTTTATTCAATTTTCTAGTATTATTACAAAGATTTACTCAGGCATTTTCGGAAATTTTAATTTCTGTATAGATTTTTATTTTGGGGTGGCGTGGCTGCGGTGAGTTAAATAATTAATACGCTCATGGCTTCAGATTTTGGTAACTCGATTGTTCTTCCCTTAAAAATTTGATGTTCAGTTGCCTGATAAGACTACTTTTTTTTTTTTTTTTTTTTTTTTGCGAGGAGCCTGATAAGACTACTAATTCTGTTTGATATCAAAATGTATGAATGAATTAGAATTGTTTAACACAGTTAAGATCCATTTGACTGTTTCCTGATAGATACAAGAATCAATCTCAAGACTGATGCAAGAAAATTTTGTAATTAGAATCCAAATATCTGGAGGATAACTCGGAACTAAGAAATAAATCAGTATATAAGCAGTACATTTGTATGTGGTGGATCCTTCTGAGAGCTTTGGGGCTGCTGCGTGTACTGTCCTGTACTAACTGAAACTAATCAGACCACAAGAAGAGCGACAAGGGAAATAACTGGTTATCAAACTCAGGTAATAAGACGATGGGCAATGCTAAACAAGGACATGAAGTTTCCTTGCTACCTTCAAACATATTTAACATCTCAGCATCATCTGTTGGCAGGATTATACTAAAACACTAGAGATAGGGGGAACTAGCAGAGGACAAACCTATCGGTGATGATGCATCATTGCATGTTTGATATCAAAATGTATGAATGAATTAGAATTGTTTAACACAGTTAAGATCCATTTGACTGTTTCCTGATAGATACAAGAATCAATCTCAAGACTGATGCAAGAAAATTTTGTAATTAGAATCCAAATATCTGGAGGATAACTCGGAACTAAGAAATAAATCAGTATATAAGCAGTACATTTCTATGTGGTGGATCCTTCTGAGAGCTTTGGGGCTGCTACGTGTACTGTCCTGTACTAACTGAAACTAATCAGACCACAAGAAGAGCGACAAGGGAAATAACTGGTTATCAAACTCAGGTAATAAGACGATGGGCAATGCTAAACAAGGACATGAAGTTTCCTTGCTGCCTTCAAACATATTTAACATCTCAGCATCATCTGTTGGCAGGATTATACTAAAACACTAGAGATAGGGGGAACTAGCAGAGGACAAACCTATCGGTGATGATGCATCATTGCATCAAAGTGCATATTCAAGGTGTGAGGTAAACATGTAGGTAAACATGTACGTACATTTACTAACCCCAATACACCAAAAGCAACAAAAAATAATATGTACAGAATTTCATATAAATAGATTTTATGTCAGAGACTAGGTTAGGGCATTTGGGAGTTTGGGCACGCTTTGGTCAGGAATGCAGGGAATGGCCAATAAGGAAACAAGTCTCCAATTGATCTTCAGATGTCAAAGATGTCGTCAAGAATTTCGAAGTATATCTGTCATGACAATAACGAAATTGTCAAACAAGCTAGATCATTCAAAAAGGGGAAAAAATCAGGCCGTACCGCGTCTCCAAAGCTATTGCCACACACAGGGCACCTCTGAGTACTGCATGCATATGCCTACAACAATTAATAAAGTAAGAAGACAGTCAGTCTATTATCGTGGATAAAAAAACTAATTTATGAGGGTTCTAATTTCTCCAACCTGCATAACTGATGACTCCATCCGATGTCCACATGGAAGTATGTTAATGGTGTTACTTTGTGGAGAAAAAACGGCGTCATCAATGGTTACATCAGAGGCGGATGAAGAAGACGGTGTCGATGTTATGTTGGAAGTCACCAATGACACGGGTGGCGTAAAATATGGCGGGGAAGGTGGTGGCCTCCATGTCGATCCAACTCTCGGGGACACCCCTGTGAGGAGTAAGCCCCGTTTCCTGCGGAGGCGGTCCTCTCTACGAAGAAGGTAGAGGCACAATCCAAATGAACCCAACACTGCCCCTGCAAGACCAAGAAAAGCGCCCAGGGCCAACCAGTTCGTTTTATCCGGTTCGCTCTCCGTTTTGGGAGTGCGATGGTCATTGTCGATTCTGGAGGTGTTCATCTACACAACAATATTTTGAATTTTTATTCATTTATCTATTTAAACTAATGAAAAACAAATAACACAAGCAGGTTCAACAAGATGCACCAATCCGCACAGGAATGCTATATACGCGACACACGTGCAAACTGACCTCGCAGAATTCAATGTGTAAAGACTGCTCATCTATTATTACTAACTTCTAGGTATGGGAGAACAATAAATGTCATGCCTAAAAATCTAGGCCCTGTTTTTTGCTTTGCAGTGAAATTCTAGATATGTGGTAGGGATGGGATCCCTTGAACTAGATTGGGACGATGAGAGATAAATCAACAACGACAGAATCATTACATAAAAACAGGCAGCTGTGGTCTAAACACACCCGTTTCTATAAATCATGCAATCCTCCACAGCAAAATAAGAGCTGTAGTACTCTATATGCGTTGGCGTATGGAGAGAGGAGTCTCTCAGAAGGTACAAAGAAAATCGTGAAAAAAATATTAGAAAAACAAGTCAGGCATGAACTGGGATAATACTCACTTGCAGGTCTGAATAGAGGACTTTAAATGAAATATGATCAGTGAAATTCTAGATATGTGGTAGGGATGGGATCCCTTGAACTGGCTTGGGACGATGAGACATAAATCAACAACGACAAAATCATGTCATAAAAACAGGCAGCTGTGGTCTACACACACCTGTTTCTATAAATCACGCAATCCTCCACAGCAAAATAGGAAGAACTGTTTTTTTTATTTAAGGATAACTTACCATACTGGACTGTTTTTGCAAAACAACCGAAGGGGAGGTTTCTTCTTCCTTTCCATTATCACTATGAGAATGGTAAAATAAAGAAAAGAATGTGAAAATCTGCTTGAGAATTAGATTCCGGCTCTGGGCCAGTACTTGCAGGAACGAGAAAAAATCGATTTTGCAGTCGATTTAGTGGACCACAGCAAAAGAAATCGATTTTCAACGAAAATCGTACCAGTAGATCTGAGGCTGTACAGAGAGGAGAAACAGGAGGAGACCAGCAAGAAGAGGTAGAAGACCGGGTTTGGCCATGGCTCTCTAGCCCTTGTGCGAAGAGTGTGACGGAGGGGTCCGGGGACTTTGGGCGGTCGGGGCTTTATGCTAAGAAGCAAGAGATAGTTTTCCGATTATCCCAAAGAACTGTAGATCTCGAGGTTTTTATACCTTCCTTTCAACTACAGAAAGAAAATAATGTGGCTGTTAGTAATTTCCAGTCACTCAAAATTAGCAATGTCTTGACATTAGTTTTCATAAGTTATATTATACTGATGGACATGCAATAATGCACGTATATTGTTGCCAATCACGGTCAACTTTATTCCATTATAGCCAATGACTATGCTGCTTTTCTATGTTAATGCAAAGATCATACACAAATACTACAACTTTGAATAAAACATCAGGTTTCAGTCAAAATCGAAAATATTATTACTAATCATAAACTATGTTTGTTTGTTTTTTTATGCGAAGAGTAGAGACTTTTGAAATTAAGAAGTTCAATGGGTAATTGAAGTCACCAATTTACTTTCATAAAGTATTTAGTTTAAACAGAATTCTTTGAAATAATAGCATTTACTAGAATGCAGCTTTGAGTTTGCCTTGAGAGTGTAGAAAGGATACTACAATTAAGCTTTACACTATATATCAAATTATACTAATCTGTAATATGTTCAAGTAAGCCTTATACAATGAACTTGGACAGGCCCTTAGCTTTATGTCGCATCACAACTGTAGCTCTATTGAACAAAAAAGAAGAAGAAGAAAGACGAGAAATCCGAATCGATTTGGGATGGATCGGATCGGATCGAATGCCTAGCAGTAACAGCCAGGGTGCCCACAGTTGAGGCAGATCGGCGGGTAGCCCGTTCACGCGACGGGACTAGGTAACTCAGTCTCCGTTTGTTTGGAGCTCAAATCCAGAGCCAGAAAATGGAACAGGGATCCAAATCAATTCGTTTATTTGGACGGCAACTGATCTATTCATCATGTGTAAATCAGATCGAAAACACCGGACCACAAAAAAATGATACAAGCCGGAGTTATATACATACTCTCCCTTCTACCGTACGTATTACACACAAATTTCTTCAAGTAATACACATTCTCACACTGTCATAAAATTCTTCAAGTAATCCTACCAGTAGTAGGACAAAGGCTCGTAGGTCGCTAGCCACAGCCCTGCCCAGCGGATAAGGTGGTACCACGGCAGCCTTACCCGCTACCGTAGCTTAGGAGTCAGAATGCGATGCGTATCACTGCTGCTTGTGCAGCAAAGGGTGCACGACTGTTGGTCCGTTGGACATTAGAGCGCCATGACAATCAGTTGTCCTTAGTCTTTTGCTCGATCTCCCGGAGTCCCAAACCATCTTGTGAGAGCGTGCCCGGTGGGATCTTGCGTCTTTTCACACAGCAATAATGCATCGCAGAAACTATGAGCAGAGATCTCCCGAGAACCGAGGTAAAGACTGCGCAGCCTCAGCATTCGCTGATGGGGCGTAATGTATGTATGAATGACATGTCTGGTGTCCTTCGTGGCCAGCATTCATGTAACTTTCTTTTTCTCCCACAGTCTTAAGCAATCCTTCCCGAATCAACAGAGCGTGCGATCGAGGGTTTTGAGTTGCAAGATTTCCTACACATTCCTTCCCCCCTTCCCGCCCAAGCTATCCTAATGCCGCTGGTCACTGGAAACATGTCGAAAAGACTGAGACCGAGAGTCCGCCTAGAGTCCAGTCAAGTTAAAGGTGGAGATCAAAGGTAGTCGATCCGTCGTACTACGTGTCTAGTAAAAGAACAGTCTCTCAAGCCATGAGTAATTGGGCGTTCACTGCTCTCTTTGTCTCCCCCTTTTGTTCGTTTACTTTCATGTTGCGCTGATGTCGTTGATCTTGCTGCCGGAATTATATGCCGGATGGTGGACAAACGCCTCTTTAATTAAGAAAATTGTGAAGTCGAGACGTGATGGTATACTAGTATATACACTGTATGTATAAATTCCGTCTAAATGGCCTTCTTGATCAAATGATCTTGGAGTTAATTACGTCGAAAGGGGCCCTCTCGGTTTAGCTTGCCAGCGAGGGAAACCTTTGCAATTTGCATTAGTGCATGCAATGTGTACTATCCCTAATCCAAAGTTCATTAGGGACTTTTTGTTTCCCAAGCAGATTATATAATCTAGATTATTGGTACTAGATTATATAATTCGAAGAGGTGTTTGTTTATCTAGATTATTGTTGTCTAGATTATTGGTTATAGATATGAGAAGACAACAATACCCTTGACAGTTGTTGAAGACTTCAAGATTACTCTTATAATGCAAAATTGAATTAAATTAATTTCAAATATATTTGATACATCCACGAAGTAAAAAAGTAAAGTTCTAAAATTGAACGAGCATTCACTTTGCATTGGGTGGGTGGCCGCGCCTGCGTATGTGGAGGGAGAGGTGGGTCCAAGATGGTGACAAATGTGGGTAATTACTTCCAATTAGATAAGGGAAGTGAGTCTTTTGTTAAATAAGCTGAAAATAAGCATCTCGTGAGATGCTTATTGGATTATGATAATCTAGCCTCTAAATTATTTAATCTCACAAATAAGTTGTCCTGTTTGTATACCCTCCTAAATTATCTGATCCAGATTAAATAATCTAGCCCCAAATAAGCTGAAACAAACAGGCCCTTAGGGCACGGACAGGTAGCTCAGTATATGACAAGTTGATTATAAGCATATACATAAACTTATGAGTAAACTTATTTCAAATGACAAAAAGTTAAATACTACTGCCTCCTTCCCAAATATAGTGCGTATTAGGTAGAGGTACAAAGACCAAGAATAAAAACGATTCCACCTCCATACCTAATTATTCCTCTCTTAATCCCTGCGCTAGTTAATTTTTCTGGATCAATTCCCTCTTAATTCCTTTGCTAATTAATTTCTCGTGGGCCTAGCGCAGCATTGGGACGGCACATCATCCGCTCGCTCGCGATTCGCCGGCTTGTGATCCGCGTGCCGGCTCGCTTACATTGCCTTGCATGAAGAATTAATCACGTAATTAAGAGGAATCAAATTTTACACTCAAAAGAAAACACAAAGCTACAGTATACATCGCGGAGTCAAGAAAAAACCCAGCGGATAAAAGAAGCGAGAGCTTTGTTGGTGATGAGTAGATTGACAAGACAACCAAAAAATGCCAAAGTGAAAGGCGAGGAGTCTCCTTTCGGTACGTGCCCCACACACTCTCTCTACTGAATTTCTTACTAGTATTTTGAGGAAAATTTACTACACCTAGACCTTTGCCTGTTCAAATATCGATACATTTGATCGATGGTGACGATTCGTCTAGTGAGCATCTCTCTCTGGACGCGACATATATTTTAGACCTTGAAAATAGGGTATTTAAATTGAAATTCACTCTATGCAAGATGCTACAAATCTCACTTTTACTTGTCACTAATAATTTACTATGTAGTAAAAAATATTTAGATACAATTAGAAACTTTGTAGCATTAATGAAGTATGTTAGTAAGAATTTGATCATCACATGTCCCCGCACGAAAGATAAACAATAAGTTGGTATTAGTGAGTATCATGTCCACAGAACCATGCATTATATTGCATATTCATACTTGAAAAAGACTTTATATTCCACAGCACAAACAGGTCTGGAAAGGTCAACCACTCGACACTCGTTGGTGTAATATAACCTATATAGTAGGTTGTTTTATTTTTGAACCATCAAGTATCAGCTGAAACATCTCTCTATATTTATCTCAAGCCTGAAACATGTATTTTTGCCATCCATCTTCAAATTACAAGGATCTTTGCTTTGTATATGTTCGGTTAACTATTGAAGATTATCAATCGCACTAGTTCCATCAACGAGGTTGAACGCGAATATCGCTGAATTTAAAATTACAATTAAGTAAAAGTCATATATGCGGAATGAGACCAGAGAAACTAGATTCAGCATAGAGAATTTATGCCAAACAGAACCTAGCTAGGTATGAGCGAATTTCATTGAGCATCTATATATTTGCAAAGTGCCAGAGAGAGAGAGAGAGAGAGAGAGAGAGAGAGAGAGAGAGAGAGAGAGAGAGAGGCTAGGTATGAGCGAATTTCATTGAGCATCTATATATTTGCAAAGTGCCAGAGAGAGAGAGAGAGAGAGAGAGAGAGAGAGAGAGAGAGAGAGAGAGAGAGAGAGAGAGAGAGAGAGCTCTAAAACAATTACTACAACGACAAAAAAAGACTGACAACAAGCAGCCAAAGTTCAAAATCGATAGTCACGATGTTGATTTCAGAAGCTGCTCTCTCTTAAATGTTCTAATCTCATAAGCCTACCAGGGAAATGCGAGAGAGATATCGATGATCGAATCAATCATGCACCAAATTTGAAGAATAACTTATGTCAATTGAATGGAGTGGCATTAATTATTAGCTTAGAAGGAAATTCACACTCCTTAATTTTTGGCAGCTAAGATAAACACTCAAAACAAGATCTTCGTCCTTTTTTCACTTCAACTAGCTAGCTCAAACCAGAATAGGCAAAGTAATTTGTACCTGAGTGAAATTTCAGTAAATCATGAAAAATAAGCAGAGCCTAAGCAGCGCCATGAATGGCTCAAGAGAGCAGCAGCAATCTTTTGTCCGCAAAGGATCCTACAGCAGCGCCATGAATGGCTCAAGACAGCTAAGCGTATTTCATATTGTAATTGCGCCAACGTTCTAATATAAATCTGGACCATCCCGAACTTTAGATATCTCTCTTGGCCTACCTGTCAAATTTGGACTATATATACTCAACGTCCCTATGACAAACTGAAAAAAAATGTTGTATCTATTAAACACCCATATCATATGCACTTGATAACAAAAAGATATGGACAGTAGTTTTAAAATTGTTACATTAGACATCATGAAGGGTCTAGAGAAGCAGTCATCAGTTGCAACCAGTGGCTTTAGCTGCTGATTTTGTCCCACCTTGCCCTCTCCTGGTGACTTGGAACTAGCTGTACACAGCACAATATGCATCATTATATACTTGTATATCACCATCTGGTGTGACAAAAAGGATGTTCAAAACTAAAGGGAAGCAAACTTCGGAGTTAAAAATAATAAGGCCTGCGCCCCGCGCGCGGTTTCCGCTGCAGCCGGCATAGCCTGCTGCAGGCGCGGATGAACGTGACGGCAGCGACATCAGCTGCGTTGGAAAAATATCTCCTGCGCGCGCGGATCCTGGACGCTGACGAGAGAACCGGATATTCGTATCGTAGTCGCATCCTCGGATCTACACGGAACCAAGCGCGGGTCAATCCACGCGATATACGGCAGCAAGCGCGCTGCCGCTGCAGTGCAGTCGCCGTTATGAATCAGTATATAATTTGATATATAGCCATTAAGGGCAAATTTACAAATCGTCGCCTTGCAATTTTTTTTTACAGATCGTCATTGAAATGAAATGAACTTAATGCCTAGATATAATACTTAATTTGCATTACTATAATCTAGTGAAACATACCCTATTAGAACTTCCTGTTGTTATCTTGATCATATGTGATGCCGCCAGTAATATCTAACTTTAAACCCAAAGAATTTGCTCAAATAACGCCCAAAAGAAGTTACATATAAAACAATATGGAGGGTGAGAGGATGATATATTAATTTATCCCATATAACTCGGTATGGAAGGATATAGTATGGTGAAAAAGAACAAATCTGTTGGTGAAACAAAAAGAAAAGTATACGCGCTTCATCACTGTTATTCTTTCCTACTCCTATCCTACATCAGAAGGAAAAAGGGAATCGACAAAAGGCGTTCAGCGCTCTGAAAGAACAATTGATGGAGTGAAAGGCTGTACAGGAGGTGGTCTATTCATCTGTGGCAAAGCTGAGAGATGGACCTGAGGTTGATGGAGAGAGAAGAAGCCAATCATTTCCTGTGCCTCAGGGCGTCCACACTGGTTTGGACGGGCGACGAACCGTGTCAGTGCGTAGAGGTAAACAACCGCTATGTACTATCTTTACTACAGCAGTGCATGGGTCCCACGTTACCTGGTTGGTGCGCGCTGCGAGACGAAGAAAAAGAAACATCCGACAACCATGGAGTCCATTGTCATCTGTAAGATGGATTTAGGCATGGCAATATATAAACGTCGCTGCCACCGCTAGCTGCACTGTCTGTCTGTTCTGCCGCACAGTGGCAGCAATGAAATTGATCCTCCGGTTGACACGTACCACCGTATAGACAATTTACAGGAACCATTGTGGAGGCCCTCATACAGATACTGTAGTACAACAATGAAGAAGCTCCACAGAAACGGTGTTTTTTTTTCTTTTTTGAACTGAAGCAGCTAAATAGCAGCGTTGTTTTGCCTTGAGAGGGAAAGGAAAATATAAGAAACATTTTTTTTATAACACAAAATATAAGAAACATTATGTGGCAGAGGACAAACAGACAGGTAAACTAGAGTGGGTAACTGTGTAATATTGGTGAGCGACAAATTGACGACAAAGGTGAATACCTGTTGGGCGAAGAAGGCAATGTTGGTGTAATAATATGGTGCTACGCTGGTCGCCAGGGGCAGCATCGGGGAGGTAACGCCCGGCCCAGCAGTTCAGGAAGAGGCGGCGGACCGAGAGGTGCTGCCAGCTGACGATGTCCAGGGGACCGTCGAGGAGCGCGATCGAGGTCCTGCACACACCGCAACACGCTTGGCATTTTGGCAGCGACAAACTCCACGATCGAGCTCGCGCTCATCACGGGACGTAGGCAAGAAGAAGCTGGTGATGTTGAGGGCGGAAGAGTCCTGGTGGTCGGTCAGGACATGTGCAACGGCGGCGGCGCGTCACGGAGGACGAGCATGCGGAGCGCCACAGGCCGAGAGCGCCAGCGGGAGGCGAAGGCAGCGGTACGGTGTATCCGGCGTCGCGGGAAAAAAGAAGGGCTAATTAATCAATATAATTAACATCAAAGGTTTTGGATGGCCACGGTTTTGACGCAGACAATTAACTTTCATTACAACAATAGGAAGAAGTGAGCAGCTATATAGCACTTTTAGATTGAGTGTAGTAAGAGAGGTGAACATCACTTTTAGAACGAACAGGCATAACAAGCATGGCGTGTAGCTGCAGCAACATCTGAATAGACACTGATTTGGTACAGTGAAACGATTTCGTCTCTTTGGGTACAATAGGAACCGCCGTGCCAAAGACCCAAAAGCCGAAACGATTCTCCACAGAAAGGATGCGAAACGATACCAGTTTTTGGCCTATTTAGTAGGCTCGTGAAAACGGCGAAATATTCTGAAACGCTTACTTCTACTACAGCAGCCAGGAAAAGTCTGGCGTGTGCTACCTTCAGCACTTAAAGCTTCTCATGCTAAATAGTTCTTACTTACTAAATAGTAGGAACTTAATCTTTCATAAAAAAGAAATGCACGCCAACAGTTCTCATATGCCCAAGTTTATAAAAGGAAAAAAAGGAAAACATAAATTAAAAGATATGGCATGACTAGTTGCAAATAATGCATGTTGACACCTTTCCCAGAGGTATTAGAACCCGTTGTGGAGTGTTTCCTAAAAATAAAAATAAAAGCAAGAAAGAACCCCTGTGGAGTGGGGTGCGGACTGCCGAGGGTGAGCATATATGATTGGGTCCGTGGCTAGGGTTTACTGGTGCTCGCGCAGTTGAGCTTGCTGCATGGGGCCGTGGTCCAGGACTAAGAAGCGGCTTTACTGGGGGCCCATATGATAACTTTTTGGCCAGTGCGTGACCACCGAGAAGGAATGTTCAGTTACCTTTGCGTCAAAAAAAGAAAGATGCTGTCCACATTGTTTTTTTACCTTTTGTGCCCCAGGTGTAGAACTGGATTAATTAATGTTCCTTTCATTCGAGTAACTAAAAAGTGTCTCGGGATCTCGTTTTTTCTTTTCATTTGTAGGGAATGCAATCCATTTATGACCTATAGGGATGCAAATAATTTATGACAAGTGAGTTGTTTTAGTTAAGAGCGTCTCCAAAGGTAGAGACGGCACTAACTCTCCACGTTATTTAAGAGTTATCTAAGAGTCATCTAAGAGTTCATATCAACTCTAAAATAACAATTGGACCCACATGTCGAGTGCCTCAATAAATATTAGAGGCTGCCTCTTGAACAAGAGCTAGCAATCTTCTCTCTTCTTTTTTCTAATAAATAATTCTAAAAGTTAGCTAAGAAGCAACCATTGGGGACGTTCTAAGAGGAGATAAGTAAAAAGTTATTATTCCTTATTAATTAGAGGGTTTTTACTAGTGGTCTCTCTTTCTATAGGTTGCTGTGTACTAGCTGGTTTGACAAGACTAGAATGAAAGCATAACATATCACTTCTAGGCTTCCCACATCTTCAAGTGGTTGCTATAGTTATTCGATGAAGATGGGTCAGTATATCAAAAAATCACTTTAGCAGTTTCACATTTCATTTTATCTTAAGAGAGTGCTCCAGTGCACATCTTTTTAAATTAGCACGAATCTTAAAGCCATGTAATTAATTTAGCTAGGTATTATTAATTTTCTTCTTATATTTTAGTTAGCCCTACTCTTTGGCCTGCTCAATACGATCCTGTCAAGCCCAGCCCAGCCCAGTACGATCTTGATGCATGGTATATTGGCGGCGATTCGTTTCTTCGCCGGCGACGAAGTAGGAGTAGCAACACCAGTTAGGCATCAAAACCGTGGAATTCCCATTGCCTCTGCATAGTCAAGATCAACAAATACTAGACCACGCAAGCTACGCGAAGACCCAAGAAATCGACATGGCATTGTGTAGAGAAGAGTAAAACACATTGACCGATGGTGCAGAGTGCTGGCACAAAATTCATAAAGATCGATGACTAGCAGGGACATTCTAGGTGCGCAGCCAGAAGGCTTCGATAGCCACGCAACACAAGTACATGAAATCGGCCGCTGGCGGAGAACTGATAACTTAATTGTCTGCCGGCGGAGTACTAAATCAGTGCAACACTTGATCGATCAGATCGGCAAAATTTCGTTGGGTTAGATCGGACTGGGTTGGGCCGATCCTGACATACCACAAATTGAAACAGAATACTTAATTACCTTATAATTAATTAAGCAGGTACATTAAGATTCGTGCTAATTTAGAAAAGAGGTCTACCGGAGCATTATGTATTTACAATTCGTGTTTTTTTTATAAAGTGTTTATTTGGGTTGCAGAACATCCACGGGACCACGGCGGGATTGAGGAAAATTTGACCCCGTCGGTTGAACCAGGATCCGGCCGGAGTTTACACGGCCTGGCGACTGACGGCTCCACCACCGGGATGGAGAGCTGGGTCCGCGCGGTGGTGGAGGCCATCCACTCCTCTCGCGCCCAGGCCGTCCTCTACCTCGCCGGCGGCGCCTCCCAGGTACCCACTACCCCTGGCTCCTTTTGCGCACTATAGTTTCGCCCCAAACAGCCGATTCCAACTGATTGGCATCCCAATTCGGTGCAGGCGCTCGGCTGGCTCCTGTCCGTTCCTGGCGCATCGGTCACCATCCTCGAGGCCGTCGTGCCCTACTCCAGGGCCTCCATGGCACAGCTCCTCGGCAAGGTAAACGCACCCGGCACCCGAGACCAGAGCATCCTGGACTTGCGATTTTTTCACTTGTTTGAGGCCATCTGGAATTCTGGACTTCGTTGGGTGGCATATTAGTGTCCCTCGCACTGACCAGTTCTCTTATGTCAGATGCCCTCACAATTCACCAGCAAGCAGGCCGCGGAGGACATGGCGCTGACCGCGTACAACCGTGCTCTCAAGCTATCTGGACCAGGTTTGTGGGACTTGTTCTCCTGAGCAATACCAAACCATCCAAACCATTCCGCGCATGAGTTTAGCTATTTTGCTCATCACCCATTCATGCTATAAGTTTGAGTAATTGAGTGAAGATTTGTGCAGGTCTCCAAGTAACGGGTGTTGGCTTTACTGGGTCACTGGCTAGCTCGCGCCCAAAACATGGTGACCACAGTTTTGATTGCTTACCAGTTGTCCTCAGCTATCAACAAGATGGATAAAGAAATATCATAACATCGAACTCTTGAGAGTTTCTACTAGTGTTTAATACCATACCTCGATGCTTATCATATTAATATTAAGTGAATAAATAGACCACTAGAACATCTGTCTTAGCATGTGAATTGTGCTACTGATCATAGGAGCTTGTGTGAGCGAAACAACTCACGGCTAACAGCTCGGATCATGACGTAGGGAGGGGATCCTTTTGTTTTTACTGTAATGATAGGATACACTTCATTAACCATCCTTCCTAATTATGGCTACAATTTAAATAGGTTCTATGTGTCAACACGGATACACAGTTGCCTTAGGACATCACATGTTATTTTGTCAAAGGTACTAGTACTGTTCTTCCTTTTTAACTCTTAACAACGAGTGTATGTTTAAGAGAAAGGTGACACAATTTTCGCTAATAAGTTGCATGATTTTGCAGTTCCTCACATGAGAATTTTCCACTTGCTTTTCAGCAGGTGCAACAATAGTAATAAATTTAACAACTTATTCCACCTCTTATTGTTAAATGTGTTATCTAATGCCATCTTGTACCCAGGGTTTACGAAGCAGAGAAGATGAGGACAAGCTCTCAAGCTACTTTTTGCTTAAGGTATGTTGTATCTCACTAGATGCACTCACATTTATTTGATTTTTTTCGTGTTTCCTTTTGTGTTTCTCTTGTTCTTCAGTCTTGTGGGTTTCATGTCTAGACTTCCCCAACTTGCTTGGGACAAATTGTTGTTGTTGTTAATTCACAACTGATGAATAGAGCAACCAATCTTGATCATGTGATCTTGTTAGGGCTAGTCATATAAAGTTGACATTCTTCCATGTGACTCATGTTGAATGTACACTGTATTGTAGGCAATAGCAGATACCTGCAAAGTATCTGCAACAATTCAGTCAGACATTCAAGAACCTGAAACTCCAGAAGGAAGCATGGAAGAGTTTGATGAAGATCAGGAACTCCAGCAAGTTATCAATGGACAAGTCTGTACGAAAGTTTACCACTTTGATGGTATATTTAACAATCAGAGTTTCCTATGCCTGGCATTTTTGGATTTATGTTTTTCTATAACTAATTTTTATTCTCCAATCACACTGTCCTTTGTTAATGCAGATCTTGTGGAAAAGGACTTCAACAGGAAAATAATTTTACCTGGTTCATTCAATCCATTGCATGATGGTCACCTTAGGCTGTTGGAAGTTGCATCGAAGTAAGATTTTTCATGGAGAAGCTATAAATGGATTATAGCATTTACACTCTAGGATTTTGTTATGCTAATGCTAGAAATGAGAAAATAAACCTTTTAAATGGTAAGGATCGGTGCAATGGAACATTGAAATGGTTTGTAACAATGTGGTACTGCTTAAAGGTAGAAATTTATATGTTCTGACAAATGGCATTGACAGCTCAATAATTCTTAATTATTGTCTTTTACCCAAAATTTAAAACCTATCACTTGAAACCATTTTTCTTGTTCTACCTCCAAGAGAGTAAACTATCTACTGTTTGTTCATAAAATTTCTTATTGCAGCATGTGTGATGATGGGCTCCCATTTTTCGAAATATCAGCAATCAATGCCGATAAACCTCCATTATCTATCCATGAAATTAAGAGACGGGTTGAACAATTTAGAAAAGCAGGTATGGCCCAATGAAATAGTCATGACCTTCATTTTTTTATAATACTTGTAGTACTCTGTTTGGGTTGTCATGCTGTTCTCTTAAATGTGAAAACTGAGTTTTGGTTTACGATTCAATTGTGTCATGCTAATGCATCTTGGTGACAAGTACATGAACAAAGATGATTATTTGGAACCCTTTATAGAAGCGTCGAGTCATATTTCCCCCTCAGTTTGTAATTTAGTATTTATATGAGCATCATTGGAGAAGTGCTTGACAAAGTCCATTTAATTCTCACATATTATCATTTATTCCTCTTGCTGGATTAGACATTCTTTCTGGTGTTAACTTGATACAACAATAATGTATCTATCTGCCGGGATCCAGTCTGGGGGATGGATTTGTTCATTTGTTCAATGACTCTTTTTCCTTCTGTTACAGGGAAGAATGTGATCATATCTAACCAACCGTACTTCTATAAGAAGGCAGAACTTTTTCCAGGCAGTGCTTTTATAATTGGTGCTGATACTGCAGCTAGGCTTGTTAATGTAAGAAGCTTAACTCAAGATTGAACTACCTACCACTGAGTTTTATTTTCTTACTGAGAACATTGTTATAGTTTCTAGTGGCAAGTTATTTATTTTCATTAGACTGATTAATGATTAACAATTCAACCAAATGTAGCATTTGTCGGTTTCTTTCATGGTTTCTCATGGGCACACTTTTACTTTAACTACAATTTTTCATACTGCCATTACTTACGTGGAACATTGGATCATGTGATGTCATGGTATTTTAATGTGGTTTTCTTGTATTTCTTTTACGTCCTGCCAAACATATGATAAAACTGCCATGTAGAATGCCAATAAATTTTTATGCAGATCATTTCTTTTAGCCAGCCATTGTACGCTAATATAACTTTTGAGTTTAGGTGTAGCGACACAACCTTCACGTGAAGCTGATTTAGTAATCTCTTTTTTTTACTAATAAAAACAAACGATTTGTAACCTAGCATATTCTGTTTTTGGATTGTTATTATTTTTCAAAGTTGAGCACCTGCTTTTAGTTTGGCAATTGGATATTATTTGACCATACTGAATGACTTTTACTCACTTCAGCCTAAGTATTATGGAGGAGATTACAATAGAATGCTGGAGATACTTCTCGAGTGTAAAAATACGGGTACCACTTTTCTTGTTGGGGGCCGAAAGATTGAAGGAGTTTTCAAGGTATGTATTAATCTGGAATATTTCGTTTACATACATTGGAAAAACGGAATAATCTCACCATGTACTTGTTTTGAAGGTTCTTGAAGATTTAGACATTCCCGGAGAGCTGAGAGACATGTTCATATCCATACCAGAGGAAAAGTTCCGCTTGAATATTTCATCCACCGAACTAAGAAAGAAGGGTCAAAAGCTGTGATGTATCAAACACATGATCGTATTCAACATGAGATTCAAGATGTTTCTTTTTCTGTATTAAAATTCAAATTCTTGTGTGAGGCTTTGCCAAAATCACATGGAGTTGTTAATTCCTCGGGTTTTGGTCCTGTAAATGACACCCCTGATGTTTATGTTAGTAAAAACATGCCTGTAAGAAGACAATGAATGGTGTATTAATCTTCTGCTTTTTTTAGGTAAATTGTAGCTACTTGTCTGCCTTACTTAATGTGGTGATACAAAAGCTTCCGTGCACATTTGAGAATTATAGGATGTCTTTTTATGTGAGAAAACACTACTGGATTCTTCATAGTGACATGCTCTGTTGAGATTACAGCACGATTTTGTTTCGTATTGATTGCTTAACTGATGACAATATGCTTTGCACATTCATCATATATATATATATATATATGACATATGAATGCTAGTCAGGTCTGTATTCTTATGGCTCCGTTAGAGTTACTCCTTCCCTTGTCTGGGACTGCATTCATACAACATTGTGTCCATTATAATAAGTGCATAGCACAGTTCCCTTGAAACCTCATCAGATAATGGGCCATTTCATTTAAGGGACTCATGTTACATGGAGTGTGTTCTAGTTAATTTTTGTCTTGACAGGCCCCCTGGTATTTTGTTGAGCAGATTGGAATCTATCTTCTTGTAGAACTTCTTGATGTCTTCACTACCCCTGGCAAGTAGGTGATCCACCTCTGTCTCATATCTTTCATACAGTGCTGGAAAAGTTATGACGCACAAAAATCCTGCCGAATTAAGAGATAAGCTATTAGTATGATGTTATCAGGATTTCTGTCCTTTTATGTATAATTATGTCTTGTATAGAACTTCATTCTGTTGTACTCACCAAGGTATAGTAGACTTGTGAAGCTGTAAGAACTTCCAACCTCAGACAATATTAGCAGAGACCCAATAACCTTAGATTGTTAAGAAACAACATTAGTCCAAGATTTGAAGTGCTGAACATACAAAAAAAAGAAACGATTCCAGTGCTGAAATGCATTTGGGCAAACCAAAATGATCTCAATAGAGTTAGAAAGGTTGGAGTCTGAACTAAGTTTTCTTTTAGTGATGTTTTTCATTAGTAACTAAGTTGTGTGTACCAGGAGGAATTTCTTCAGGTCCTTTCCGCATGCGATCTCATAAAGACTAGCCACTGTATATGCCAGTTTGTAATGGATGGTCTGTACAACTTGGTGGAAGGCATGTTCAGAGATGATGACTTCTGGGATTCTTGGAGGGGCTCTGCATTGCAAAGCAGGTTAGTTGTGTATCGCATCATGCGTTTAGTGTCATTTTTGAAATTTCTGTAATGATAAGTACGGTGTTCTCTCCAGAGTAAGGAAGCCATACATGTACAGGAGGGGCGCGGCATTGGACCAAATGAAGATCACGAGCATGGCAATGGCGGCGATCTGGCAAAGGAGCGGGATTATGTTGTACTCAATCACGTCGAACAGGTACCATATCAGCGTAGCACCGGCAAGGACTCCGGCAGATATGTTCCTGTCGTTCCACAGCAGAATGTATGCGACTGCAAGGTGCAAAAAATGGAAGTCAAGGAATTGTGGCAGTGCAAGTGGTGCAGCCCAACTGCCCTGAAAGAAGAGAAGAGCGGCGTACCTCTGCCTCCACCGAGGAGCTTGTGAACCGACTTGTGCCTGTGAAATGGTCCCCCAAGTCGTACATCATCAACATCGCTTGGGAAATGATGATTCATGGTTTAACGTCTCTGGGGTGGCTAATTTGATGTGTTGATGATGGATCTGTTACAGAACCATGTCCTTATAAGCTCTCAAAATGCGAGCCTAAACTGGGAATGAAAGGATTGCTTGATCTGGAGGGATTGAGCCATCGAGAGGAATAAACGAATGCGCGGCAAGTGTTGCTTCAGATGCTTGCCACGACATGGAAGGAACACCTCGTTGGAAGCAAGTTTAGATTAATCGAGTTCACCTCTGAAGGTTACCAGATTTATCATATTAATCTCCGTTGAGCCACGAACATATACCGCGTATAGCTACACGTTATTTTTTAACTTAAAAGTGCGCTTGCCGGAATGCCTAACCTTCCGGAAGAATCAGTCTGAATCGTGCCTTTCCTGTCCTGCACCAAATAAACAGGTCTTCAGCTCGCGTGCTTCACCTAACGGACACCGGGCTCAGCTGAGCACGCTTGCGCCGTGAGTCGCCTGCTCTGCTCCCCGGTGCGTGGCAGGCGCCTACAAAAGGCGGCGCACAACTCCACTCACTGAACGCTCCAACAGCCTGCTACGTTTCGTTCGCTGTCTCCTACTGCTAAGCCATTCAGAAACCGAGAGAGATCGTCAGAAGAATGAGGCCGTCTCCGTCCCTGGTCGCGTCGCTCGCCATGGCCATGGTGCTGGCGAGCCTCCTCGCCGGCCCGGCCGCCGCCGACTTCTCGGCGCTGCTGCCGTGCGACGTGATGCAGCTGAGCCCGTGCGCGAGCTCCTTCGCGGGGAAGGGCGCGCCGTCCCCGGCCTGCTGCGCCAAGCTCAAGGCGCACGGGTCCACCTGCCTGTGCAAGTACAAGGACGACGCCAACCTGAAGCGCCTCGTGGACACCAGGCACAAGCGCCAGGTGTTCACCGCGTGCAAGGTGCCCGTGCCCAACTGCCAGTAGCTCCGCTGCCGTGGCGGCGCGTCGCGCGCACGCGTACCGGCGGGGCATCAAGAGGCAGTTGAAATGTGATCAGACTTTGGTAGGATGGTATGAGGTGCTACTACCGGAATAAAGTGTGCGCGCGCGCGTGCGGTGCGTGCTTAGATCTGTTACGTGCCATGGTTGTGATAGTTTAGTACTCTTGCTTGGTTTAAGAGGCTGGATTAGGAACTGATGTTACTAATGTTCCACGTGAAATAAAGTTTAATTTTATCTACACGGATCCCCTGATTTACGCCATGAGTCCAGAACGCTGTCCAGCGACTGGAAATCTGTGTTGGACTGGAAACCAGTTTCAGCTCAATAGTACAACATTACTAGCACTTGAGTACGCAGTTCAAAGCGTCGTGGCAGCATCTGATAAATTCAGTAGAGTGCGTAACAAACAATCCCGGCTACACAAGTCTTGCATCGCGCCACCCGAACTCAGTAGCAACACGCTGATTTCCACACCCAAGTACCCCAACAGAAGCAACGCGCTTCAGAAAGCCGCGCTTCTTACCGTTCACGCAACGGCGCAGCAAAAGGGGAAACAATTCCCGGGGCAATTCTATCGGACGGACCTGCCGTTCTCTGGTTCCATGCAGGCATCATACTCTGTACAAATACTGATCCACTCGTCCAAACCATTTCCAACCGTGTCCGAGCGTAACAGTAGCTTGTATCCCAGACTGCAAGAAAGAGCCATGAAGCTTTGCATCATGCTCTTTCTGCTTGCAGCTGTCGTCGCCTCTCCCTACTGCACGGTGGTGTGCCGGGCGTCCAGGACAGCGCCGCCGAACTGCGACCCGCTCGCGCTGCGCCCGTGCGCTCCAGTCATCTGGGGTGACGCGCCGTCCGCGGCGTGTTGCGCCAAGCTCAGGGAGAAGCCGTGCCTGTGCAAGTACCGGAAGAACCCTTATCTCAGTAAATACATCAACTCTCCGGACGCCATGAAGATTGCAGGCGCCTGCCGTATCAAGGGACTCAGGTGCTAGGTCAGTGCGCCGTGTACTCGTTTAAGTCTGCCGGTGCTGTGTGCAACGGTCATGTGTCTTCATTTCTGCCTGTTTGTTGCTTTTTTTAGATAACGGTCTGTTTCTTGCTAATTTTTGACTTGTATTGTTTGGTTGGTGCTAGCTGTTTGTCAATAAGTTTCCGTGTTGTGAGTTTGTATCACATCAGTCGCTGCCTTGCAGTGCGATTATCTGAAGTTGTTCCCAATTTCCCTTCTTACTGTAGACCTTAATAATTAGGAAAACGTTAACTAATTCACCTGACAGCAGAGTTACTAGTAGTAAGGTCACGCAGAACTAAAGTTACAGGCTTACAGCAGAGTTATGGCGCAGTATTTAATCGTAAGATTGGACAACTGAAGCCATTTCAGCTCATTAGATTTTTTTAGAAGAAAAGAAAAGAGAAAAACATGTTTATTTTCCTTTCTTGCATAGTACAGAGACACTACCAGACACTACTAGGCGTGGTGATATGAACAGTGCATACAACCCTGTCTTTTATCCCTCAAGAGATTCTTACTGGCAATTCTAAATCCACACTGCTACTTTCTAGCATCTCGACTCTGCTCATTGATGGCCGTTTCGTCTGCGCTGTTTGTATGCACCACAAACCAACTATTATCATCTTTTTCACGAGATCTCTTTTTTCCTCTCTCAAAAACGCAGGAGAGCTACGCTTTATTATAGTAAGGAGAAAAATGGGACAAGAACCCATACGATCGGTCCAAACACAAACACCGCACAACACCACACGCACGACACTCGCACACAACACACAACACAACACAAGGCACACACATGGACAACCAGACTCGACATGGACGCTGCAGAGACAAAGGATTGCAACAGTTTGGCGCCTCCGGGAAGGTAGCGACGCATCAACGTCACCGCCAGGGCTTTCGCCCATGAAACCTCGGAGATAGCAAGAACCTCGACAAAGCCTTCAATAAGGTATGTTGCCGGCATGGTTGACAGCATGTAGATTTTCTTCCGGTTCTGTAAATCACCAGCTCCGAGCCAGCACACAATCCCATCTCGCGCATCTTGTCGGTCACCAACTCATCGCGCCATCCACACCTTCAACGCTCGCAGCATCAACGGCGCGCGCGCCACCACCCGAAGCCCCTCCCCAGTCTTCGCACTTCGCCGTCGCGCATGAAGGACGCGCGCCAGCCAATCGGCTCCAAGCAACCCGTCATGGCGCTGCACCAACAGTTGTCGCCACGTGTGCAGCCTCGCAGCGCACAACAACACCGACAACGTGGCCGCAAGCCATCGGACGGCGCCATCACTCTCCAGCGCGGCCTTCGCAGCGCCCAGCGCGCCGAACTCGTCGTCGTGGCGGACCCACGTCGCCTAGCCGTCAACGTCACGACACCGTCGACGCCGACGCCACCTGCGCCGCGCCAACCCGCCAGCACAAGCGCTGCCGCCTTGCTCGTCGACGTCGCTTCGCCGGCGTCGCCGTCGCCGTGACCAAGCAACCACCGCCGTCTCCGTCCTCCAGCCGGCACCGCCGCCGGACGTGCAGATCCAGGCGCACCGCTCCAGGCCGCTGCATGGCACCACGACACGCAGCCCCGGGCGCGCCACACCGGACACCGCTGCGCCGTGCCTTGGGGCGCCGCCGTCGGACGCACAGATCCGGGCGTGCCCCCCGAGATCCGGGCACCACGGCCTCGGATCCGTCGCGTGGCCGCGCCATGCCTTGGGGCGCCGCCTCCGAACGTGCCGCTCCGGCCGCCGCTGCGCCGTGCCTTGGGGCGCCGCCGTCGGACGCACAGATCCGTGCGCGCCCCCTGAGATCCGGGCACCATGGCCCCGGATCCGGCCTCGGCTGTGCTCGCCGCCGGTTGAAGTGGGGCAAAGTTGGTGAGGGGTGGGTGGGGTGTGAGAGGCAGCACGTGAGGGAAAGGAGAGGCCCGGCCGCCGTCCTCCTCGCAGCTGCGGAGCTTTAGCTCGCAGCTCGCTCCGACGGTGGCAGGACGTGGGAGGGCGCGTGTGGAAGGCCGGGGGCGGTGGCGGTGATCTAGGGTTCAGCCCGTCGTCTAGGAGGGACGCGGGCTTCCCCCACCTTCCTTTCCAGTCAAGCGACAACTATCCTCATACGAGATCTCTTGGTTCACTACTTATGTCAGAAATACTGGCACAAAACTGATCCAGGTGTTCATACAGCCACTGAGCGAAATACTTGCTAGTAGTGTCAGCGCCAATTCCAAGGTTCCTCTTCGCCCTAATCATCTCAAGGACCATCACACCGAAGCTGTAGACATCAGCTTTACTGGTGACTGGTCCAAATTTCCTGGACACTACTTCAGGTGCATCATAGGCATCTCTTACCCTCGCACTGCGTCCTGATCTCTTGCTGTCCTTGTCAAGGCACAAGTTTGCTACACCCACATCAGATATCTTTGGACATAACTCCTGGTCGAGCAGGATGTTGCGCGGTTTGACATTCAGGTGCACCATGGTAGCGCTACCCTCTCCATGGAGGTACTCTAGTCCTTGCGCGACGCCGATTACAATGTCAAACAATTTCTCCCAGTACAGCCATAGGGAGTAATTATCTTCTACCGAGTCATTGTTGGTGCTTAATGCGTAGCTTTCAAGTGAGCCATTCGGCATGTACTCGTAGATGAGAGCTCTTGTCGTTCCTTCCAAGGAGAACCCGATCAGAGGAACGACATTGACATGAGAGATCCTGCTGATGCTGGCGACCTCGCTTATGAACTCCTTGTCATCACCGTTGCAGTGCTTCAGCACCTTCACGGCCACCTGACGGCCGTCGCGGAGGTTCCCTCTGTAAACATCGCCGCAGCTGCCGTGGCCTAGCTCGTGAGCAAAGTTTTTTTGTCATTCTCTCGACTTCCGAATAGGTGTATCTTTTCAGATGCTGGGATGTTTGATTCGGTAGTGATGGTTCCGTTTTTGGAGGCGTCGTTGATCCTTCCTCAGGAGCCGGCGCGCCGCGGTATTTCTTATGACAGTGGAAACAGGCGGAAACAAGCAGGAGCAGCAGTAATACGCCAACGACAGTGACTCCCACTATTATATCTGCACAGATAACAGGGAGGTAAATTGACTGATTTGACGAAGAAATTTGCTACTACTTTGCACTTGCTTGGTTTAGGATGCGAATGCAGTGTCTTTTTATGACCGTATAGTAAATTGCAAAACAGTACAGCTGCAAAGGAAATGCTGAGAATGGAAAAACGGTGACCACTTACAAGTTCTCTTTTTCTTGTTTAAAGATGACCCTGCAATTTCCCATGGAAACTGTGTTAGTTGATCGTCTATAATTTTGCAAATTCGCCTGCTGACATATCCGGCTTGTTGAATTGCTACATCGCTCTTTATGATATCCATCTCAAAGCCTTCCACTCAATGGGCTATCTCTCACCTGCCCTCGTGGCGACGGCCAAGAAGCTCGCGGATCCTAAGGGCGCGTCGGCGGCTGATTCATTGGCAGGTGGTTGTTCTTCTGATACTCTATCTTCTTACCTCGACGCGTTCGATAAGAGGCTAGCCGATCGGGATACGGTCAATCACGGTGAAGATAAGGTGCCCGGTTTTGTGCGCAGCCACATCTGATTGACTTACTGTATCAGATTAAGTGATGGTCATGTTATAGAGCACATGCATTCATGGTTCATCGTGTTTGTTTTGGCAAACCAGTTAGGTTCATATTTTTTGGGCTTATAGCTCTCATGCGACGCCTTTAACCTGTATTCTCCGGGATACGATATCGTTGGATGGAATAGCTCACATGCGACGCCTGTGTGGTCCAAAATAGCCAGAACCCACCCCCGTCCTTAACACTTTACAGATTTGTTTGTTAGCACATGCGGGACCCAGCCTTGACGGGGTCGCGCGCGAATCTGGTTGATGGGCCCACCGTGTTCATTTTTCGCGCCATTTTGTTTTGTCGGAAATCCATATCCGGCAGCTCGAGCTCGTAGCGGCGGCGCAAATCCCTGTCCGGCGGCGGCTCCGTCCAGCGGCGCACATCCCTGTCCGAACGGACCGAAGACCTGCGGCGTGTGAGCGGCGTCCCAATCCGTCTGCAGCAGCGCGCGCCCGTCTCCCTCGGCGGCCGCACATCCTTCTCCGGCGCCGGCGACCCGGTCCCGGATGGCCCCGAAACAGATGGGTCGGGGAGAGTCAAATTCGAGGTAAGCCTCCGCAGCTCGTGTTGTTTTTGCTTTCGATTAGAGCTCGGTCGCCCCAATTTGTGACATTCATGCACCATTGTTGAAATAGGGGGTCGTAACTTCGAAATTTCCGTAAAATTCCCCTTTGTATCCGTCACGAAGCTAGCGGACGGTAGCCCGAGGAACATAGAGCAGGGCAGATTGGTTAGTTGGGAGGTTGATTGTGAAGAGGTCGACTCGCAGGACCTTGTCAGCCAACAAGCGGACGCGGTGAGGAAATTGGTGGAGAAATTAGGCGAGAGTACTCCTTGGGGTCCGAAGCAAGAAGTGTCATTGATTTACTTCGATGAGTATAAGGGCGAGTATATTAGAATGGAGGATGGCGAAGCTCTTGTCGATGAAATCGATCGGCAAGACGGCTGGAAAAGCAAACGTGTTACATTTCTCGCCGAGCTGGTGGATCTGAAATCAGATTCTTTTGTTGGTTATGTGTCGTCAAGGTTGGCTATGCAGATTGCAGATGATGATTGGGCTGCACGGAGACAGATAGAACCCATTTTAACCGAAGTGGAAGTGGTAGCTGATGATGTACAAGAGGGATGTGATGCTGCTGCTAGTTTGGCGGTTGTGGACTGGAATTCAGTAGAACCGGAAGAGCCTACTGATCTTGTCATTGCGCCAATGGTTGACACGAGAGATGGCAAAAATTTTAGGAATTCCAGTGAGACGATAGAGACAATGAGGAGAATGGGCAGGAGAGGGTTGGGGTTAATTCGTCTGTTGGTTCCGAAGATGTAGATCCAGAGTTGATGAACGAAGCTGCTGATGAGGTAGATGATTACAATGATGATGAGTTCATCAATTTGTATGACAGTGAGAACCTCAGTAATTGAGGTAGGAAAGTGTTTTCCTACCATGAAAGAGTTTAGGATGTGTTTCAAGACCTATGCAGTGAGGAGAGAGTTTGACGCCAAGACATTGTGGACAGATACAAAGAAGTTTTATGCCAAGTGCAAAGACTTTGATGGGGGTGCCAAGCCTTGCAAGTGGTACATTAGTGCCGGAAGACAACCCGATGGAAGTACCATCAGGGTTAATCAAATGCCACATGAACATACTTGCATTACTAGTTCACGAGGTTGTATCAAAGATGACATCACAGGCCTGGGTTGCACAAAAGATCATTCCTATCATATCCACAGCCCCAAACACTAGTGCAAAAAAACCGAGAGTAGACCTGGAAAAGCAAGTACCCTATTAAGCTGAATTATACCACGAGTGTGGAAGGCAAAACAGAGGGCAATGAAAGAATTATACGGTGATCGGGCTCATACCTTCAGGATGTTGTACGGTTTCAAGGCGGAGGTGGAGAAGAGGCAGCCTGGCAAGTGTGGTGGAGATAGATACAGAGGTTGCACCTGATGGTAAGGTCTATTTCTCTAAGTTTTTCATGGCTTTGAAGCCTTGCATCGATGGGTTCAAAGCATGGTGTAGGCCATATTTGAGCATAGACTCATCTTTTCCGATCGAAAAGTGGCTCGCCCAATTGGCAGCATGCAATGCTCTAGATGGATATAACTGGATGTTTCCAGTTGCTATTGGCATGTTTCGATCGAGATCGGATGCATCATGGACATGGTTCATGATGCAGTTGAAAAGATGCATTGGGCCAGTTTCACCTTTGGCTATACACACCGATGCTCGTAAAGGGCTAGAAAATGCAGTGAAAAATGTTTTCCCACATGCTCGAGAAGAGAGAGTGCTTCGGCCATATGTGGTTGAATGTTAGGAAGAGTCGTCGAGGAGAGGTTTATGGCCGACTCGGGAAGCAAGCAAGAGCTTACAACAAGCAGACACATGATTATCATGTTGGCAAGGTGTATGCAGCAGATCCCGAGTTTGAGCACTGGGTGAAAGCATACCATTCTTTGTTGTGGTATAGGTCGGGATTCAACACGGCCATCAAGTGTGACCATATCAATAACAATCTGGCTGAAAGTTTTAACAACAAGGTGAAAGAGCTGAAACACTTGCCTGTGCATGACATGGTTGACCAAATCAGGATCATGATCATGCGGATGTAGGAAGTGAGAAGAAGAATAGCTGATGTTCTACAAGGGGATAAGCTTCCAGCAGTGGTGCAGCAAGTGGTTAACAGGAGCAGAAATCTTGCACATTTGGTGGTGGAGAGTTCTTCTCTGTCCGGTGCTGAAGTGAGAGACACCGGGACAGGAAGGAGGCATGTGGTTCACACCGATGTACACGAATGTACATGCCTCGAGTGGCAGCACTCGGAAAACCATGCCAGCATGCCATCCTATTCTTGGCCGGGAAGCCCAAGGTAAACATGCACCCTTATCTGCATGAATATTATTCGGTAGCAAGGATCAAGGCGGCATATGCAAATCCAATAGCACCACTTACAGATCGGTCTCGGTGGCCTCGAAGTGGATTTTGATTTCTCAATGTGTCCCCCACTTGTGGGAAGAAAGAGTTGGCAGGCCTAAAATGAGCCGATTCAAGTCTTGGTTTGAGAAAGAAAGTGTCACATCCCAAAATTCACTTTTGGAATGTGAACCGCTTTCTAGCGAAATTCCTTATCTTTCCTTGAAAATAAAACCAAATTATTTGAATTTATAGATTTATCAAGGATTTGTTTTATTTTGTGAAAGTGTTTATTTAACAAATGCATTTGGAAATGATTTAATGAACAAATATAATTGATTTATGAAAATAATCTATTTTATGAAAGTGACTTATGAAAATATTTGGATTTGTGAAAATGGCTCATCGAATAATTGCCTTTGATTTACTTTACAAAAATACATGTGATTTTATAAAAAGAATTTATTTAATGCTAACCCTTTTCTATTAAAGTATTTTATAAGCGAGTTTAGTGTAACAACATTTTTAAGACCAATAAAAAGGAGTTCTCTTATTTTTGGATAGGTTTGTTTGGAAACAAACTATTTTCATACTTCTTTATTTATTTTCAATTAAATAAAATAGGCTATATAAATGCATAAATTATTGTTTGTTGCATACATGTCGGTACGATTGCATTAGGGATTTTCGGGTGAAAAATATTTTGAAAATGCAAATAGGAATCGATTCGATTTATAGAATACATAGAAATAAAAAAAAAGAAAAGAAAAACCCTCTCCACCTTTTGGGCCAAAACCCGGCCAGCCCAACCCCCTCCCCTCTCTCTCCCCGGCCCGCCCTGCCGACCCAACCCACCAGCCCGCAGCCCGCCGGCCGGCCCAGGCCCATCCCGGCCTTCTTCCTCCTCTAGCCATCCCCAACCTAGCCGCCCCCAAATCTCCTCCCTCGTTCAAATCCCACGCCACCGGAAGCACTCCCACACACCCTCGACACCGCGTGCGTGATCGCCGCCCCTTCCTCCTCCTTTCCCCCACGCTAACATGACCAAATTGATGGCCATCAATGCGGAATCGTCGAGCAAGGAAACGGGCGCCATCTCCGGCCGATTGACCTCCATTGCCGCACCGAGCCACCACTCCTTTCCCCCTTCTCTCTATAAAAACCGCGCCGCGAGCGCCCCTCACCTCTTTCCTCCCACACGCGACCCGGACCCCTCGCTCCTCCCCCACGCCGGCGCCACCGCCCGCGACCCGCATCGCCGCCCTCCGTCGCAAGCTCACCCCCGAGCACTCCCGGCCTTGCGCGACCCCGGGACGGTGTTCCCCATCACCCACCGCCTCCACCGGGACCAACGCCATGCGAAAAGATCCCCGGACGGAGACGAGCTCCGCCGCCGAACATCGCCACCGCCGCCTCGCCGCCGTCGGCCCTCTCCGGCCTCCTCTACCCGCGCGCGACCCCGCGGTGAGAACCCCCTTCGCCTCCTCTCCATTTTCCCCTCTCCGCCGCCTCGAACCGACCACGGGAGCGCCCTCCCGGCGAGCTCCGGGCGCCGCCCATGGCGCGCCACCGTGCCGCCCGGCCGCCGGCCGCCGCCACCCGGTCCCGCGCCCCGCACCGTCCGATCTGGGATCGAGGGCCCGGATTAGAAGGGCCCTCATACCCTTTCATAATGGTCCACCGTGGACCATGGACCGCGGGTCCACGGGGCCCATGCACCCGGTCCACGGAATTTCCAATTTATTTTAATTCCTTTATTCCCTGGTAAATGGTAATTTTGCAAATAGGCCCTCGATGTTTAGTTTAATAGCGAATAGGTCCTTATCTTTTTACATGAGCTACCCTAGGTTTATACGTATTTCTGTTTTAGTCCCTATAGTGCGCTAGGATAGTAGATTTTGCAGAATAGCCCCTGTCGTTTATTAATTTTGCGCGCGTATGTTTCGTTACTATGGAAAATTACGTGCTAGCCCCTATAGTCTATGGTTAATTATGAAGAGGTCCTTTATTTCATAAAATAAGCTATGAGCTTTGTTTTAATTCTGTTTTGACCCTACTCTTTTGCAATAAACTCCATATTTCATTTGTAAATTGATTTTACGCCCCTGAACTGTTTTGCGGTAATGTTTTAGCCATAGTCCACTTTTACATAAACACCCCCGACCTTTCCTAAAATTACGTTTTAGCCCCTATTTACTCAAATAACACTATATCTCGTACTTTTACAAAAACAACCCTAGTGTTTAATATAATTATATATTTTTTTGCCCTTACCCTTTTACACTTTAGCTCCTAAACTCTTCCATATTTACAAAATAACCCCTACCTTAGTTGTTTTTATGTTTTAGCCCCTAAAGCTTTAAACCTACGTAACTTTTCACTCGTAGCTCCGATTAAGGCGATTCTTGCGCTCACGGAATCGTAGCGACGCGTACTTTCTTCTACTAATGCTTTTATAGTCTTTTTGTATGGTGTACTGTTCTGTTTCTTAGTTATTTGTGTGTTTATTTGCATGCTTGATTGACGCGACATAATTAGAAGACGATCGAAGCATGGGATTCGAAGAGCAAGAGTCGAAGATCTAATCAAGAGCAAGAAGAGAAAGAGGCAAGTGTCCTTGACGCATCTTGCACCTATTTCCTTTTCTATCTGCACATGCTTGCACTCGTCGTGATAAATATGAATCCTATGTGTCATGTCTTGTTCCATACTTGTCCTTGTCGCTCGGGTGATATTAGTTGTATAGACTTGGGTAGAATCATGCTTAGTTGTTTTAATTGGGTTTAAGACATGCTAAATGTTAATCTTGTTAATGATCCAGTTGAACATAATGATCATGGTTGTTTGTTAATTATTGAACATTGATTTTGGTGACGGGTGGAGGAACTATGGTCGGGGTGTACCGGTAGTCCATGGAATGCTATCACCCGAATCATAAGGACCGGTTCGTGGAGCGACCATCCATGTTAAACCGTACAACCACGAGCCAAGTATGGGCGCGGCTTGGCGTAGTATGCGGTGGAGACCAGTCGAGTACGCGCGATGGAGAGGGGGCTATGGTCGGTGTTATACCGGTAGTCCCAGGGGAGGTGTGGTGAGGAGATAAGGTCTCACAACCATCCGGCTCAAGGGAAGGAAGCTACCCGATGACGGGTGTACACGTCACGTGAGTGGAAATCCTAGTGGGCGCGTACAAAGCTGGAGGAACCCGTGAACCGCCTTGGAAGTGATCTCCTGGCCACACACCAAAGGAAGTGTGTAAGTGCTTGGCCGGCACGGGCATGATGGAGGTTTTTAGTCCACCCGGCAACAGGGGATGGAATCACTTTCTCGTGGTGAATTGTGTACAACCTCTCGCAGAGTGTAAACCGTCATGACAGCCGTGCTCACGGTCAAGAGCGGCATGGACCCTCACGCGGATTAGAGGGATGGTAATGATTGGATGCATGGTTCTCGGGAAGGAGACATGCGTGGTTTGGATAATTGATGGATCTCTCGGAGTTACATCACATAGTAAATATCCTGCTTAATTAATGAACTAGACATAGGTGCTTCTATGCCTTAAACCCCGTGTTAGCCTTTCTTGATCGGCCAATCATGTCATACTTTCCCCCACTTGCCGAGTACGTAATGTACTCATACGTTGTTGCCTCTCTTTTTGCATCATGCCACAATTCGAAGTGAAGACCGAAGGTACATCATTCGAAAGGACGACGAAGTGGTGGTCAACCGGTCTAGGTCTCGCGGTCTTGGGAGTCGAAGGACGCCAACGCTTAGTTTAATTTCCGCTGCAATTAATGTAATCTTTAGACCTCCGGGTCCTTGATGTAAGTATTTAATGAATAAATAAAGATATTTGTTCTTTTATCACATAATTTGTCCTGTTGCGTGAAAAATTGATCCCGGGCACGCATACGGATGAATCCAATTTCGGTTATTGACATCGGGTGTGACAGAAGTAGTAGTAAGAAGGGGAAAAAAGATGACAAACCAAAACGTACACGTAAAGGTAACAAAAAGAGATGCAAGTACTGTCAGGAACTTGGCCACCGAGCTGGATCTCCCAAATGCCGATACACTCCGGAAAAGCCAAGGTAAGTTCCGGATAGACATTTCATTTATGCACTTCATATGAATGTAGTATGTTCCCATTTTTTTTTTGCAGGAAGAAGCGTGGAAGTGAGGCTGCTGAAATTGAACCCATTGTTGTTGAGAATGCATGGGCAACAAAGAAGGCTAAAGTGAATGGGCGAAGGCATGTGCAGGTTCCGGAAGATGCAGCGCAAACAAGTTCGATTTTAGATGTCGTGGAGCAACCCGACGACGTTCCTCCACAAGATCTAGCCGAACCAAATGTGCCGCCATGTGATTCAGTTTTGGAAGATGTGGTGGCCATGGATTCAGTTGCGGAACCTGTGTTGGATGATGTGCTACCAACAGACCTAGCTGAACAAGAGGCGGTGGTCCGCATACGCCGGCCTAGTCCTAGTGACGCCAAGAAAACCAAGAGCATGAGGCTTCGTGTGCCGTTCCCCCACAAGAAACAAGTTCTAAGAAGAAGAGGAAGTCGGGTGGAAGAAATACATTGTGAAACTTGTGATTGCCATTTGTATATTCCGGGCCGTGGAACATGTTTTTCATTTTTTTTTTGAATTTTTCATATTTTTCGGAATCTGCCATAAAGAGAGGCCAAAATGCCCCGTTTCGATGCCAAACTCATTGGTAACCATCTAAGCAGCCTATAAGTGCGGTCCCAACATGTTTTTAATTTTTTTGAATTTTTCGAATTTCTTCGAATTTTCAGCCAATCGCCCCAAAGGTTATGCCAAAGAGCCCCGTCTGAAGCGCCACCATTTTTTCGACCTTCTCCAAATGACCTCAAATTCGACCCTTGACTTCTAAGTCAACTATAACATCATCCCGAACTGGTTTTTCTATTTTTTGAATTTTTGGATTTTGACCGAATTCCGTTCAAATTTGACGAATTCCGTTCAAACTCAGCCCACGGACCCGATGAACGCACCGACCAAGTAAAGGGCCGCCCGACCAGTATTGGGCTCTAGTTGGGCCGACTTCAAGCACCGGCCGTTGATCCACTCGAACACACCGACAATGTGTCCCCACATGTCGGCGCAGAGTTCATCGGGAGTCCTTCGTTCTGTTCTACCCAACGGCTCGGTACTTCCTTTTTAATTCGCATTTTAATCTTCAAATATGGATAGCTCTCTCGTTTCAAGCTCAAATTTGACACTTTTTTTTCCTGCTGTCCACTAAAATAGAAAAGTACTGTTTGTTGGCGGTTTGAACCATGTTATCGGTCTTAGAGTCGAAATGAAACATTGGGTATCACTATGGGATGAATGTATGTGGAATGTTCATATCACATGTATGGACTACTCCATTTTGAACACACTTTCTTTTTCACATTATCAAATAAAAAAATAAAAAATATAGGGTGGTTGCATTTCACATGAAATAAACGCATGCAAGATTTCAGTTCAAAAAACCTTATATTATATGAATTAAAAATCGGCAAAATATTCAAAAATTCAGGCAAAAGTTATTTTTTTTTTCTAGGGACCTCAATAAGAAGAGTTAGGATCCGAAATCGCGAGCAGGAATGTAACATAGACTCCTACACGTGGAGAAAAATTAATGGAATTTAAGGAAACTTATTTGTCATGTAAACTTCCGATTAGCGAGTGTCATTAAGCTAAAATTCCATGTCAAGTACATGATCTTAAAGATTCTAAAAATAACAAAGCAATTAATATAGTTTCAAAATTATATATTACGTATGCCCAACAAATTTGTACTGCAAATTTCTTTATACTTTTTGAGATATAAAATGCCAAAATATTGAAAAAACCTAAAGGTGTACTCTTATCCGGCGCTTCCGCAACTCGGACACGAAAGAAAGAAACTCTGCGAACTCGGAAACGTCAACCTTTCCCTTTCCGCTCCGACGGATCGCGCGGTGGGCCGCCTAGTGTTTCGGACCTACATTTCAGCGACCGCGGGTTGGTTACACGGCAACCTTTCCCTTTCGCTTCGATAGATTGCGCGGTGGGCCGCCTAATGTATCGGACCCACATTTTAGCGATCGCGGACTGGTTACACGACAACCTTTTCCTTTCGCTTTGACGGATCGCGCGGTGGGCCGCCTAATGTATTGGACCCACATTTCAGCGACCGCGGGTTGGTTAGACGGCAACCTTTGCCTTTCGCTCCGACGGACTACGTGGGCAAACCATGCAACCGAACGGGCTCTAAATGATCGTCCCCACATGTCGGCGACTTCGGGCTGGTTAGACGATCACCGTTCCCTTTCGGTTTTACCTCTGCGTGCAGCGGAGTTGTTCCCAATGCGGACACCGAGTGGTGGGCCGAACAAAATATCGGGCCCACATTTCCATGACCTTGCTCGATCGAACATTGAGTTTGACCGTGGATACAAACTTTTTGATCCCGGAATGAACAAGGCCGCCATGACCGTGCGACGTGATGGGAAACGAACGAGGCTTGTTGATCGCTCCACTCCTCACACGCAAACGGGTCGCAGCCTCCTCGGTTTCGGGGAACGAATCGGCACGCACATTGGGACACGAACCCATGACTACTCGCCTCCCGACTACACGCAAACGATTTCCCGAGTACGGAAGTCGATCCGATTCGTCTTCTCCTCCGCCTCCATAAAACGGGCGGACCCCTTTCTACTCTCGCCTCACACATCTCTCCGGCCTCCCGAACACCGCTCAAGGTGTATTCGCTCCCTCGGCCTTCCCCCTCCCATCCCGGGAACCCTCCCCACCATGGACGGCCACGGCAATCAACCATCCCGTCGGCCGTCGGCCCTCGCTACTCCCGCTCCCAACCTCGGGATCGCATTGTGGGCGGCGCAGCAGGAGGCGGCGAGGGCATGTCATTCTTTTCACCACATAAGCGCCTACTAAATCCAATATAAAACACTCAAAAATAGCAAAATCAAGTGTTTCTACACCCCCATTGATTTTGTTCTAGCTCCGCCACTGTTCATCACAGTAGAGTAAGAATATGGACATTTCATCTCATCCGATCGACCACAATTAGGAACTACCACACATCTCATCGATATAGCAATTCACAACAATAATGCACGGTTAACCAACAAGGCAAGCAGGCAAAATATACCGGGGAACAAGTAAGGGCTCGCCGGCGAGAAGCATGGCTAGAGAGGAGCAGGGTCACCGAGGAGCAGGGCCGGTGAGGAAGGAGACCTCACCGTCGGGGAGGGGGAGGGGGAGAGGGGGAAGGGGCGTAGCAGGGAGGGCCGACGAGGAGGTCGAGCCCTCACCGTCGGGAAGGGGGAAGAGGAGGGGAAAGGGGAGGGGGAAGGCGTACCGGGGACGGCCGGCGAGGAGGGAGCCGGCGTCGTGGGAGGGTCGCGAGGACGACGAGGCGGCGGTGCCCCGCCATGGAGCCCACGGAGGCTGCGCGGCGGCGCTTAGAGCTCGAGGACGTACGGAGGAGCGGCGACGCTCGTGGATCTCGAGCACGGAGGAGGAGGCGTCGGAGGAGGCCGCGAGGATTGCCGGCGAGGAGGGAGCCGACGTCGTGGGAGGGCCGCGAGGAGGGCGGCGTGGAAGGAGCCAACGTCGGGGAGGGCCGTGAGGAGGGCGGCGAGGATGGAGCCGGCGTCATGGGAGGGTCGCGAGGAGGGCGGAGAGGATGATGAGGCGATCGCGCCCGGCCGTGGAGCCCACGGATGCCGCGCAGCGGCGCTCCGAGCTCGAGGACGTACGGAGGAGCGGCGGCGCTCGTGGATCTCGAGCACGGAGGAGGAGGCGGTGCTTGTGGACCTCGAGCATGGCGGCGACGGTGACGGGGCACGGCGCGGCGACGGCGGCTAGGTTTTGAGGCGAGGCACGTGAAAATGGCTAAGTCCCGAAAGGGGACGGGAGATATTTATAGGCGAAGCCTATAATATCGAGCAATGCCGACATCGACAGAGCGCGATATTACGAGGGTGTATGTCATTTTTCTTTTATTTCTTATATTTTTCTTTTCTACACTATATTTATTTTTTATCTGAAATTTGGCATGACATTTGTCGGTGTAGGGGGATTGGGGGTCCCCCTAACCGCGCGTGGCCGCTTTCGGCCCACGGACGAAGACGGCGGCCGAGGGATGAGGGAATCCACGAAATCCACGAAGTCCACGAAGCCCACGAAGCCCGCGAAGACCGGGGGAGTGGGAGCGTCGAGGGCGGGAAGCTTCCCGGTAGCTTCCTCTAGCGCCCCAACTACCCGGAGTTAATGCGGCACTCAAGTGCTCGTGGCAACGGTCGCAGCCCGACGGGACGTGCGCGCGCCTTCCCCATGCGCCGCGTCTCGGGAAGCCACGCTGCTACAGCGCCGGGAGGACTCGGAACCAATAGGATAGAAGATGCTTGGAGTCCAAATCCAGCAAAGGAGATTGTAACAGATTTTGTCGGAATCCTGTCGGGATATCCCAGAAGGTCCGGACCCCCACAGGGCGTCCGGTACCCTTCCGGTACTTGTACAGATACCCTCTCCTCACTCTATAAAAGGAGGGGGTGTCCCCTTGTAAAAGATGGACAACAATCAATACACACAAGCAGGACGTAGGGTATTACGCATCTCTTGCGGCCCGAACTCGGGTAAACTCTCGGTGTTCTTCGTTTGTTCAATCATCCGCGCTAGTTAAAGCAAATCCGATCTTTCCCGATCCTACCCGAAGGAGCCTTGACAGGCCCCTATTTGGAGGTGTGCTCACACAACGACAACATTGTTTCAAATGTTTCCAAGCACAAATATATTTTTAATTTATTTTTTATCATATTATTTTAGTAATATATTTAAACTAGGAGATGAACTTTTATGAGTTTCACATGTATTAAATCATCATCATCATCATCATCAATACTATAAAGACTAAACACTATTTTTAATCGGGCTATTCTTTTGTCACAAGGTGTCCAACCTACCCAACCACGATCCACCATTGATGTTCCCCTTAGATAATCTCCTATTTTCTTTTTTTTCCCAATGATCAGTGGGTCCAAATATTAAAACGTCACGCTGTTGACAGATTTTCCACTTCGGATCGTCCGTCCTTTTAATTATTTTGTTACCCATGTTGTTTCCTACCCGCAGGCTAAAACCCACATTAAACAGCGTTTTCTTTCCTTCCCACGGAGATTTTTTTGCCCGCCAGCAAAATTATGGACAGCAATTACAACACAATCAATTACCTTACTGCAATCACCATTTTCCTTCGTTCCAAAATTAATTTCCATATTTTACGTTTAGGCGTCCAGGCCGAGCGTTCAGGGTTTGGAAAGAGCTTCCATCGGGTCTCTGTCCCGCCGCCGATCGATGAAGGACACCTTCATCGCTGAAGGACGCATCCACCGGTTGCACGTCTCGATCGGCGGCGAGCGGGTGATGCACGAGGTGGCTCTACGGTGGGCTTTTGCTTCAAGACCAACGCGATTGCGATTTACTGGTAGCACCTACGATTCATTTGCTTCTCATATAATTATTTTTCTTGATGACCAACCCATGCAACACCCAGTTCGGAATTGCGTTCTTCTTTTTGTGGGCAAACTCAACATAACAGCTAAGAAGCAGCACCCAGTTCGGAATTGCGTTCTTATTTTTATGGGCAAACGCAACATAACAGCTAAGAAGGAGAAAGAAAAATACTCATCTGGAGAGAAGATAGGGCTGCAGTTTATTTGGGTTCAGTACGTGTATCAGGATAAAGAGCACCCTCATCAATGCATAGACCATCCATCAGGCCAGCGTGTTGATCAGCGTCTAGATCAATTTGCATAATCTTGTCTTCAGGATAAAACATCAAACATAGCAACCACGATCCACTATTTTTAATCTTTCGAAGGGAGTGTCACGTGAAACTACTTGGCTTCTATCAAAACCAAACAAAGACTCTAAGAGACCGACAAAGAGCACCAAGAATATTGTTTATAGAGACTTGCTAGAACTGTAACAAGAAGATTCATGGTAAGTAACATGAGATCAATTTTTTCTCTTTTATTATATGTATCTTAATTAATAGAACATTATAATTTTGTTCCTAGGTGATTTCACATTAATTCAAGACAACACACACACTTGATATCAGGCATTGTAAATTATTATTTTGCAATTTTGAGGTTAGTCATTTATATGCATGTACACTATTCATCAAATAATTAATGTTTTCATTAAGAGTATTAAATTTATAAACTTGTGCAGTAATAGAAGCATTCATTATTACAAGTTTCAAACAAGTAATCTATGAGAATTACTATATCGAAAGTATATAGTATTTTATAAATCATTTGAGAAAATTATAGCGCGTGCGTGTCGCACGTGCACACTCGCTAGTATTTTAAATAATTCTACCAAAATTACAGTAGTTTGTAATTGTCATATAAGTTGTGTATGCCAAATATTAGTTCAAAACTAATAAGGAAACTACACATAGAAAAAAACAAAAGAAACGTCAATTTTGCAATTATTTTGACCATTTTATTTTTCTAAAGTACAAGTTATTTTGACCTCATTTTTTGGCGTGACACTATTTCAACACCATTCCAACCTAAATATATTTTTTAAAAGATTTGTATGAAAAAACATATTCAAATGGGACATGTAATCCTAAATGAAATGAGTTTCAAACGTACATTCTTGTTGGTTAGACTCCAAACATTTTTCTACTTTTCAAAAAAATAAACCAAAAATAACATGTGTGTATTTGAACAAGTTAGGCATTCAAACAAAAAAGTGTTGTAAAATTCACTACGGTTTTCAAAATACAAATGTTTAAATAAATGTTAAACTTGGACCATGATTTCGTACATAGGTACGTAAAGAAAATATTATTAACTTTGCAAAACTAACTCTCCTAAGTGATAGGTATGAATCTTAGAAAATTTTAGAAAAAAACGCTTAATTTAGACAATATTTGACTAATATAAACTAGTTTAAAAATTTAAATACGAATCAAAAGAAGAAAAGAGACTTATCCTGACGAACCAGATGCATGAACTAGGGGCCAACATGTGGCGCCCACGTGTCATTGAGTTATTATGAATTCATTTGAGTTATTATGAATCAAAATATTTAAAAATTTAAATTAATTTTTTTAAGATTTTAATTTTTTTAGTTTTTTTATTTTTTAAAATTTATAAATATTATAAAATTGTTCCGAATTCATTTGAGTTATTATGAATAATTTTGACTTATTGTAAATTAAGAAGAACTATTCTAAATTATTTTGAATTATTTCAAAATTATTGTGAATTATTTTGATTTACTTTGGTTATTTTAGGTAAAATTATTTTTATTTATTTTATTAATTTTTGGGTCTTTTGAATTAATTTAGTTTATTTTTATTTATTTTGTATTTTTGGAATTATTTTCATTTATTTGAATTATTCTGATTTATTCTGAATTATTTTCATTTATTTTGATTTATTTTTTATTATTCTGAGTTATTTTCATTTATTTTGAATTATTTTTTCATTATTTTGAGTTTTTTGATTTATTTTAAATAACTCCGAATAAATTTAATTAAGTTAAGTCGGTCGAGCTTGTAATAGCGGGTCGCTGACGTCAGGTTGGACCCGCTCGGACGGATGTGGTTTAGTACCACATCACCCACACAAGGGCGCGTCGTCCTGTTTATAAACCGCGCCACGCCAGACCCATTCGAACTTCGCTGAAACTTGATGGGCTGCTATTTGTAGCCTGTTTGACGGGCTTTGTTGGTCTATAGACCCGTGAAGTTGGGCCACTTATGAACCGGTTTGAGCCCCATGATGGGCTTGCCTTAGTAATGCTCGGCCCATTAGTAGCGGGTACCAAATTTTTTTAATTTCTGAATAATGAGTAGATTAAATAAAATATATAAATAATAAGAAAATTAATAAGAAACACATAGTAAGAAAAAAATTAGGTAAGTAAAAGTAATAAGGAAATTAAGTAAGAAAATAAATTTAAAAAATAAAAATGCGGTTATATGTATATCAAGTATAATGAGAAGATTAAATAAAATATATAAATAATAAGAAAATTAATAAGGAACACATAGTAAGAAAACAAATTAAGTAAGTAAAAGTAATAAGGAAATTAAGTAAGAAAATAAATTAAAAAACAATAAAAATGTGGTTATATGTATATCAATAAAAGTGGATAATAAAGAACAATACAAATTTATTCATGATCCAAATATTAGATTAATATATTATTAAAAGTGCATAATAAAATTCAAATTGCTCGATGAACGAGTCATGGCCCACATATATTATATGAATATATCAATAAAGTGGATAATAAAATACAAATTACATTTATATAAAAATTCATGATATGTCACAAATACTAACTGGACATTACACAACAATATTATATATCAGCCATTAACCAACTTTCCGTTGCGCCCGTCGTCATCAGCACGCATGTATGGTGCCGTTGATGTATAACCGAGCTGTGTTTGAATGAGTTTTAACTTTTTCATGTCCGCAAAGAGGGAGACCTCGTCAAACTGGTTGTGCTCTTCCGGATCTTTCATATTTTGAAGTCCAATAATTCTTTGTTTCTCGGAGAGAACAATATGCTTCTTTTCATGTTTAGGCTCGACTACATAAAACACTTGTGCAACACGTTCAGGAGTACCCAAGGATCATCTTTATGGCCTACATTATTGAGGGAAACGAGAGTGAAGCCATATTCATCGACCTCTACACCTTGCGGATGCTTTACCCATTGACACTTAAATATGGGTATCCGTACGAGAGTCCCATAGGTGAGTTCCCAAATTTCTTCAATATACTCATAATAGGTGTTCTCTTTCAACGTGTTGTCCTGTGTTGTTACACAAATACCACTATTTTGATTCTGACTCTTCCTATCCTTTTCCCTAGTGTAAAATGTAAAACCATTAATATCATAGCCTTGCCATGTTGTAACTAACTCGTTGCGAACCTCTAGCCAATAGATGCATTGCCTTTTCATCCCTTGTTTCACCAATTGGGATGTTTTGGTCCTTCAACCACTCTGTAAAACTTTTCTTGTGATCTTTCATGATCCAATCCTCAAAGCAATTTTCATTTTCTCGCACGAAGTTGCTCTAAGTGTTGCGGGATGTACGGCTCAACAAGTCGTAACTCGCTGCAGGAGGCTGAAATGTGCTTGACTCACCAATTGATAGTTCTCGTCGTTATATGTTTTCTTTCCTGTGGTTCCTTGACCGAAAATTCTTCCTTTATGGCGTGATTTTGATAGACCAATTGTTTTTCCATCTTAATTGTAATCATTGTAAAACTCAAGAACCTCTTCGATCGTATATCCCTCTATCATGGAACCCTCAGGGTGAGTCCGGTTGCGAACAGGTCCCTTCATAATGGACATAAAGCGCTCATACGAAAACATATTATACAAGTAAGCGGGGCCAAGAACAACAATCGATCAGCTAAGTGAATCATATAGTGCTCCATCAAATCAAAGAAAGACAGTGGCATACACATCTCTAGTTGGCACATTGTCTCTATCATCTCTTTACGTATCGTGTCAAGCTCGGAAAAGCTTATCACCTTCTTAGATATTGAATTCCAAAAATGACGCATCCGAATGATAGCCAACTTGATATGAGGTTGCTTAACAACCCTAATTGCGATCGCGAGAAACAATGAAAGCATCATATGACACTCATGTGTGTTGTAGACACTTATCTTCAAGTCACTTATTGATACGAGCTTCTTTATGTTTGTACAGAAACCTATGGGGACTTTTATCACTCGCAGACACTTGCAGAATGTCGTTTTCACCTCGACGGTTAGGTTCCAACAAGCTGGTGGAAGGTAATACTTCCCATTCCCTCTTGGCTTAGGGTGAAGCCCATGCTTTATATTTAACTTCTTTAGGTCTCTTCGTGCCCGTAGATCCATCCTTTGTCTTACTAGGAATGTCCATAAAAGTGCCATTGCAATTGTCAAAGACGCCCTTTCCGACATGCATAGAGTCCGTGGCATGGGCGATCTCCAATTCTTTCCAATAATTTAAATACCGATGAAAGATCGATTATTTTTTAAACGACACGCCCGTATCGGCAATTGTGACATCCCATGTCACGATTAGGACTTAAGCACCTAATTAAAACCCTAATTACGTCACTAATCAAACCCTAATGCTGATCCTACAAAAGAAAAACAAGAAAAGGATAAATGAAAAAAAATTAAAAGAAAAAGGACAAACCTAGGGCTAAACCCTAGCCCCTAAAAAATTCAAAAATTATAAAAGTACCACCCACATATTTTTGCACCATATCATTGCCCATGAAAAATAATGATTTTACAGCATTTTTACAAAATTTTTGGACAAAGTTTCAAAAGCTCAAAAATTCAAATTCAAATTTGAAACTTGCCTGTTTGTGAATTTTCTATGAATTTTTGGAGACAGAATTATAACTTCAAACTAAAATACGAAAATTAGAGCATCTCATGCTGAATCTCACCATATTTTTGTTTTAATTTTTGGAGCACCATAGGTATCGTTTTTAATCGAATTTTAGAAAACCAGATTTGAATTCAAAAGGGGGAGCTTGGGCACTCGTTGCCCACCGGGCAATGGCGGCCGAACTACCGGTCCGGCCAGCCTGGGCGCCGCCCGCGTGTGCCCTGTCCCATCCCATCGCCACGCTGAAAGTGCATCTAGGCCTCCTAGCGGGTTTTGGTATTTTGATGACAACACGATTAAACAGCTAATGTAATTTGCTTGAGTTGTAACAGGAATATGTCTTGTAAAATTATTGTAAACATTGTTGTATCAAGACATGGATGTATATGGATATTTCACATGTATATTCTTATATTCTATATGACAAAGAATATGATGAAGATGAAGCCACATGGATGATCAACCATGAAAATATTATACCATGTGTCACATGAAGAGAAATGAAGCTTGGATGATATGTCTCATATTGGTCATTGAAAGTATCACCATATTTCATATTGGTGATTTAATTCTTGGTGTCATATCAATCAAGCAACACATATTACAACGAAAATCAATACAACATGAAGATGAATATCAAGCGTGTGCTAATGGATGATATAAAAAAATGTGTGGATCTTAATAGTAAGATTGATGAAGGATTAGCAAGGACTTGGCTATGATGGACCATACATTGGAGAATGGCAAGCAAGAGGCTTGGTGTTGAAGAACCTTTGTGGTGGAGAAGAGCAAGTGGATGTTGAATCCTACGAATCAAAAAGACCATGAAAGATTGCATATTTCCTAGTGTCAATTATTTATGAATCAAGAAAGAAGAGGTGACATGGATAAAATATGGAATTTTGTCTATTTGATGATAAAGTCCATGGTCATCAGCTCAAGGTGGATATGCTCAAGTAAAGAATTGTTGTCAACCCTCAAGAAGCAAAATATGAAGAATTTTGGCATATGTCTCTATCACAAGCTCAAGTGGAAGAAAAATAGCTTCTATCTAATTCTTGAGTATATGAATACCGTACTATTAAGAGGGATGCGACATGTGTTGAATGATGATGTCAAAGTGCTCAAAATCCTAGAGAGAAACCAATCCGAGTGACCTAAACCCCAACGAGTGTGTTCGCCAGGTTAAGGAGGTCGGACCGCCCTGTCAAGGAGGTCGGACCGCCTTGAACCGAGTTTTTGGGTTAGTAGGTCAAGGAGGTCGATCGCCTCGTCAAGGAGGTCGGACCGTCTTGAACTAAGTTTTCCGGGGTCAACTTCGGGTTAGTAACTTTTTGGCCTTAGAAGTGAAGCATAGTTAGTTTGAGTTGGTTGAGCAATCAAGTTTGTGGTTTGTGAAGGTTTTCGCGTCAAGTGGTTGGTTGCCTGCCGGTGCAAGGCGGTCGAGCCGCCCTGTCAAGGCGGTCGGTTTTAAAAGAGCCTTTAAATAGCCCTACTCCACTCCCTTTGATTGTTGCTGGTTCTTGCCCGACTCTATAGCATTCCAACGGCCATTTGAGCTCTCCCCAACCTCTCTTTGTGAGATCCAAGTGATTTGAGCTAAATCTTTTAGTTGGGTTGAGAGATTTGAGTGTGTGAGCAAAAGTGAGCAAATCCTAAGCCTTGAGCACTTTGGGCTACGTCAAGCAACTCGTGATTCATTTGTTACTCTTGGAGGTGAAGCCTCCTAGACAGCTAGGCGTCGCCCTAGAGCTCCCAAGCTTGTGGTGAGCCTTGGGAAAGTTTGTGAAGATTGTGATCTTGCCTCCGGTGTGGAAAAGATCAAGATAGTGGATTGAGGGAAGTGGTTGAAAGAGACCCGGCTTGAAGCGTGCTAGTGAGCGGCTCAAGCTTCCTCAAACGGAGATGTAGGGATCCCGTTGAGGTGATTCCAAACTTCGGTAAAACAAACTCGTGTGTCTCCGTCTCCCTTGCTTTTCTTGTTTTCTAGCTTATACTTGTGCTTTCGCTTCGATCTACTTTGGTGTGCTCATTTGTGTGCGGATACTTCGTGTATGTGCTAAGGAAAACCTTTGGAGCATCGCCTCAAGTTTCGGTTTGAGCTAGAATTCATTTTGGAGAGCTGACCTGTTTCTCGCCTCGTGTAAGGCGGTCCGACCGCCCCGATAAGGAGGTCAAACCGGGTTGAACTAGGGTCCACCCAGCTCAAGTTGTGTTACTTTCAGGTTTCGCCTATTCACCCCCACCCCCCACCCCCTCTAGCAATGGCACTCAGCAATAACAATTTTTTTTTATATCCGCTATTGCTGGAAAATGCCGCCTGATATTACTGGCTCTTTTTAGAATAGTGGTGGACACAGTTGAATCAACAGGAGTCTTGCACCGACACCAAACTCCAAATATGTGGAACTCCAAAACAATTACGACTCCAAACTACGTACGAACAGGTGGAACTCCAAAACATCTACGACTCCTAAACACTCACGACGATGGCGGAAACCAAACTTTCGCTGCGAATAACAATTTTGTATGACTAGACGAACTACAGGAACTTGTTAGAGAAGAAAGTTTCTCAGGGTTCGAGGAAAAAAGTAAATAAGGTAAATTATATAGGCTCAATATCTCCAATACGATAGGGTAAAAGCAAAAAAAAAACTCATCTTATCCTCGCAACATCCTGTAGCGTTAAATTGTATTTGATTTTAAGTTTGTGCTACATCTTATTTGGGTGTGGTACAGTTGACTTAAACTCCCGGCCCCGACTGGAGGGACAACAGTGGTGGGCACTTGGGGCTGCATGTGGGGCAATTTCTCTGGCAATCATCCCTCGTGTCATAGCACCACTGCCCGTTCATGCAACAATAGCACCTCTGGCCATGGGGGGACACGTCCTCACGGCACAAAATATCACATTGATCTTGCCGTCGTCTGGTGTTGTAGAGTCTACCGCCACATCACTATTACTTATAGTATTGTTACTTTGATAATGTCCTGTACTTTCAAAGTCAAGTCGCTGCAGACGACCTGTTGCATATTATTAGGTGTTAAATTCAATGAATCGACTTTAGCAAAAGGCAAGGGATTGAAAATTGAAACTGTGGGGGCTTACAATTTGCAGACAATGCAAAAAGCACCATTAACAAGAACAAAGCCTCCATCTGCACCAGACCGTTGTGGCTGCACCTGCGCCTGCCCGTCATAAGGGATGGACTAGGGCCGAGACGTTTACTTGAGATTGAACTGTAAATCAAGCTTTGGCTTTCGATGCACAATAAAATTGCTTGTGTTTCTTGGGTCTTATATATAGGTACACGAGAGGAGGAGATATAAATGACAAAAAAAAACACCCTTTGCAATCGTGCTTATTTTTGGTATGCCCGAATCGATTCACGCATTTCTTTCTCAATATAATTTCCCTAGTGATATTTTTTTCCATCTTTGCGCAAGGGTTTCCCTCGAAAAAGCATGCCCCGCTCCGTTTTCTAAACCCTATATTCTGAATTTTACTTGCCCTTCCTTATTTTGCGCAATTAAATAAAGGGCATCCAAACTCTTCCGATATATTTTTGCGGCAGCTTGTCTGTATTACGAAGATGTCCTTTCTCGTTTCGGTTGTTCTTCCTCGCAGGCTTGCAGCCTCTCGCGGGCAGCGGCAGGAAAAGAACACACGCGTTATATTCATTCAGTTTGTAGAGAAGAAAAGGCATGTTCTGTATTCAGGGTAATTATAGAAGGGCCTTTCTAACTTCGGTTGATCGAAAGTTTGGAGAATTTTAAGTCACCATCCAATACTATTAGATCAAAATCAGACAATCGATATTTTTTCCTATAGTCTATATATCAGCTTTTTTTCTCTCTCTATCTACACGTCGCATAACCCTGAAAAAACAAATTATAGTACAATGTTGACTGAAAGTTCTTAAACTTCCCGTTGATTGAAAAGAAGGAAACGTGATTATAGAAAAGAGGCCGCATACATTTTTACGGAAGGAGCAAAGGGATGCTCTCTCTTTCTAGACGATCTTGGTCATGACATATGCTAAGTATCGACGCTATCGCCCGCCGCTCGGTCCACTTAACACAAAAAAAAAGTTTGAAAGAAGAGAGAGATAATTAAGGGCCCTACAAGCAGCGTTCACAATCCCGTTTTCCCGGTCGAGACCGAGACGTCGGTTTCCGCAAAAACCGGTAATCCTGGTTCGAATCCTAGTCGAAATTTGTTTTGATTGGGCGGTCGGGACAACTGAGATTCCGGTCATGGCCGGTGGTAAAAGAAACAGAAAAATATCTCAAAAAATTAAAAAATTCTGGCAGGACATTTCTATACTATTTCTAACAATATTCATCACATATAATCAAAGAAATATGACTTAAAGTAAAAAAATCACAAATCCATGAAAATGACACAAAATATTCATCCATCACACATGAGTTCAAATACACAAATTATAAGTCCATAAGTCAAGTCCAAAAGTAATAAGTCCATGACAAATACAAAATATGACATGATTTTCATGATTTTTTTCTATTTTTTCATCCACTTTTATCTTTGTTCAATTTTTTTCTAGCTCAAACTTGATCATTTTCATGATTTGATTTCACCATAGTTCATGATTTTTCATCTAGTTTTTTTTTACATATCTCATATCAAAATTTCGAAAATTTGATATTTAATAACCGGAAAACCTGTGTATCGGTGATCCCAGTCCGGACCGGAAAATCCGCGGAATTCGACCGGGATCCGACCGGGATCCTTTGCAAGCTAAGTCTGTGTTATCAAGGACATACGAGAAACATTTACACGCGTGTTGAACAACAAACCAAATTGGATTGACCTTGCCGCAGACCAGCAGAAAGAATGATGGAAGGCTGCCAGAACTAAAGCTGAACTGAAAAAATCTGTGGCCAAAATCAAAAATTTTATTGCGCATAAGAGTTCAGTCAGCCAAATTGGACTTATAAATCCTATAACCTTGTCAAAATTTTATCCATGAAAACTACTCTATTATGAACAAGCGGCTCCACACACCTCGTACGCCCAAAACATAAACGGGTTGAGGGATCATGTGCGGCATCTGTGCATATTGTATACTCTACTAAGAAAACTCGGGTGTTTCAGTAGGAAATACATGGCCCGAGAGAACTTAAGGTCATAGAACTGACTATTGTACTAAGACCTAGTTTGGTACACTGGAAGCTACGCTAGACAAATGAACTGGCTACGGAATAAAAAAATCCGGTAGCTATGCTACATGATTTTTCTTTCGTTAGACTGTACAACGAGAAAAAACGAAGAATACTAGAACTAAGAAAGAATGTCCCCCACTAGTTTGGTGTCGAACAATCTGCTGTGTCAGTCTTAATAACTCTGGTATTGTACGAACCACAAGAGCTGCACTTGTGGTATAGCCAGTGAAATCGGGATCTTCCTTTCCTCTCACAATCATTACAAAGTATATCCTGGAAGAGTCGTGCAATAAAAATTAAATAAGTAGTCTTGGGATTGGAAACAATGAAAATCAAGAGCAGAATAACTGGAATACCTGACACCGATCACGGTATTCCTCAGGAAGCTCTTCCGCAGCTAACAAGGCATCAAGCATACCAAAGTACACCTGTTATATAAAGAAAACAATATGGATCTTATTCAGTATGATCACGAGCATATTCCAATTTTACAATCAGCTCATAAAAAATTGTAATCATCTGCAACGTTATGAATATCAGTACGTGCAATAAGTACTTCATGCTACTCAAAGGCTATGGGTTGCATCTTTGTTCTTTTAATTTCAGAAGTCATGCAAACAAGCAAGACTTGATGCAATGAGCTAGGCTCTTTGGTTGCATCAAGTCAAGTCTTGCATGTTTGCATGACTTCTTATATATTAAAGAACAGAGATGCAACTACTAGCTATCGAGTAGCATGAAGGTCAATCTGGCTTCATTCATAAGCAAATCTGCCTCATATGTAAGTCCAAAATTAAGCCACTGATTGGCAAAGGTCAAACTGGCTGCTTTCAGTTTGATTTTTAATATAATGTCAGCAGATTATAAAGCTCTGTCCTTATATAATTGATCATTTAAATATGTGTTGGGAAAATCGGTGTCCCTATGCTAACACCGACTTCCTAGAAATGGTGCCAAACTGGTGTGATACCACTTCTTCTGTGGACCCAAACCCAACCTTCTATCTATATCGAGGAGACCTTCACCTTTCTCTACTAACTTGGGAGACCAACTCTCTACGAAAGAGCTTAGCCTTTATTCATAACATACACTTGACACAAGACACAACATTCTTCGTGGCTACACACCACTACTATCAATCTAGGACTCACCATAACACTCCTAGACTCTAAGACACATCATGGCAACCTTTGCCATGCCTTCACATGTGGTGGCTTCTATGGCTCCATGGCATGGTATGGTGGAGGAGGGAGGCACCCCTATTTATACTTGTACATAGTCTCCAGGATGTTGCCACATGGCAACATTCCACACTCTTCTATCAAAAATATCTAGCTCTAGAATATTCTCATCCTTATCCTAATATCTAGATATTTATTCTCATACATAAATATCTAGTTTCTAGACTATTATTTACTTTGCCATGAATAAATAATTCTAGAATCTTCCATGGCAAATATCTTTTCTCTTATGCTTTCCAAAGTATTCTAGAATCTTCCAAGTATGCATTGTCATAACTCAACAATATGCAACACAAATGGTCAGATACCAGTAAAAAGCAACTCATCAGTCAGTGAATTCAGTGAATCGAAGTCAAAATATCAGTGTCAGGAGTCACAGGAGTCAGAAAAGATAATGGGAGCAGAAGTAATATCACCCTCAAGAGTCAGCAAAAGAGGATTTTCAGGAAATATTCTCATAAAAATAAACGATGAAAGAGAACATTCATGTATTACAAGCAAATAAAAAGTGCATACTATTATGCTACTAATATCAAAATTCAAAATACTGAAATCATTAAAGTTAATTCCATGAAACAATGCTTAAAAATTGGGACAATTGTGTTTTAACCATGAATTTTGACTCTAATTGTGAAATGGCCACGGAAATTCAAATTTTGTGATTTAGCCACAACTTTTCCTAGCTGAACCTACCGTTTACCACGAGTTTGTACTGTCGTCAGTTCAGTTAGATCTGAATATTGTACGAAGATGTATCCTCATTTAAAATTAAAAGTGAAATGTTGCAAAAAGTATGTTAAATATTTCATTCCATATTTAACAAAAATTCTATCAAGATTTTAAATTTTGATAAAAATTCAAAATTTTATTGAAAATGGATTTAAGTTTGCTTGGTCTGTCCTGTTTTGTTTGTTCAAAAATTGTTATAATGTTTCATGTCAAAACAATGGTAGAAGCACAATTTTTGCTATCAAAATCATAGTAAAATCGCAAAGATCAATCTCGTCTTTGCACTTGAAAGTTAACAGCATTACATGTAGTAAACGGACTTGTGGTAGAAGTTTGGTTCGGATGGGAAAAGTTGTGGCTAAATCACAAAATCTGAATTTTCATGGTTGTTTCACAATTAGAGTTGAAATCCATGGCTAAAACGCAATTGGCCCTTAAAAATTTAGTGAAACCCTTTACTTTTAGGGGCTGTTCGTTTCATGGGGGCTAAAGAGGCTAAAGGGCTAAAGAGCTAAAGTTTAGCCTCAAGTAAACGAACATGTGGGTTAAAAGGGGCTAAAGTTTAGCCCTTAAGGCTAAAAGGTGGGGCAAAAGAGGGGCTAAACTTTAGCCCCAAAAGAGACACTAAACTTTTGCCTCAAAACTTTAGCATGCTAAAGAAAACGAACAGGCCCTTAC
>JAUNZO010002732.1:0-18865 GCA_031894775.1 Chloris gayana
GCCGCTGGCAGAAGACTTCTCATCTCTGGTCCTCTACTCCTGATGAGCTAGGACGACAGTCGTGTAAATGTTGAAGTGATCATGCCTGATCCGCATGCATGCAGATGGTATTGTCTCCTCGTCGTGCTGCATCAGCTTCATGTGAACCATCATCCTCACTATCAGTATCCATCGTGCTCTATGTCTGGCTCTGGCTCCTCTATGGCCTCCTCTTCGTCATTAGTGGGGCCATCTTCACCCTATATCACCTCATCATTAACGCCTACATGCTCAAACATGGGAAATGGGTTGTCAAGATACTTAGCATCATCCATGGGAAGAATATCAGTGCGTTGGCTAGAATCAGTTGGTTGGCTAGCCGGACATGGGATTTCAACAACATTGGAAGGACCAACCCAAACGTTCAGCACAATGTATTTGGATACTTAAATTTCTAAAACATTAACATGTCTTGGTCACATCTTACTAAAACATAGGACTTGGATGTGCCGTCATAATAGCTCAGATGTGTTGTTTCAGTTGGTGCCCATGGGTATTCCTTATATAAATCACTCTTGAAATCCATCAAATTTGTTTGTTCGGAATCAACATTGTAGCTATATAGTGCTATGCATGAAGGAGGCTAAAGGAAGATGTCTTTGTTGCGGTCATACATCGGATTTAATCACCGATAACTCCGCGAGTCCCTAGCGAGGACATCTGCTACTCTTGTGTGTTCTTCAATCCAAGCTATTGTGTCATGTATCTTGTTTTGTTCACTTTGTAGGGTCACGGATGGTAGATTGCTGCACCAATGTAATTCGGATGAAATGCATGTGTAACCTAGGGAGAGACTCCCTAATCTCTGTACTCAAACTCCTGGATCAATAAATTTAGAGTACTTCCCTTCAAAAAAAAAAACATTGTAGCTATATAATGACCAACATACTTTCTACTCGTTTCTGAGGAAAATCGAATTTCCAGTTCATAAGTCGAGGCCACATCCATCCTGTGCCATTCAAAACAACACATGAGCTATCCTGTCAACATTGTCGTCGTATTGACACCTAACCAAAATCTTCATTGCACAAGACGGGACGAGCCGTACCCTTCTAGAACCTTAGAAGGATCCAGTTTGCGCAGATTTCCTTCAGATTGGGGTGAGCTCCCCATATTGTTCTGGTGCCTCTCCTCAGTTTCCCTCTTCCGAAGCTTTCCTCACATATGGTGAAGTGAGAATGCGATGGGGACTGAGGATGTCGAGGCAGTGAGGAGAAGTCGAGGAGGCTGGGGGCGGGGAGTGGGAGTCCATGGGCGTGAGGGCGGCGACCAGCTAGGTTTCGAAGGAGCTGCTCTGTTTGGTGAAGGAGAACGCGTGGTGTTCCAGAGAGACGTGTGCATGCGTTTCCTGTGTGCGTGTGCCTTTTCCTTTCCCATTTTTTTTCTTTTTGGATAAAGGGCCTGGTGGCCTTGGCCCATTACGTTAGCACACAAGGGGTTGTTTTGTCATTTTGAAATTTCACGAAGGCCCTGTTTGGGTGTTATAGTTTCTCAAAACTAAAGTATTAAGAAACCATGGTTTTAGAAGTCATTGTCAAGCAAAACCATGGTTTAGAAAAAAGAAGTCATGAGTGAAGTTTTTAAAACTCCAAAATAGTTACACTTTTACCAATACCATGGATTTTAAAACTACAAAACATGTTACATCCAAACACCTCCATACCTCCTAAAACCAAAGTATTTTGTAAAACTGTAGTATTCTTACAAAACTCTAAAAATACTTTGTATTTAAACAGGACCTAAATGTTTTGGACTAAGCTCAAAAAAAAACTAAACGTTTGGACAAACAGAATGGACGACAATGGCATGTAAAGGATAAAATTTTAGGAACGGTGGCATTGAATCTGGTATAGAAACATGTACGAGGGATGTTTCAGTTTCAAACCAAACCAATGCCCAGCAGACACGAGTTCGCCTATACTTGTTTGTTTTTGCTCTGTTTCACGTCACGGGTTTTGACTTTTGACGAGCCTGCGACTGGCTGTAACGCGTTCAATACTACCTCCATCTAGAAATGTAAGTATTTGTTGATTTTCAGAAGTCATGTTTGACCGCTCGTTTTATTTAAAAAAATTATCAAAAGTTTACTTATTTTGTTACAATTTATTTTATTTCTATATATATTTTAAGTATATCTTTTTTATATATTTACATAAATATTTTGAATAAGACGAATAATCAAACGAAAAATCAAAAGTTAACAAATCCTTATATTTTTAGACGAAGGAAGTAGGTTCGAGACTGATGCTGTACCTGATTGACTAGGCTTCTGACCTCTGAAGTCCACCTTTCCCTCTGAGTAGTATTCTCTCTGATAGATATGATACGCTCTGAAGCGAGGAAATTAGGAGCATGGCCACAACTACTCGGAAACAGCAAGATATACGGAGAATAGGATCAACAATAACTACTCGGAAACAGCAGTTTAACCAGACACAAAAGCATCTAATGCAAAGTAGAACCACGAGTCGCCACTACCTTATCCAGGATGTTGGGCCCAAAAGGGTGAAATGTTTAGGTAGAGGGTCTGCTTCATTATCATGGTGGATGCTCTACCAAATCACACGAGAGCTAAGGCCCCGTTCGTTTCCACCCTCTAAAATTTAGATACTCGTCATATCGAAGAGAATCTTACTTATTTAAGTAGTATTTTTATTAATTTAATAACAAAACCTATGTCGCGACTCCCTCTAATTTGCGAGACGAATCTAATGATCCTAATTAATCTATGTTTTGCTACAGTGATGCTACAGTAAACATCTTCTAATAACACTATAATTACTCTCGTTGGATTCGTCTCGTGAATTAGATAGGGAGTCTGCAATTAGTTTCGAGATTAGACTTTATTTAGTAGTCCAAAATGATAAAAATCTCTTTGATTTGACCCTCTAAAAATTAGATAGGGAAACGAACAGGCCCTTATGTCTCTAACCAGCAGAGACTCTACCACAAACGCACTGGTAGATGGAATTGCTGCACTAACCAGTACATCCCAAATTGCCATCCGTTGATCCTCATAAACATCAAAGAAATCACTGAAGGCTGGAGCACGTAAATATGTCGGGGGCTGGTGTTTTGAGTAACACGACTAGACGAACAAGGCATATAGGACAAACCAAACACACAACATTATCTTGAGGTCAAATCATGCCCCAAAGCCAGAGTAGCAGACGTGCAAGAAGCAAGAATCTTCTGGAAGCCTTGCCCAACAAGACGGCAGAGGGCAGAGTAGCAGACATGAGTCACGACAGTGGCGGCAGCAGAGGACCCTAGCGTCATCCTGAGAAATGGATTTCCCAAAGCCAGTTACACAAAACTCGAACATTTCCACGTTTTGAAGAGAACAGAAAACCTTGACATAAGAAAAAACTCTCAACTAAAAGCCTTATATTTTCAGACCGTAGTAGTCACAAAGGGACTGCGGGAATAGCATACAGTATATAATACGCTTGAGGGATTCAGAAAAATAAACTTATTGGCAGATAAGATGGTGCATATGTAGCTGTTAAAACACAAAAAATCAACAAGATGTACGGTTGAAAGAGTGAAACTTAGGTACATGGATAAACCAGCCACTACGTTATCACTGTTACATGGCACCTCTTTTTTCCTGCATAAAGGGTGTGTTTGTTTCCTCCTCTAAAATTTAAGCACCGTCACATCAAAGAGAATCTTATTATTTATGAATATTTCGATCAATTTAATGATAAAACCCTATTGACAGATTGGTGCTAATTTTCGAGATGAATCTAATAAACTTAATTAATCTATATTTTGCTAAAGTGATGCTACAGTAACCATCTTCTAATCACGACCTAATTAACCTCATTAGATTCGTCTTGTAAATTAGTCTAGGGTCTGTAATTTGTTTTATAATTAAATTTTATTTAATACTCTTAAATAATAAGATTCTTTTTGATGTGACAGCTCTAAAATTTAGACCCCAAGAAACGAACACACCCAAAGCCAAATCAGAAGTAATTTGCATACCAGTAGATAACCTTCCATAGCTGCTAGTACTAGTGGCTATCCTCATTTCTCCCAATGCAGCATTTTGTAGGCTTGATGACATTGGAGGAGCTACTATACATGAAACATGATATGCAAAGTTGCTTATACGCTAGGTAGAGGAATAAAATGGACCAATAAGCTGAAACATGTTATAGGAAAATGCAACAAAATTCCGAATGTAGTTATCTTAAAATACGGGGTCAATATCAGGTGAAATATACAAAATCTGGACTCCATAGCAATCCAAATAGAAAACATTACTTAACAAAAAAATTATCTTTGACAACTTGCTTTGTACTCTCACCAACTTTGACTTATAAAGCAGAACAATTGACATGCTATCCAATTAAAATACACTTTACCAAAGGCGTTCAATGCAAAAAACAACATATACATATGGGACTGAAAAAATAGAAGAAAAATCTATGCATTTATGCAATGTAATGCAATTGTCTCGCTATTTTATTGCTAGGAAATTTTAGGATGCAAAAATCATCATCAATGAAATGGAACACAAAAACAACACGAGACAGGAGCAGCATAACACCACAATGACATAATCAAAAGAAAATTTTGAAAATTCAACAGCTAAATTCCTTCATATATTAGACATGTACATGACAAGATAACAGCCCACCTAAACATCGTAGAGGAACCCTTTGCACAACTGACAAACCTACAAGCCCAGAAATCAAACTAAAAAAATTTCTAAACTCCTTGCCAACCACACCCCAATACATAATCACAGGAAATTCCGCCTCAACTCCCTCTAATCCACCCAATACCAAACACTCACGGAAAAGGGAAAAGACGTGTTAGCAGAAGAAGAGAGAACAGATCAGACATCTGAAGCCGCCGTTTCAATCGGAAGCTCCACCAAAGGCGCCGATCACCTCTGCACGAAATCAGCAGAAGTTTCAGAAATTCGGAGTCAAACCAGCGAAAATGCTTCAACAAATCGGAAAATCGAGCGGTCTCTTACCTCTTCGATCTTGTACGAGCCCGGGGTCACATCTGCGAGGCACAATCCCGGGTACAGCAACTGCGATTCCAGAAACAACAAATTGGAACGATGAGACACCAGAGCCAGAGGAACGCCCCCAAAACGAACAGAATTCGAGAAACACAGGTTCCGATTCTTACGTCGACTTGCCGCTGCACCGCGCGCGGGCGCTTCTTGGGCCGGCGCGGCGGCCGCGTCCCGCGGATCGCCGCGAAGTCCTCGGCGATCTCCTGCTTGGACAGCGCGATGGCGAACCCCCGCTTCTTGCTCTCGGCCGCGGGCGCCGGCGCGCGCTCCGCCGCCTCCTCTTCTTCCGCGTCGTCCGATCCCACCGGCCGCGGCGGAGCGGCGGTGGCGGCGCGGCGGGTGCGGAGGTTCCACGGCCGCTGAGGCGCGCGCTGGCGCTGCAGCGACGCGCCTCCGCCGCCGCCCACGGGACGGTGGGGATTCTCCTTGTCCGGGGACGGGGTATCCGGCGCCGAGGCGGCGCCGCTCTTGGTGCAGCGGAGCAGGCGGTGCGTGCCCCAGCTGACGGTGGGGAAGGAGAATCCGTGCAGCCGCGTGCGCGACGACGGCAGCGGCGCGGGGGCCGGAGGAGCCGACGAGTGCTTCGCGACACGGTGGCTGTCGTTCTCGACGGCGGCCATGAGGACCATGGGAAGGGGGTGGGCGAAGAGAAGGAAGAGGAGGGAAGAAGGAGGGGGCGGAAGGAAAAGGGCGAGAAAGGCGAGGGAGAAAAGAGATGGGGAGAGAAGAACCGGTCAGATTTTTAAAACGGGGAAAGAGGAACAGAGGAGGAGGTCGTTTTCCGCCTGGGCCCCCGGGAAGTTTATCTACTCCTCCCGCAGCCCTGTGTGAGACCGCTGGCTGGGCTTGGCGTTCGGTGCGGCGCGGGAGTGGTGGGATTCCTCTTGGGCTGGGTGTGTGGCGCGCCCGTGCGCGGTGGGGACCGCTGACGTGGCGTGGGGTCGTCGGGCTAGGCGGCGTCGCGTTCCTTCCCACCGCCCGTCGGCTGCGGGGGTTGCGCTGCGCACGGTGGCGTCAGTTCAGGAAAAAATTCTGTGCGTCCCGTCCGCATACTGCTCCTTTGCGAACCTTCCTCGGATTTCTGCCGCGTGGACGCCATCGCTATCCAACGCTGCAGCCGCTCGGCTCACGCACAGAATTGCTGCACAAACGCATGGCTCGGCTCCATTATTCCCGCAAACGGCTCGCAACCCCAGGCTTTCAACTCAGCCCTCGGCGAGTCGGTGTTTTCACTGCCATCTCCGTCATCCAATGTCGTCGTAAGTCGTAACCGAGGGCACCAAATTATGACGATGAACTCATGCATCCCTCCATTATCTGGGCGCATAAGCAGCTGCAACTGCTCATTCCTCTCCATCATCTCCTTCTCGCCAAAGGAACATGAAAGAAATCTATGGTAGGAGCTAGAGTTCAGCACTGACTGATCGTAGTTGGAGGCATTCGTGACTTGATGGTGCAGAACCTGAGTAGTAGCGCTTCACATATCAATTTTCTCCGCAGCGCCCCTGGAACTGGCTCCCGACTCTGCATTCATGCTTACTCACATGCACGATTTGTTGGTTCTTGTTGCCAAGTGATGGCAATGAAATTCAAGATTCAACTAATTAGTTGGCTCTGTTGAGTGGGCATACGAATGCGTTGACGGCCGAAGTCAGGGGGCTCCCGATTTTGCTAAGGCACGCGAGAGAGAATCCCTGCGGTACATGGCTCCGTTGAGCTTATGTGGCGGCGGCGGTAGATGTAGTCGCTGCGACATGGATGTGAGGCTCTACTAGTTACGTCAGAAGCCGACCGATAGTGAGCTGCGAGGAGGCCGAGCCATAGGCAATGCTGGGAGCCGAGGCATGCGAAGGGGACATACGGGAGCAGATCCCTGCAAGCGTCAGATGCTTCGATTATCCACGCGGCAGAAATCAAAGGCTGGTTCGCACGGAGGCTTCAATGCGGACGTGCCGCACGGAATTTTTTCCTCAGTTCACGGGCTCGCAAGTTGCCAGCAGGTCCAGACGCCGCCATCAGGCCGCGGAGGGGGTCCAGATAGCTCGGCGGTTCTTTCAGAATTCAGAGATTAGCCAAAGCGTACAGCGGCAAACAAAACAACAAACATCCTCAATCCTCTTCTTCCAAAAATCAACATCCGCTATAGTACATTTCGATGTTGAAAAGTTGTTCCACGTTTTCAAATGTGCAATTCGACAAGTGACCCACTTAAAACAGTATTGCAAACACAACGATTTTTTGTAACTCTGCATGGCAGCTTTTTTTGTATTGCAAACACAACGATTTTTTGTAACTCTGCATTGCAGCTTTTTTTGAACTCCGTACTCTGGTCACACGACAAACTTTCAACGTGGATCCATGGCTTGCAACTCTGTACCCGTCAGCTGGCGTAGCATTACAGACATGTCCCGAATTTTCGATCGTCACGAAAACAGTCTAGAGCGCCTACTATCACAAGCGCAGTCGTACCCTTGTGTGGAAGTGTCAAGCAGGGCTCTGGAGCAGAGACAGCGCCCGCAGGAGGAAGATGTCATTGATCATGGTCCGATCCTCCCAATGTTAGCCTTCATTATATATGTTGATGCATTTTACAACGGGCTCCACGTGCACCTTCAGAAACTGTGCTATGGTTTACGTTTATCGTGTCGCAGCCGTGGAGAAGAGCCCATGCATGCCACCGCCGCCGACGAGTGTCATTTTCGTATGTTTGAGGGACGTAACACAGGCTGCCCATCCCTGGCCACACCGATGTTCAGGTCTCGGCGGTGGCTGCCGAGACACGGGACACGACCCAGGATTGCCAGGAGATGTTCCTGACATCGGATTTTTGTGGTGGAGACCACAGGTGATTTGGTACGGCTATATGGGACAACCGACCGACTACCTAGAACCTCGCGATCCAACGATTGGGGGTTGTAGACCACACGACGACGTTCACGTTCCTGACGGCGGCGCCGAGCCGAGGTTCGTAGCCATCGGCGTTCGTGTTCGCCTTTCAACTTTGGCGATGTGCTTCGCTGCCAGCTCTGCCTCGGCGCAGGCTCGCCCATGCAGTCGTAGGCTCTCGTAGACCGCGCAGCATGACCCGGCCACGGCGTCAATCTGGTCTGCACGGACCCGCGCCCGGTCCGTCAAGATGATACCAAACCCGAACAGAAACAAGGCAACGAACAGGAGATGTTGACACACGGTGTTGGTTGGGCTCGGAGTGACGGGCGGGTTCCTGGCACGCCTACGACTACGAGCCTCCAGCCTCGCCGTCTACGTTTGTGGCCCGCGCGCGGCGTCCACACGAAACTCGTAATTTCCGTCCGTGCCATGGTAAACACGAGCAGACGTCACGCGCATATTTTGGGTTAATTAATCTGGTCCATTTGCCTCGCATGATTACCTGCCCCGCTCGTGTCCTGCGCGCGCTGCGTACTGGCAGCTGCTAGGCCGGCAAAATCAGCCGGCACGGGACCGTGCCACACACTGCCACTTCGTCTGTCCGAGGTACGGTGGCTACGCGGTTTCTGCTCCACACGAAACCACGGCGATCCGCACGTCCGGCCTCCCCGTGCCGCGTGTGTTGCCATGTTTTTTTTTTTTGATTGGAATGTGTTGCCATGTTTGGGGACGCGGGAGCGCGCCATGAAGGCTCGCCTCCCGTACCGGTCAGCCACTGCCACAACAGAGGGCGCGTTGAATCGTCTGCGGGGCGAGCGGAGTTTGACGTGCAACCTGGGCAGGCAGGGGGAAAAGGAAAACATTATTGGCAGTTGACGTGAACCCGTACCTGACAAGACTTGCGCTGCCCGGCCGGCCGAAGCAAGGCTTTTGTCGCGCGCTTCCCCGTTCGACGCCGCCGACGCGCACTGCACGGCGGGTGAGGTGCGCAGGAAAGACCGGGTGATTCCTCATCAGGTAAGACGCTTAATTACGGTATAATAGTAGTATGCGACGACGTTGACTCGATTCTATTAGTGTATACGGCAGAAAGAAAGGGCCGAGAATCTTTTGCTGTGCGCGCGGCTGAAAAGCAGGCGGCTTCCAAATACGGGAGAGGGGTTGCTTGCTGCTGATGCCTTATTATTTATGAATATTTCGATCAATTTAACGATAAAATCCTATTGATAGATTGGTGCTAATTTTCGAGATGAATCTAATAAACTTAATTAATCTATATTTTGCTAAAGTGATGCTACAGTAACCGTCTTCTAATCATGACTTAATTAACCTCATTAGATTTGTCTCGTAAATTAGTTTAGAGGCCTGTAATTTGTTTTATAATTAAACTTTATTTAATCCTCTTAAATAATAAGATTCTTTTCGATGTGACAGTTAAAATTGTAGATCCTAGGAAACGAACACACCCTTAAGACTTATCGTCCTCAACAGTTCTCCGCGTGTCCGCTCGCCTGACCCTCACCCCTCGCGTCATTTGAGTTTCGCATGAACCTTTACTTAACTTTTAGCCATACCATGCTAATTGAATTTTTTTCCAATGTCGTCTGCACAAGCAAACTCGATCGGCTCAGAAGACAAATTAATGAAAAGCGAGCGAACCTCAGGGAAGTTCGCGACTGACAGAGACTCTAACCTATGAGCTTTCTGTGTGTGTATCACCGTGTTGATCGTCGCCCGGACAGGCAAAACTTGTGCGCTACGTACAGTATGGTACCGCCAAGTTGGTTGAGACTTTACACTAACGTGACAGCGCCCTCCGGCTCCCGCACGCACTTATATTCCCTCTGCTGCTAATATAAATCCGTACCCAACCACCAGCTCCATCCATTCGCCCAGCACAAAGAACGAATAAAAGTTGCCGCATCGATCCATACCGTGTACTATGATTGTTGCTCTCGTCCGAGCTCGTAGTTGGGTCTTAGGTTTATCATCAACGGTCCGTTTTTCATCACTCAGCGGCGGAATAAAGTGCCAGTGGGAAGAGTATTTTTTCCCCAATTGCCGACGAAGTGGACGAGCGTCTGTTTCAGATGTCGATCAGCGGCTCAAGTTGATCTCGAGTGCGGTGCGGCAGTAGTGAGACTCTACGTGATAACCCCGCACCGCACAAGCAAGCAGTGCCTGCGCTGTAGCACTGGTACACGCGCCCGGCCTTGTGCGTGCGTTGCGGTGCGGGACCCGCCCGTGAGACACTGGTGTGGTGAGCCGGCAGTGCGCCGCACGGCGGGGAGAAGACCCGGTCCAGGACCAGGAGGGATCGATGGATCGTCCGTCTACCGGCCACGTGGTTCCCGGCTGACATCCCGGGCCCGCCGTCACCTGGGAGCGCTCTCTGCCCGGTGGGGCCGACGTGATCGGCGGGCGGGCACCGCGGCCACTGGGCTCGCAAGCACATTGCCCCGTGGACGCGACGGAGCGAGGAGGGGGCGGCTCGGGTCTCATGCCCTTTTCGAGTCCACCCACCGGCCCCGACGCGCGTGTCCGGCCACGCGGGATTATTCCCCGAACTGCCCCCAGCCCGCACGCACCATCCCCGTCCCTCTCTGTTCGCCTTGCCTGCCCTGCCCTGCGCCCCGCAACGAGAAAACGTTGCGACGCAGGGGACCTTACCGCCGCCTCGTCTTCGTCCCTCCCGCCCTCCGCGCGCCGCCCCTCGCCTCTCGCCTGACTCTTTACCTGCAGCCGTCCTCGCCGGCGACCGTACGCTGCCGCCTCTGCTTTCGTCGCCTCGTCGCGACGACCATGGCGGCGACCGCGGATCCGAGGGCCAAGCCGCCGCCCGCGGCCGCGCACCACCTCAAGCCCTGGGCGCCGCCGCGCGCCCACCACGTGCCGTCGCTCCCGGACGTGTCCGGCGGCGGCGCGCGCGATCGGCGCCGCTCCTCGTCGTCGGCGCACCGCCGCGCCGACGCCGGCGAGGAGGACGGACGCCTGGAGGATCTCCGGGCCAAGCTCATGGGCCACCTCCGCGACGCCGCCGACCGCCTGCGCCTGCCCCCGCCGCCGAAGCCCAAGCCCCCGTCGCCGGAGCCCGAGCCGCCGGCTGCGCCGCCTCCGCTGCCCACGCCGCAGCAGCAGGAGGCCCCCGCCGCCAGGCCGTGGAACCTGCGGGACCGGAAGCGCCGGCCATCAGCACGTGCGGCGGCGGCGGCGGCGGCCGCCGCAGCCGCGTCGTTCGACGACGGGGAGCCGGCGGCCGCGGCGGAGAAGGCGCCGTCCGACGACCGGGCGCCGTTCGCCGTGGCGCTCACGGCGGACGAGGTCGAGGAGGACATCTACGCCCTCACCGGCGCGCGGCCGCGGCGGCGTCCTCGGAAGCGGCCGCGCGTCGTGCAGCGGCAGCTCGATGTAAGGCCCGATTCCCCGTACTACCCCTTCATTTTCTCTCTCTCTTTACGCAAAAAAAAAACTCGTTCAGTATTATTTTTAATGATTTTTATCCGCTCGATACGCCTTTAGCCTCTGTGCTTAGCGAGTGAGAGTACAATCATTCGATAATTATATTCTTCCATCTACTAGTTCAATATTTTGAATCCTTGTGCACAACGAACATTACACTGTGATCCAGCTAATCGCACTGGCCACCTGTTGTCTCGTGCAGACGCTGTTCCCGGGGCTGTGGCTGACCGAGATCACCGCCGACGCCTACAAGGTCCCCGACGAGTGAGAAGCAGCAAGCTGATCGATCCGCCACCTGCTCCGGCACCGGCCGGCCAGCGACCTCCCTGCGTCATTCTCTTCATCTATTGTCTCTCTGTAACTAGGCTTTACTACTCTTTAGTCGTCGTCGAGTTGATAGGTACTTGTGCTCGCCATGTCCTCCTGTGTAAACCTTTTCTCCGTGAAAATCTACGCAGCGTGTCGATTCATCTCTCACTCTCCGGTGTACAGTACAGTTGTGTTCGCATGCTTGTAATCCACTCATAGATGCTTATCCATCAACAAGTAGAGGCCTGATGTTTTTCCATTCAACTCTGCTCTCCTCCATTTGCCAAGTTGCATGGTTTTTTCTTTCACGATCGGTGCCGCGCGGCTAGGCAGGGCCCGTGGTGCCTTTTGCAATTCTTTGCGTGCTCGAGACCGTCTTTCCAAATCTGGCCTTCTTTAGCTCGGGGAATTCGGTGCTCGTGTGGATCGTCGTTTGCTCCGGCCGAAGTGATTGTATCGGGAGATGGAGGTGGTTGGCGCGTCTGGGGATTCCTGGACCTCGCCACCTGTTGGGGTTAACGTGGGACAACCATCATGCAACGTGATCATTGTGGTAAGCTCTCGGAAAAAAATTGTATTTATATGCACATCACCTGCGAATCTCCCGTTAAAACGTCTTTCCGGCTCAATTATTATTGTTTTCTTAGATATAGAATCCTATGACCGGTTTATTAAACAGGACCTCTAATCGCGCTGCCAGTCAGCTGCTCGAGTAGATCTGCCAGGTTCTTTGAGAGGTTTTTAAGATCAAAACTCAAAAAAGTGTACAGTACACTAGTACATGGCAGTACCGCCTCAGATTCAAGCAACGCGGCATGTTGCTGGAACACACGTACGAGCGCCGTCGAAGCGCGAGACCGTATGATTGCTCACCATTCGCTCATATGACGTCAATTATTGAAGGAAATGAAATGTGCACGCAGCACCCCGGGGCCGTACACACACTGCTGGTGGGATCCCATCGTCCATGTGTTTACCCGCCGGATCTTCTGTGACAGGTTCTGCTTCCGCCCGTACGCGATTAATGGCGGCCCGGGTGTACCGTAGAGCCGCGCCGCACGTTGATAAAGAGGTCGCACGGCGTTGTCGGGAGCGGGACCCGCATGTCAGTCAGCTTGCGCCGGGTAGGAAGGCGGCCGCCAACATTCGCGGGGCCAGGTAGATGGCGAGGCCCACATGGATGTGGCTCGTGCACGTACGTCTTTGCGAGATTTCGTATTCCACGGTGTACGTAGGGCCGTAGACGTCGACCGATGGAGGATTCCACGTCATTCGTAAATGACTGCGTTTAAGGTTTTTCTTTCCGGTCATCGGTAGAGGCCGCGTGGGAGCGAAGTTGTACTAGTTGAATTAAGCTAGACGCCTCTTAACTCTTGTATGTCCTCCTAACCGTCTTTGACATGCTTCGAAAGTTTCTTTGGTCAGCTAGACTGGCGTGTCTAAAAGAGAGAGTAGGTAAATCAAACAAATTCGCGGTAATTTAAGAGAACAATAAAAAGTATTATTTCAAGTGCACAACTTCGAATATCACTCACCAGCTAAAAAAGTACTCCTTTATCAAATTGTTGTCCTAATGACAACAATTTGGTAAGAGATGAGTATTATTTAGTGCATAATCGTTATGCACTTTTTCTGTACATCATACATACGACATCTTATTCCATATAAGGTCTAGTTCATTTGAACCTCAAACGCTGATGGGAGGAATGCCACTGCCGGCGGGCATTTAGGGTTACACATGGGGCAATTGGCCATGCAATCCTCTCTTGTGAAGTACTAGTAACACCGCATTTCTGGTTTGTGGTTTCCGCAACAATAGCACGTTCCTTGGGAGGGCAATACCTTATGATACAGAATTTCAGATTGAGCTTGTCGTCGTCCCATGATTTGACCATCACATCATCATGACTTGCGTTGGTGACGTTGATCGAGGAGAAACCTTGTTCTATCAACTTCTAATGGCTGTGGACGACCTGCTACGATATTTTGTGTTCTCATCACCTCATGGACGTATACATAAAATAAATCAATCACAATAAGATTGTGAGCTTACACTTCGCTGGTGATGCAGAGAGCAAAACGAAAAACGCCATCACGAACACCAAGCTGCTGCACGCCCTCACATGTTGGATATATATGAATGTTAAGTAGAACTGAGATGTACTAGTATATGAGATCGAGTTGCAAGGCGAGAATTGCACGATATTAACGTGTAGGGCTGTCGGATTTTAACTTTTTATAGGGTGCAGCACGGGTAGAGATATAAATGGAAATGTAAGTAGGAAAGTCGTGATTCTTTTTCCTCGTGTATACAACTGTCCCGATTTTTTATCTGGTTCGTGTAGGGTCACTCCCCAATTGAGTTTCCATTGGACTCTTTTTTTTTCCAATTTTGTAGGTAGCTTTTTATAGCAAAGAAAAGTATATAAAAACGTGAGTAGATGGCGCCGCCAACATTTGTGGGTTCGATAAATGTCAAGGCCCACATGGATGTCTTTGCAAGATTTCATATTCCAGGCCCAAGCTTCTGTACGTAAGATCTTAGACGTCAACTGATGGAGGATTCCACGTCATTCGTAAATGATTGCGTTTGAATTTTTTTGAAAAAAAAACCTGGTAAGATCGTCCTTAGAGGGGCACGTGGGAGCGAAGCTTTTGTTAATCTAAAGACGAAGGTTGAATTAAGCTGAACGCCTCTTAAAATACGTAGTTTGACTAGCTGCCTCGTTTTTGGTAGATTTTTTTTTTGTTTTTTGAAAGTTACTATCATTTTTGGTAGATTGACTTGTATGCTCTTCCTCATCTTTGACGTGCTTTGAAAGTTTCCTTGATCATGTCAAAAAAAAAAGTTTCCTTGATGAGCTCAGAAGGGATCGGGACAAGGCGCCCTTGTGCTTCCAACTGGCCAGCACGGTTGGAGCAATCGACACGCTGCGTGGTATCCAAACCTGCATTGTCCAGGAGCACTTCTTGTGCTGTGGCACCTGTCCCTGCCCTCGAAGCATGAACATTCAGCAGACAGAAACCCGGGAGCAGTGAAAAGGTCAGGGTTTATACGTAATCATTACGGGTGACTGGTGTCGTCAGTTTGACATGGCGTGGCGAGACGACAGATGCTTTTGCAGGTCGCGTCCTGCGCCGCGTCAGGCGTTTACGCCGCTCCAACCGTGCGCTGACGCAACAAGTTGCCGAGAGACAAGGCGTGAAAGAGATTACCAGACTACCCCTGCTCCTGAGCTGCCCGCAGCGATCGGAGAGTGCGTGCCGCGGCAGTGAGATTCCGCCGTGAACTAATCGGCGCAATACAATTGCTCAGTTCTGCCGTGAACTAATCGGAACGGGACGTTGATGGAGTCATGTTAGGTGCCTGCCGCACGGTCATAAACCTGACGCGTTTCGGTTGTTCTTCCTCGCAGGCTTGCAGCCTCTCGCGGGCAGCGTCAGGAAAAGAACACACGCGTTATATTCATTCAGTCTGTAGAGAAGAAAAGGCATGTTCTGTATTCAGGGTAATTATAGAAGGGCCTTTCTAATTTCGGTTGATCGAAAGTTTGTGAAATTTTGAATCACCATCCAATACCATTAGATCAAAATCGGACAATCGATATTTTTTTTCCTATAGTCTATATATTTACTTTTTTTCTCTCTCTATCTACATGTGGCATAACCCTGAAAAAACAAATTCTAGTACAATGTTGATTGAAAGTTTTCAAACTTCCCGTTGATTGAAAAGAAGGAAACATGATTATAGAAAAGAGGCCGCATACATTTTTACGGAAGGAGCAAAGTGATGCTCTCTCTTTCTAGACGATCTTGGTCATGACATATGCTAAGTATGGACGCTATCGCACGCCTCTCGTCCACTTAACATAAAAAAAAAAGAAGTTTGATAATTAAGGGCCCTACAAGCAGGGTTCACAACCCCTTTTCTCCGGTAATCCCGGTCGAGACTGGGACGCCGGTTTCCGCAAAAACTGGCAATCCCGATCCGGATCCCAGTCGAAATTCGTTTTGATCGGGCGGTCGGGACACACGGGATCCCGATCGGAACAACTGGGATTTCGGTCATGGCCGGTGTTAAAAGAAACAGAAAAATATATCAAAAAAATAAAACATTCTGGCATGACATTTCTATACTATTTCTAACAATATTCATCACATATAATCAAAGAAATATGACTTAAAGTGAAAAAAAATCAAAGGACACAAAATATTCATCCATCACACATGAGTTCAAATACACAGATTATAAGTCCACAAGTAATAAGTACTGACACAAATACAAAATATGACATGATTTTTTCTATTTTTTTCATCCACTTTTATCTTCGTTTAATTTTTTCCTAGCTCAAACTTGATCATTTTCATGATTTGATTTCACCATAATTCATGATTTTTCATCTAGTTTTTTTTTACATAATTTCATATCCAATTTGTCCCCAAAATCCGCGGAATTCGGTTGGGATCCGATCGGGATTGTGAACCCTGCCTACAAGTACTTATTTGCAAGGAACATAACGACACAAAAGGAACATAAATGCTCATACGCATTGCTTGGCAAGGAAAGTATATTGTGTTTACCATGTTTTTTTTTTTTGAGAATGTGTTTAGTGTTTACCATGTTGAATAGATCGCCTGCACTTTTTTTTTCCCGATAATGCCTGCACCTCATGGTTACTGAAATTGTGATGTAGCTGAAGGCCTGCAGCCTTGCGATCAATGTAATTGTCCCACTTAGAGTAGAGGCTGGAGATGGTGATGACCGTTGGAGAGCTTAGCAGCGGTGCCGAGAGCCTGCGCGTATGAGAGATACATTCCATTGTTGCCTTCCCTGGAAGGCATGTCTCTCCATCACATGGTCCCAACAATTTGCAATCTCACATTCTCACTTCCTTTGCAAGCTAAGTCTATGTTATCAAGGACATAGAGAAACATTTAGGGGTAATCGCATAACTGACCCTCTTTTGAAAGCTAATTGCATGTTTGGCCTCGTTTTTTACGTTTTGCATATTTGACCCCGTTTTTTAAAACTGAAGCACATTCTTGACCCTGTTCTGTTAGAAGTCATTAACGGTGTTAAGTCCATGGTAAAAAGACCTTGATACCCTTGCGTAATTGATCCTAAAAATTATGAACTTTTGCATGAATGACCTTATTTCCAAAAACAAAACTGTGACAAGCAATTTAGCTAAAGTTTCAAAATTTTAGCAGCAATTTCAATTCAGATTTGAAATTTTGAAACTAACTAAACCAGGAAGAAGGAATCTGGAAAACGGCCAAAGGGAAGAAAGAAAGAGAGGGTATTTTGTCTTTTTCCTTGTCGCTTTATTTTTTTTATTCTTAAATCCTGGTTTGGTTGACGGGTTTACCAAATGGTGTCAAACAGAGGCTTCAGATTCAAAAAATAGGGTCAAATATACAAAACGTAAAAAGTAGGATCAAACATGCAATTGGCTTCTAAAAGAGGATCAGTTATGCAATTGCCCCAAAAATTTACGCACGGGTTGAACAACAAACCAAATTGAATTGATCTTGCCGCAGACCAGCAGAAAGAATGATGGAAGGCTGCCAGAACTAAAGCTGAACTGGAATAATCTGTGGCCAAAATCGAAAATTTGATTGAGCGTAAGAGTTCACAGTCAGCCAAATTGGACGTATACATCCTATAAACTTGTCAAAATTTTATCCGTAAAAACTACTCTATTATGAACAAGTGGCTCCACACACCTCGTACGCCCAAAGCATAAACGGGTTGAGGGATCATGTGCGGCATCTGTGCATATTGTATACTCTACTAAGAAAACTCGGGTGTTTCAGTAGGAAATACATGGCCCGAGAGAACTTAAGGTCATAGAACTGACTATTGCACTAAGACCTAGTTTGGTACACTGGAAGCTACGCTAGAAAAAATGAACTGGCTACGGAATAAAAAAATCCGGTAGCTATGCTACATGATTTTTCTTTCGTTAGACTGTACAACAAGAAAAAACGAAGAATACTAGTACTAAGAAAGAATGTCCCCCACTAGTTTGGTGTCGAACAATCTGCTGTGTCAGTCTTAATAACTCTGGTATTGTACGAACCACAAGAGCTGCACTTGTGGTATAGCCAGTGAAATTGGGATCTTCCTTTCCTCTCACAATCATTACAAAGTATATCCTGGAAGAGTCGTGCAACAAAAGTTAAATAAGTAGTCTTGGGATTGGAAACAATGAAAATCAAGAGCAGAATAACTGGAATACCTGACACCGATCACGGTATTCCTCAGGAAGCTCTTCAGCAGCTAACAAGGCATCAAGCATACCAAAGTACACCTGTTACATAGAGAAGAAAACAATATGGATCTTATTCAGTATGATCACGAGCATATTCGAATTTTACAATCATCTCATAAAGAATTGTAATCATCTGCAACAATAGACTATTTGAGACGTTATGAATATCAGTATGTGGAATAAGTACTTCATGCTACTCGAAGGCTATGAGTTGTATCTCTGTTCTTTTAATTTCAGAAGTCATGCAAACAAGCAAGACTTGATGCAACGAGCTAGGCTCTTTGGTTGCATCAAGTCAAGTCTTGCTTGTTTGCATGACCTCTGATATTAAAGAACATAGATGCAACTAATAGCCATCGAGTAGCATGAAGGTCAATCTGGCTTCATTCATAAGCAAATCTGCCTCATAAGTAAGTTGGAAATTAAGCCACTGATTGGCAAAGGTCAAACTGGCTGCTTTCAGTTTGATTTTTAATATAATGTCAGCAGATTATAAAGCTCTGTCCTTATATAATTGATCATTTAAATATGCAACACAAATGGTCAGATACCAGTAAAAAGCAAATCATCAGTCAGTGAATTCAGTGAATCAAAGTCAAAATATCAGTGTCAGGAGTCACAGGAGTCAGAAAAGATAATAGGAGCAGAAGTAATATCACCCTCAGGAGTCAGCAAAAGAGGATTTTCAGGAAATGCTCATAAAAATAAACAATGAAAGAGAACATTCATGTATTACAAGCAAATAAAAAGTGCATACTATTATGCTACTAATATCAAAATTCAAAATACTGAAATCATTAAAGTTAATTCCATGAAACAATGCTTAAAAATTTAGTGAAACCCTTTACTTTTA
>JAUNZO010002733.1:0-62640 GCA_031894775.1 Chloris gayana
TCACAACATAATTAGTGGTCAATGCATAATACCCATAGCATCATTAAAGCAATGTAGCTTACCGCCATATCTCCCAAGGATTTGCAGCAGATAGGACAAGTGTAGTGGCTACAAGTGTATGCCTGGGATTGATAAAGAACTTGTTACAAATTGCTGATAGCCAAAGGGTAATGACATGATTGTATCATGGTCCACTAGATATAGCATACCTGAAAGCAAGCTGAATGCATGAAGTGGCCACATGGAAGAGCCCTAACAGCTGCACTTGATGTAAAGAGGAAGTCACAGCAGATAGGACAATTTGTCTCGAGCCCTTTCTCCCGACATTTGTGCTCTGTTAATTTCATTCCAAGGCAGCAATTGCATTTCATGCAATGGAAGAAATCAACACCAAGACCTTTCCCAAGACGACACAAATTACAAAACGGGCAGTGGTAAACGGTCCTGGAGAATATATTAGTGTTAGAACAGCCACATTGCTTATATGAATTACGACGAATTGCTGCAATCTAGATGTTAATGTCCAATTATGGCACAAGTGTGCAACACAAAACCTACTGCTTGGAAAGCCAAAAGAATCAAGTACCAACTGTTTCAGCTGAATCACAATTGAAGAAAACAGATAAGAAAATAGGATCCAAATACTTTAAAAACCAACAAGTAGTGTCATTTGATCTCAATATAAAGTTTTCGTTTAGAATTTTTAGCACAGACTTGAACAAATGGAAAGGTAACACGAACGACATATCTGCCTCTCACAAAACGGGTTTAAGTTTGAGAATATAAAGGTTGTTACTGGAATCTTTCTTTTGCTTGGTCCTTAGCTAAACAAGAATGGTTTACACTAATTATGTTCCTACTGTTTGCATTATAGAAGATGGAGATAATATTAATTAGTTAATATAAAAACACCGGAATTGAGGACCCCAGTCTCCTAGGAGATGGGGGTAGGGAAATCCTCGTTTCGAAGAAAAAAACACCAGAATTGAAAGGTAGCATAGGTCACATTTTACAATGCCCCAATAGGTCAAAGACAATATTAACATTATTTCCAGAGCATGCAAGACTGAGATCTTTTGAATCAAATAGGGAAATGTTTACAAAACAGATGTTAAGATAATACTAAGAGTTTAACTTGTCCAATCTCTTTGAGTACCATTACCTTTCATCATCAAAAAATTTGCATATGTTACAGTAATATTTTGCCATGGATAGCCCATTGCAAGATGGGGTTTGGCAAATCGGGCCAACAGGTTGAACCTTCAGGCATACCATACACATCATCTCCTGTGTTGCTTTCCTAGAGACATCCAGAAATGCTTACTAATTATTATTTCTGATAAAATGTGTTGTGAAAAATGAGCGGAAATCAATAGAACAAATGTTGTTTGAATGGTGATAAAAAGATTAAGGCCCAAAGATTCCAGCTTCGAGGAAGCAAGATAAAACAATTGACATACAGGTGCTGGAATTTACCTTTCCATTGTATGATCGCTAACTTTATCATGGCAGAACCTGCATGTGAATAGTTTGTTGCAGCATGCAGCAACAAGCTTACAGTTCCGTTTGTAGTGCTCACAACCAAAAATTTGCTTCTCCTGGTCCCGATATGAAGGAACACATCCAGGTATACTGGCACCATCATTACATTCTTCTGAACTTGGTTCTGGTAACTTCTGCTGAGCAGCTATCCAGCGGCTGAAATGCATATAGTTAGAGCTGTCACATCTGTAACAAGCGACACAGTCAAATATTCAAATGTCAAACCTGGTCATGAGATTTTGAATTAGATAGGCCTTCCGCCTCGGGTCAAGTGTAGGATCTCGTGAAACCTTTCGCACCTCAGCCTCAAGCTCACTTTGGTTCATTCGAAAGATGTCCTTCCAGCCAGGCTTGAACATCTGGTCATTTTGTTCAAGCTTATCTTGTAGCTGACTATCTACTGAGGCAAAGAAAATCTTAGTCAAAGGAATAATAATTAAGCAAGAACTTAAGAAAAAAAGATGGTTTCCAGTTAGCTCCAGCAATTTTTATACCGTCCCCAAATCGCCCACCCCACATTCTAAACATCAATATGAAATGCTCTATGAATTATATTTGAAGAAATGTATCATTCAATTATCCTAGGCAACCATAGCAGTAAAAGCTGTCACCATCATAAAGAAATAAGAGAAAACCATATTTTCTGTTTCTTTATTATAAAATAAGCATGTTAATCCAATAATTTGGAGTGAAAATAACCCGACATGGCACCCATAATTGATACAGGCATACAGCCAAGGCCATCCCTGACCAGTTATAATTTGTTTGATAAATACATGTGAAAAATATGTTGTATTTACACAATATGAAGTGGCTGGCCTACATGAAGACCAAAGAGGACGATTAACCCTTTAACATTTGAAGACCCATGCAAATAATTTGCTTCGTGTACAAAAGATAAGTTCCTGTTTTAGTCAACTGACCCCCTCTTGGATTCTCAGTAAAGCTCCATCACTAAGTGTGCACTCTAAAATTTACATGCTTACTTACCATAGCTATTCTAAAATGCATTATATTACCAAGGAGGACACGGCACAAAAGAAACAACTACACATACCTTCTGGAGAAGGGGATGCCTCTGCTGAAGAATCAGATGATGCTGGAGCTCCCTTCCACCATTCATTTAGCCATTCACCAAACATAGTGTTCTTAGTTGCTTGCTTCCATGTATCCAGCATTTTGTTCTGCTCCTCTTGAGTGAGTGCTGATGTAACCCAAGGTAACATAGATTGGAGAACCTCAGCACCTGTTGAACCAATTATGCGACCTACAAGCTTATCCTGCTCCTCCACAGAAAAATGCTTGTCAAACAATGGCCACAACTCAAGTTCTTCTCTATGAACATGGTTAGTCAAGGCAACCCGGATAGATTTGCACATTCCTTGAAGTTTTGTGGCAAGCTCATTATACTTTCTAGCCCAATCAATCTCACTAGATGAATGGAAACACTTTTGCTCTTCTTTTTTTACTTCAGTTTTGTTGTGGCACTGGCTGTCATATAGATGTGAAAGCTCAAAGAGAACATCAGATATATCTTCGAATAATTGTTCTTCCTGCTTGTGGTCCAGAGTATATGAATGGCTGACATTGTGCAATGTCTCCCTCGATTCTAGTGCAGGAAACACAATTTCATCCTCAGCATTACTGTGTGCTCTGTAAAGACCCCATAACAAACGAAATCTTCCAATGAACTGGCGAAGACAAGACTCATCTCCATCAATGAGCTTTCCAGATTCAACATCTAAGTATTCTAAATCTTTGCGAATTGCCTTGTGAAATTTAAATATGGTATCGATTGGCCTTGAAATGCCATCTGAACAAGACAAAGATGCATCTGTCTCCCACGAAAAGAGGCTTGAATGTAATGATGGAGCAGTGGAATTGTATGACAGAGATCGAAAGGACTTTGCCGAAGCCAATGAACCAAGACCAAGATTGCTATTTTCTACTCTCAACCCAGGTATACAACAAGGCTTTTTGTTACATGGACGTACTTCAATCTCAGCAGTTTGAGAGCAGTGGTTACCATTGCTATTAGGGATAGATTCTTCGTCATTTCCTCGCTTGCCTGGTCTGGAACCATTTTCATTTTGTGGATGCAGAGGAACATCTGTATTGTTGTGTGAAGCACATGGACACAATGATTGACATCCTTCCAGCTCATTTACATCATCCAGTAGGCACCTTGCTGCCCCTGATGTTAAGCATAAATATTCTCCAGAGTTGGATTTGTCCCGAGCTTTGCATGCCCAACCAGAGAAAAGAGTGACCAGTGCAGTTTCAGAAGGTGACGCTGTTTTATGTACACTTGTTTTAGCAGACATTGAATTTTGAAGAAATTAAATAGACGTCATAGCACATCTGAAACGAAAGCTTACCTGCCAAGCGCATATTCTGAAGAAAAGAAGATGCATCACCATCACTCAGCTTCGACACAAACCATGGTAAAACACGTTCCAACAATTTTAACGGCATGACACAAAGGCTCTTGTATGAAAGTTCCCTTTGCTTCTCAGGTGAGAAAAGCACCCTAGCTTGGGGAAGCACCTAAGTAAAATCAGCTCAATGTGAGACTAAGGTAATTATCCAACAGTCCAGTTAACCAATATGAGTTATTAACCTTGGTTTCTTCGTCGCTGAAGTGTTTCTCGATGGTCTCCAGTATTTGATCAGCATGAGAACACAATTTTGAGTAAAAGTCCACTGCAGTTGATTTGGCTCCAGCTATTTGGATTTGCTGAATCAAACATCTAAAATTGTTAAATCGGCGTTCTTCTTCAGCATGCTCCTGTGCGAAAGACAGCTCACTATCGACTGCAGGAAATACAACCTGATCCTCGGCAATGCTGCAAGGCAGAAGATGAATAGAGGTGGTTAAATAAAGAGGATTCAGTTTGAGGATGGGAGACATCTCATTATTTCAAAGATAAAAACTATACAAAGTGAACCAAACAAAAAATGGTGACTGGCATAGCAATAGTGCCTTCTACCAACAAATTCCTTAACATGCTACAAAAAAACCATAACAAAAGGACCTAATCAAACAAAATGCCATCATGCTTCAGTAGAGGCAGCAAGTCTCATATAGCTTATTGCCCAAGCATTGTAGTAAATAGATACAAATCATAAGATGGAAAAATAAATACCAACTACAAAATGTACAGTAGATTTCTTAATGAAGAAAACAATTGCTCCCAACTCACGCAAAAACAAAACATTCTACTGGCATACTCGATAGTGATTTTGAAGAATACTATAATCATATGCTATGGCAACTAATGGACATTCTCCTCTGGCTGCAACATTCTCCAAGTCGTTATGGGATCTAGATGAGAAAAATTTACAAATTCTAGTGTTGTGAACTTGTGACAGCGCCAAGTGAGGAGCTGCTGCTTAGATAATGATACCTATGAAGTAGTTGACTAAAACCGTACTTCAGGAAACCACCACAAGGAACAACCGTAGATGCTCAAAAATTACTGACATATATAGCAGATGCAAAGGAACGGCCAACAGAGAACTATCAACAAGCAAATGAAATACTCCCTCTGTTCCTAAATTGTTGTCGTCATTGACTTTTTCCACTACGTTTGACCATTCATCTTATTCAAAATATTTATTCAAATATAAAAAGTTAAAATTTATATTTTAAGTTTCTTTAGTGATAAAACACATTCCAACAAAATATATGACATTTCTTTTGAATAAGACGAATGATCAAACGTAACAAAATAGTCAATGGCGACAACAATTTAGGAACGTAGTAGTGATGTGTATTAACTGAGGATGATCTTTTTTAACGCTGCCATAATAATATGTAGCAATCTGAGGAAGACCGGCATAGATCTATATACCTGTGGAAGATGCATACATCTGCAATGAACTGGAGCCTTTCATTGAACAATGATATGTCAGAAAAATCCCCAGACTGCTGCATCCTTCTTGTTTCCTCTGCTATGTCATGCAACTCTTTACGGATAGCATTATGCCAATGCAAAATGTCATCTATGGGATTCCTGTCAGCCTGATCATCATTTGATTCTGCAGAGTTTCTATTCCCAATTTTAAATTCTTCATTTGAACAAATATTTTTCTCCCCTCGGTCAACAAAAGGTACATCCTCACAACCAGGACTTCTTTCTGAATTGCAACCAGTAAAGCTTTGTACCACCTTTTTTATTGTGTTCCCATCAATCCACGTGAATACAACCTTCAAAGAAACACTAAATTTAGCAGGATATAAATCAAGATTTTGATAGAAAAAGTACAGGGCAGTCAGGAAAACCTGTTGGAGAAGTTTCTCTTCAGGTACTACTTTACATAAGCAATTTCGAATATCCTGGTGTTCATCAGAAGAAACAGAAGCTGAAAGCCATGGAAGGAATTCCACCATCATATTCACAGGAATATTGCACAAGAATTGCCACACCAAATCAGCTTGCTCTTCACATGAAAATTTCTTTGTCAGCAGTGGAAAGACCTGAAACGAAATTGAGACAATCATGGAGCAGACAGAAACAGAAATGATTATGTGGCATTCATATGTTACTAAGTAGTATATATTTAAACTATCTTCCACAACTTTGGTAACAATTGGGAAAGGGCAATAGGAGTTTTGACAGGGTTTGTAGCAATATTAACAATCAGTTAATTTTAATCCCAACATGGTGTCTAGCAAAACTGATGGCACATTGTATAAATTTATTTTGTAATTCACAGTAGATGCTAATATGAGCCACAAAGATCAGAAGGCTGAGAACTATTCATCTTTCTCTGAAAGGCAATCGCCTATCAATTACATGAAGCTGGTAACAGTTGGAACCTCTCATGACGGCAATAAACAGACACTAATCACTTTTCTGCCAAGAAAACTTCCAAATGAATAACGAGAACGCCTTAATAAGATGACTGATAAGAAGATAAGCACCACATTTTGAGCTGGCATATAAATCATAGCAAGTAAATAATATGAAAAAAATCCACTGATTCTAGGAACTAAATCCACACCACACTTTTTCCTTTAATCAGCAAGGCATTGAGTTATTAACGCGATAAGCAAGATTTAAAAGGGGGTATTTGGTATGTCTTTATGAACCTGCTCCTCTTCCTTGGACATATGTTGGCTGAGACATGTTTGTATTGCTCCCGTACAGGATGCGAGCTCCCTACGAAGGTTATCATCATTCTGTATCTCCAATTTTAGAAGAGCAAACAACTGGCTAAACAGATCACTTTCCCCTTTATGCTCTAAGGAATAGGTCCCCGCGACATTCTTGACTCGGATATCTAGTGCTGGAAAGATAACCTGCAATCATCCAAAGAAAATCAAGCATGTAGATATGCTTTCAATGATGAATCAGATATCAATGCCACTAATAAAGCAGGTTGAAAATAAAGCATGGTTAGAAAGATAGAATACCAATCACGTTCAAGCACTGGATAAGCAATGTACCACAAGTCCTTCCATGTCAGTACTTGACGAAAACGGTATAGCAATTACAGAGTATTATCATTATTATCTGTGCTAGGTCATAGATTATCTACCTATGGCAGCATTCAAGGAAAAGCTTGAGATCAAAGTGCCTTTACTTATCAGCAAGACTCCTTCCCACAGAAACAGCTGCTAAAGTGCTAACCAAAGTTGATTTTCATTCTTTGGATAAATAAGATCTATCCGAGACTAATGGGTCAAAACTGATAGAAGCTGTAGCAATAGAACAGCAGTATCACTGCTGAAACTATACAGCCAAGGTCAAATATGAATATATGGTGATTCAAATTGAATTTCCACTGTGGTTTGAACTAAACAGCAGAGTCTATCATACACAGGTTGCATCTCCTTATGTCGCCATCAGAATCAGAAGGACTTAAAAGGGTGAATAATTGTTCGTACTAGCATGTCTAACGAGCCCAAACACATCTCAATTAAAGTACACTATCCAACGCTGACTGATGTGCAATTATCATTATCATACAACCTTATTAAGTCACGACCAATTTCAGATCCTAACAATGCTCGCCTGATTCAACCTCCATCCCACATGTTTCCTCCAACGCGAAGGCAACAATTCCACAACCCTAAACCCAACACCACCAAAATTCGCACACGCCCACGCACCTCCATGCCCAAATCCACCACAGTTCAACACCCCACCCCGCAAAAGCCAAATAAAGAGCAAGAGCAAATGACCAGAAAACAAAAGGGAGGCAGCCGTACCGCGTCCTCGGCGTCGCAGTGGTGCTTGTAGATGTTGAAGAAGAAGCGGCAGCGCTCGGCGAAAGCCGCCACGTCGCCGGCGCGCTCCGTGGCCAGGCGCACGGCGGCGGCGTGCAGCCCCTCGAGCTCTGCCCGGATCGCCTTGTGGAAGTAGAGGAATATCAGCACCGGGGACTCCGCCGCCGTGGTCCCCGCGTCCGCCGGAGTCGGGGATGGCGACCGCGGCATCACCGCGGCGATTGTCCCCTCGCCTGCCATGGGCGTCGGCGTCGCCATCCCGCCGCCGCCTCCTCCTCCTCTGAGGGCGACACCGGCGACTCCGTCACGGCTCCCGTTCGGTCCGCGCGCGCCGCGCCTAGGGTGTTCGCGACTTCGCTTCCGCTGGCTTTCGGCTCGCAGCCTGTGGAAGAGCGAGGAGGAATGGATTTGGCGTCGCGTTGGCTTTTCCTGGGTCTCTTCCGTTCCCTGCGCTCAAATGTGTTTTTATTTTTCTCTCTCCTCGTTCTTCCTTGTCCTGTGTTGTGTGGTTATTTTTCTGCCAAGGGCTGGGCATTGAAGGAGAATGCTGGCTGCTCTTCTTCCTCTTTGGGTTTGATGAACTTTGAAGCGCTCGGTTAGGTGAACTTGGTGGAGGTTCTATATTGAGGCTTATAAAGCTTCCGGAATAAATTATTAACTGAAGCATCACAGAGCAAAATCTGGAAATAAAATAAAAAAGGGACAATCGTGAATGTTATGCTATCAGTCGCAGTAGCAATGGACACCGAAATAACCCAAAACTATCATGTATGGTTAGAATTGTTACGGACATAATTTTCTGTAATTAATATACTAAAAAATATATATTTACTATTTAAGTGATACCAGGTCTTTTCATCAAGCTTATAGATTGTTTAAGAGGACATCAATATGCCCTAAATAAGTTGTGTGCATTTAGAACAGTTTCAAGCAAGGAATATAAAATTAAATTTTGCAAGGAGTTGTGTTATCAAATAGGAGTGGAAAAGGGAAATGGCCTTTGTTAAAAGTTAAACTAGGGATTAAATCGAGGAAAAATTCCCCCGAAAGCATGTTTCTATTAATAGCTTTGGATTTGTTTTTTCTTGAAATGTTGAAAGAGAGAGGAGGGCTTACTTAGAGTATAGTATTATTTATCTTGAAGTTCCTATGAAACCTTGGCACTCTTTTCAACAATTGTTTCACATGAATTCTACTTCCAAAAAAGGAGCGTACATGCTAAATTATAAATGATTTTTGGGATTTGTTATTTTTGAAAAATATTTTTAGTTGTGGGCCACTAAGATCTATTTCGACCAAAACTGTTTTTTTGTAGAAATGAAAGGACACTATCTAACACATTCATGACTGGACTTCAGAACAAACTTAACTATACAAAAAAAAGTGGGACCTTCCTGTTAATTCAATTAGAACGAAAGAATTGTTTCTTCAGTGACCCCTCCATTCCATACATGCCACGAGTACTTCTTCAACTTAGTTACGAAAATATAGGATTCGAAAAGATACCAGGTGCTTCCTTTGTTACTATCCACTTTTTCCAACACAAAACTTTTGATAGGAGCCCTATCTTTTTTGCTGAGCCGAACAAAACCCCTCCACCTGTAAAAGACAAGACAACTAAGCACGTCTACGAACCTAACCAAATAATATACAGCCACACGATCCGAGATGAAAACAAAGCAAGCTCAAAGGAACACTTGTACCACCTTATCCCCTGGCTAATGGAGTGTGTCGATGATGCATGTTCGTGGTTGAACGATTTTTATACTCTAAACATATCAGGATCTTGTGAAAATCATTGTACGAGAAACAATATAATACTTGTTGGCCACTGAGAAACGGGTAAACACCTTCTGGTTTTCTTACCGACTACCACTACGACGCTTGCTTATGCCTGTGTAAGAAGTATATATCGCTCGAAAGTCAACCCCATTTGTGCATTAGAAAAAGCGTTTGATGAGCGAGAGGGTAAAGCGGCCATTAGCTTAATGTAAAGCCAGAGATTAAGCCGCCGAATCGGACCAATTCAATCACGCATGGGATGAACAATAACAGCAATGCTGCTGAGCAGATGATGAAGATCAACTATATATCTCGCTGGCATGCGGCAACATGATCTGATTGTAACTATATTTTTTTGATAGGTGATTGTAACTATTAATTAACTAGTAAGTTGAAAAAACAAGATATCTCCAACCATGGTCTCCTCCGTCACGTCAAACCTACCTAGCTTGGAGTAATCAATTATATCTTGCGAATGAGAAGCTGAGAACCTTATCGTCTATTTTTTCTTCATGGATGGGCTTTTACATTGCCGCGTTCAGATCTGGCCAAGAACAAAAGAAGTACAGGATCAGATCGATCGACCAGGCGACAACGGTAATGGAATGCGGTTGCGGCTTCCACCATATCTGAAAAGGCGCTTTGAGCAACGCAGATTGATAGTATAATTACCACCAACGCAAACGCTCACCGGAATGTCGGGGAACCGATGGCTGCCGCGCCCACAGCGTGTTCTTTTCTTTTTCGTGCCCAGTGAACTAGCAGTTTCAGCGACTCAAGAGACGTTTAAATCTTGCGCGCGTGAAACTTAACAAAGTATTTTCAGCAGTTTTATCTTTGAGTGGCTCGATTTAATTATCAACCTGAAAATGCACATTTTGTACATATTTACCAGTCTGCTGATCATATACTTTTAGGATTGGCTCATTCGGCCTTTGCTTGCTTGGCACCATGGCGAAGCGAGAGCATGGTCGAGGCAGTGCATGCCATTGCAGCTAGCAATGCAATCATCTTGGCACGACAGAAGCTGGTAGGATCCGAGTGTGTGCCGATCGGTGATCTTGGTGTGGATATGTCTTGGTAGTGGGTGGCAGACCACGCTTGCTAGTCAAACAAAAGTTACATCTCCATCGACCGGTCACACAAAACATTCTTTGTTTGTTGTTCTTCCCTTTTTCATACCGGACGGAATTATTGTATGTCATTCCAGTCGAATTGTATTCCTGCTAGCAGCAGGTTTCTAGAGGAAGGAAAAGGAAACTGCAGCACCAATGCCGACTTTTCAGAGTGAGAAGACTTGTATTGCTGGTTTCAGCCAATTCAAGGCATGCGGCAGCCTCACGTCGATGCTTGACTCTGAATCCCGAAACCTGGCACCAATATTATACACAAACAAAACACACACGGGTGGGGATGGCCCTTCTACAACTAAAGAAACGGACGGCATGTATCGTAGGGTCACATCCACATAGCAGCATGTGAATATACCTTTTAATTCTCTTTTTCGTGCTGCACCTAAAACAAAGACTAGTTTAGCGGCTTAAGCCGAAGAACAATTGACAAGTCATGCATGGAAGAGCTCTCTTACAAGCGGCGTCGCCATTTTGTCGCGTGCGAGGACATGCGTGCGTGCGTGTCCTGTTAAACAAACCCACTGTCGGAATGGGGGCCTGTCAAGGCTCTCTTGGGATAGGCTCGGGAAGAACGGATTTGCTCGCGCGTTAGCGTAGATGATTCAAGTGAGTAAGAACACCCGGAGTTATCCAGGTTCGGGCCGCACCGGGTGCGTAATACCCTACGTCCCGCTAGTGTGTGTATTTTCGGATGTCCTTGCTTTACACTCGGAGTCTCTCCTCCTTTTAAAGGATGGGGAGGAGAGCACCGTACAAGTACCGGGGGTACCCGGACACCCGGTGGGGGTCCGGTCCTTCCCGAGATATCCCGACACGATCCCGACTAAATCCGTTGCGGTCTCTTTTCCTCGGTTCGTGTTCCGAATCTCTTCCACCCCATTGGTCGAGAGCCCTCCCGGCACCGTAGCCGCGCGGCTTCCCGAGACGCGGCGCACGGGGAAGACGCGCGCACGTCCTGTCGGGCTGCGGCGTCGCCTCGTGCACTCGAGTGCCGCATTAACTCCGGGTAGTTGGGGCGTCGGAGGAAACTACCGCGAGCTTCGTTCTCTCCCCGACGCTCCCGCTCCTCCGGCTTCCGCGAGACTCGTGGACTTCGTGGCTTCGTGGGCTTCCCCGCCCTGCGGCCTTCGTCTTCGTTCGTGGGCCGAAAGCAGCCCACGCGCGGTTAGGGGACCCCCGATCCCCCTACACCGACAGGAGCCCCCGGCCCCGGCCGCCGACCCGCGAGGTCGGAGCAGGGATTGGGGCCACCCGTCGCTGCCCAATGCCGTTTGGGTTGCTCCGGGCGTGGCTCTCGAAGGAACGGAGCCGCCGGGGCTGCCGGGGCACGACCGTCCCGAGGCGTCGCGTCGCTTCGGTTCGCGTGCGGTGGGCCCGCCCGGCGTCCGCGCTCAAGTAGGGGGATGGCCGGTTGCCCACAGCACGCCTTCCACTTCGCCCTTCGCCTTTCGTCTCCTCAACTTCTTTCTTGCTGCCGCGCTCCTCTTCGCCTTCTTCTCCGCCGATCCGCGCCGCCGCTTTCGTCGCCGTCGTCGCCGCCGTCAAGATGGCCCGCGGAAGGTCCTCCCCCGCCGCAGCAGCTCGCGCGCGCGCCGCCGTCGGCCGATGCCCCGCCAACGGCGCAGCTTGCTCGACACTAGGGTCGACATGTCGCGGCTTTCGCCCTTCCTCGCCGGCGGACGGTGATAGGGCCGTTCGCGTTGGGGGGCCTTTGCCGCCGCCGACCGGAGGGCCGGAGATCCTCCACTTCGTATCCTTCGTCGTCGCCGGCGCCGTTCCCCCGCCTTCTCCGATTTCTTCCTCGGAGGTGCTCCGGGCGTATGGGATCCGCATGGTGCACCTCACGCCGAATGCGGTCGCGGCGCCGGCCGTGTTCGCCCACTTGTGCGAAGGATTCGTGGGGGTGCAGCCGTGCTTCCCCATATTCCAACGCTACTTCAAGATGACGCTTACCAACGCCTCGGAGGTGATCGGATGCGTCCGGCCGACCGCCCGGCCCGACAGCGGGTACATAGAGTACTCGCCTAGCAGCAAGGTGGAGGCGTGGAAGAGGGCCTGGTTCGTGGTGCCGTACGAGAAGGACCTCCGTCGCCTCCGCGTCCCGCCGGTCCCGGCCCAACATTTGGCCGTCCGGGACGCCGTGCCCCGCCTTCCCGAGGGCATGATGCCGGTGGTCAACCGGATCGCGGCGCCGCCGCGGCCGGCCCGACTTCGCGCGGGGTGGTGCACGACTTCCTCGAGCGCAACATCGCGCCCTTCGCCGGAGATCGGTCCCGTCGTGGATGTACCGGGACTTCAACTTCGCCGGCCGCACTCGCACGGGGGCGGGCTCGGACCTGCCCGAGGCCGCGAGCGTTCGCCTACTCCACGCCGACCGGGAAGAAGTGGCCCGCCTCCTTCGCGCACCCGGAAGGTGCCGAGCCCCTTCATCGGCCGGCGAACAAGCGCGCCGTCCTTGACGAAGCATGCCCCGACCGGGGCCGCTCGGGTTTCTTGACGCGATCCCGGCTCCTACTCCCGGTCTCCGGTACCCGAGTCACGCCTTCCTCCGACCCGGGTGCGACGGCCGCCCCGGGGGTGCCTCCGAAGCTCCGGGTGGTGGCCCCGGCGCCGCGAGGCCCGCTCCGAGCGCGCGGGACAAAGGCAAGGGAAAAGGTCTCCGTCGCCCCCTCCTCCGACTCCTCCGGCCCGCCCGCTTTCCACGGAAGCGGGCCCGGCAGGCTTCGCCGGCGCTAGTGACGGGGGCCGCTCCACGGAGAAGTCCCCGCAGCCGCACCGACGCAAGCGACCGGGTGGACGCGCGACGGTAGGAAGCTTTCCTCTCTTTTTTACTTAAGCCGCGTGCCGGGTGTGCTGCACTTCGTCTCACCGTAGGCCGATGGTTGCGAAATGTGTTCCGATTTGCTTCGTTTGCGGGATCGTCCGGATCGAACCGGACCCGGACCCGGTTCCTTTGAACCCCAAGGCGGCCGGTGCGGCTCCGGCGGCCGGAGCGGAGGACGGCGCGGAAGGGGCAACGAGTGCCCCCGAAGAGGTGGCCGCCGGTGCCCATGAGGAAGAGGTCGCAGCACGGTCCCGCGGAGGTGGCCGCAGGTGCCGCCGGAGAGGGGGCCGCGGCACTCCCGAGGAGGTGGCTGCAGGTGTCACCGAAGAGGAGGCCGCGGGTGCCCCCGCCGGCGAGGAGGCGGCGGGCGCCCCGCCGGAGAGGAGGCCGCGGGTGCCTCTCGCCGGAGCCGACCTTGGCCGAGTGTCACCTCCTCCGGCCGGGAACGTGCCGGTGCTTTCCCGATCGGCGCCGCCGTGCGTCCACCACGGTCTTCCACTCCACGGCCGGGTGCCGCGCCGCCAGCCCTATAGTGCTCGGAGGGGAATGACTCCCCGCCGCGCGTTCGGTCGGAGCCGGAACGGTGGTCGGCGGAGACACTTCGTCGACCGCCGTCGCCGGTAGGGGCCGTGGGCGCGCCGGACGCGGCCGGAGCGGGTCACCTTCGGGTCGCTCGGGCGGCATGGGTCGCCACAAGATTGGCGATGTGCTCGGGGAGGCCACCCGGTCGCTTCTGACATGAAGGCGGCCGTAGAGGAGGCGGATGCGTCTCCGGAGGACCGGGAGGCCGCGCCGGCCGAGCGCGAGGCGGAGGTGGCGGTGGCCCGGCGGGCCCCGGAGACGGCCGTGAAGCTAGCCCGAGCAGCGATATCGGCGTCGCATGGAGGAAGTCCAGCACGAGCCGGACCAAGCCGCCGGCATCGGCGATCGTGCCGCCGAGAAGCCGCGTGACGCCAAGGCCCGCGAGGCCGAAAGCATGAACCGCCTCCATGACGTCCCGGAGCGGGAGCGTGCCGTGCAGCTCCGCGGCGCGCGAGCTGGAGGAGGCGGAGGCCCAAATGGACCTCCGCGAGGCGGCCGTGACCCGTCGCGAGGTGACCGCGGCGGCTCGCGAGGAGGAGCCGAAGGAGCGTGCCGCCGCGCTTGCCCTTCGGGAGGCTGCGCCGGGCGAGCGGGAGCGGGCCGTCGGAGCGGCCGAGGCGACGGTGCAGCACGTCGCTGACTCCTTGGCCTCCCGGGATGCGGCGCTTAGGGGACGCGAGGGCGCCCTTGCGACCCGAGAGGAGCAGGTCCGGCTCGCGAGAACGAAGCCACCGTTCGTAGGGAAGCCTTGGAGACGGAGGCGGCCCGTCTCGCTCGGGCCGAGGAGCAGGTCCGCGGCATCGCCGACGGGTTGGCGCACCGCGTCCGCGAGGAGACTCTCGCAGGGCCCGAAGGCCTTCGCCGTCGAGCTTAACGCGATGGAGAAGAGCCGAGACGAGTACCGCCGGCGAGAGGCCCGGTTGAAGAAGTCGGGTCGCGGCTCTTCCGCCGCGGCCGATGGCGATGACCTCCGGCGGCAGCTCGCGGAGGCGCGGTCCTAGCTTGAGGAATCCGAGCTTCGACACGTTGAGCCGAGCGAGCGGGCGACGAGCCGGCCTCGGCGGCGCGGACGCGAGCGGAGATCGCCGCCGAGGTGCACCGGCGGTTTCGTCGGCACTCGTTTGAGGCGGGTCCGCCTCGTCTTCCCGAGTCCCTTGACCGCGGCGCGGCCGGGTACGCCTTCGCCCTGCGGGGGTGGTTGACTCTCCGAGCAGCCTCGAACACCCGGGTGGCGGAGGTCCTGGAGGAGGAGGTGCGGCAAACCATAGCCGCGGCCCCGGAGGAGGTGCCGGCGAACGCGCCGGTGCCGGTGCCCGGGTTCCCGGTCCTAGCCGTGGTGAACGGCGACGTCCCTGCGGGTGATCACGCCGCGGCCAAGGCGCGAGCACGCGCCGTCGCCCGTGCCTTTGCCGAAAGCTTCAAGCGGGGCTAAGTGCCCGCTTCCTCCACCCGCGCGTGGCTTGCTCGGCGCCCGTGCCTTTTTGTTTGTAATGAACCTCGTTCTCCCGTGTAAGTTAGAAACTTAAGTTCAAACTTATCGGTGTCAATGAAAAGCTTAAACCGGTTGTTCCTTCCGTTCCGTGCGATTGTCCGCGTGCGTCGTGTAGTCGTAGGCCATTTGGTAATTCGTAGTTGCGCTTAGAGCGCGAGTCGCGGCGCCCGAGCCTCAACTAGCCAAAACGCCTTCCGACTTCCGACTAAGTCATTGACCTTCCTTGCCCGTCGGAGGAAAGCAAGGTCTTAAACATGCACGACAGCCGATCCCGCGAGAAGTAGTAAAAGAAGCGACCGGGCGCTGTTTTTTATTTAAAACATGTCGAGTACAAGTGCCGTGGCGATCGTGGCCGTGGCGATGAGACTTCCGGTACTACCCGGGACCATTGGCTACGGAATATTCTAAGGGTAGAATTTCTTTAGGTGCTCAATGTTCCAAGCGCTTGGTTCCGGATACCCGTCCTCCGACTCCGCACGAACCGATCCCGGCGGGTGACGGCAGTGACGAGGAAGGGCCCTTCCCACATGGGAGTTAGCTTATCCTTGCCTTCACGCGTCCGAGCCCGTCGGAGGACAAGGTCTCCCGTTTGCAACTCCCGGGCGCACGCGCCGCCGGTGGTAGCGGCGCAAGCCCCGGAGGTACCTCGCGCTTCGCGAGAGTACTCGCCGTCTTGCCTCCTCGAGGAGGTCAATGTCGTCGTGCCGCCGGGTGCTTTGGTCGGCTTCGTCGAATGCGGCGACTCGGGGCTATTGAACCGGATCTCCGTGGGTAGCACCGCCTCCGCACCGTACACGAGGAAAAAGGCGTTTCGCCCGTGGCTCGACTCGCCGTGGTGCGCAGGGACCGAGAGCACGGATTGGATCTCGCTTACCCACTTGGAGCCTTTCTTCTTCAACGGGTCAAATGATCTTGTTTTCAAACCCTTGAGGATTTCTCCGTTGGCGCGTTCGACTTGGCCGTTGCTTTGTGGGTGGGCTCTTGAGGCAAAGCAGATCCGGTGCCGAGGGAGTCGCAGTATGCTGCGAATGCGTGGCTCGTGAACCGGGTCCCGTTGTCCGTGATAATCCGCTGCGGCTCCCCGAATCTTGCGATGACATTCTTCATGAATTTGACCGCCGAGTTTTGGTCTATCTTTGTCACCGCCTCCGCTTCTACCCACTTCGTGAACTTGTCGATGGCCACATAGAGCCACCCGTACCCACCCGGGCGATCGGAAATGGCCCTACAATGTCCGGACCCCAAACCGCGAACGACCAGGATAAGGGAATTGTTTGAAGGGCTTGAGCGGGCAGGTGCGTCCGCTTGGCGTGAAACCGGCATGCCTTGCATTGTTGCACCAGCCCGGTGGCGTCCTGGAGGGCCGTCGGCCGCAGTAACCCTCGCCGAAAGGCTTTCCCGACCGGCGTGCGGGGAGCGTGGTGCTCGCCGCACTCGCCCTCGTGGATCTCAACGAGTATGTTGTTGCCTTCTTCCGTCTTTACGCACTTCGGCAGAACGCCATTGGCACTCGCGCTTGTACGGCACTCGCCATCGACAATGGCGTATCGCTTGGCTTGGCGGGCTAGGCGTTCCGCGTCCGTGTCGTCTTCCGGAAGGATGTCGTCACGCAGGTACCCGAGGATGTTGTCCATCCAGCGAGCGTCCCGCGGCTCGTTGGCAAGCGCTTCTTCGCTATTCTCGCGTGTGCCTGCAGATCCCGCGGTGCGCCCGCGCTTTGCTGTTGTCTGTCCGGAGCTCGGTCGGCGTCGGAGGCCGAAGGGGACGTCAAGATCTCCATGAACGTCCCGGTGGGATCGAGGCTCGAGTGGAGGCCACCCGGGATAGCTCGTCGGCAATGTGATTGTCGCCCCTAGGCATGTGAAGCACCTCGAGGCCGTTGAACTTCTTTTCCATCCGCCCGACCGCCGCGAGGTACGCAGCCATCCGCGGGTCGTTGCACTAGTACTCCTTGGATACCCGGTTGACGACAAGTTGCGAGTCTCCCTTGGCGAGGAGGCGCGTGACCCCGAGGTCGGCCGCGATCCGCAAACCCGCCAGGAGAGCTTCGTATTCCGCCATGTTGTTGGTGCACCGGAAGTGTAGCCGGACCGCGTAGCGCAACTCGTCGCCGGTTGGTGACAAGCAGCAGCACCCCTGCTCCCGCACCGTTGAGGGTGAGGGAACCGTCGAAGAACATCGTCCGGTAGTCGTCAAACGCGTCGTCATCGCTGCACCCGGTGCTAAGCTCTTCCCGCTCGATTTCGGGGTGGGCGTCCACTCGGCGATGAACTCGCCTAGAGCCCGGCTCTTGATGATGTGTGTGCTCGAGGAAGGACAAGTCGAACTCCCCGCCTCCACGGCCCACTTGGCCACTCGCCCTGCCGCTTCCCCGTTGCGCGATATGGTTTCCGGCGGTGCCGTAGTTACCACCCGGACGGGATGGCCTTGGAACTAGTGCCGTAACTTCCGGGATGCGATAAGTACCGTGTAGAGCATCTTCCGGTACCGTGGGTACCGTGTCTTGGCATCCCGCGAACTTCGTCGATGAAGTACACCGGCGTTGAATGCGCCGGGTGCGAGATTCGGATTACGGAAGGTCGCTCTCGCTCGTCGCGGGAGACGGGGCCGGAGCCCCGGGTGGTGCGGTGGTGACGCAAAGGTCTGTCGTCGAGGGTAGCCGGAGCGGATCCCGCCCCGCCCATAATGTGAGACGTGGTCGGAGCCGGAGCCCCGGGTGGGGTGGGATCAACGCGTCCATCCTCGTCTTTCCGGTCGTGGTCCCCGCTTCGCCCAAATCATGCGACGAGGTCGGAGCCGGAGCCCCCGGTGAAGCCGGGGAGCCACGCCGTCCGCAGGAGTCGTTGCGCCGGGGACCGCCCCGGTGCCCCACCCGGCGAGGCCGGAGCGGCCGCTCCGAGCCGCCTCGCGAGCCGGTTGCGGGCGGAGCCTCCGGTCTGTTTGGCCCGCCGCCTTCGAGCCGTCAAGGCACCCGCGCTCGCCGGTTCGCCGGGAACCGCGAGGCGCTCGCTCCAGCCCGCTCGACCACCGGAGCCGCACCGACCACTTGCGGGTTGGCCGCTATGTACGGGAGCGATGGTTCACCCGGTTCCGGGCGACTAGAACGGGCGCAGAGGACAGGTAGCGCTTGAGGTCTTGCAAGGCTTCATCGGCTTCCCGGTCCACTCGAATTTGTCCGTCCTCTTCATCGCCTTGAACAGCGGGAGAGCGCGTTCGCCTAGGCGTGAAATGAATCGGCCAAGGGCCGCCATGCTCCCGCCGGGCGCCGCACGTCCTTGAGCCGCCTTGGGGGCGGATTTCTTCGATGGCCCGGATCTTCTCGTGGTTTGCTTCGATCCCGCGGTGCGAGACCAGGAAGCCGAGTTGCTTCCCCGCCGGCACGCCGAAGACGCACTTCTCCGGTTGAGCTTCACCCGGTTGCGGCGCAGATTGGAGAAGGTCTCCTCTAAGTCGAACAGAGAGACGGTGCTTTGCGGCTCTTGATGACCAAGTCGTCGACATACGCCTCCACGTTCCTCCCGATTTGCGAGTCCAGGGTTAGGCGCATGGCTCGTTGGAACGTGGGGCCTGCGTTTTTGAGACCGAAGGGCATGCTCACGTAGCAAAGCTCCTCGCGGGAGTCATAAAAGTAGTCTTCTCCTCATCCTCCTTAGCCATACGGATTTGGTGGTACCCGGAGTACGCATCCAACATGCAAAGCAGGTCGCAGCCTGCGGTGGAGTCTACTACGGAATCTATCCGAGGCAACGGAAACGGGTCCTTCGGGCAAGCCTTGTTCGGGTCGGTGTAGTCCACGCACATCCGCATCTTGCCGTTGTTCTTGGGCACGACCACCGGGTTGGCGAGCCACGTCGGGTGCGTGACTTTCCGAATGAACTTGGCCTCCGGTAGCCTCTTGACTTCGGCCCGGATGAAGTCCTCGCGCTCGGGGGCTTGGCGCCTCGCCCGCCGCTTCACGGGTCTTGCGGCGGGGTCGACCTTGAGTTGGTGCTCAATCACCCTCTCGGGTATGCCCGGCATGTCCGAAGGATGCCGGGCAAAAATGTCGCTGTTTGCTTGGAGGAAGGTGATGAGCGCGAGTTCCTATTTCGGGTCGAGGTCACCACCGATGGTGGTGGTCTTGTCCTCCGAGCCCCCGAGTGAGATCTTCTTGGTAGACACCTCTCCAGGAGCCGAAAGCTTTGTCCGCTTGGGGCCGGATTGCGCAGCGGGCTTCTCCGGGGTGTCGCACGCTCTCTTCATGCCGGTGTCCTCCTCTCGCTGCCATTTCGGTCGCCAAGATGTCCTCGAGGCAAGCCATCGCCTTGACAGCATCCGCCCTCTCCACGATGACACCCTTCGGGCCCGGCATCTTCGGCGTGAGAAATGCGTGATGCGGGATAGCCATGAACCGGTTGATGCCGGGTCTCCCAATGATGGCGTTGTAGGGGAGGCCGATGTCCGCGACGTCGAAGAGGAGCTTCTCCGTGCGGAAATTGTCCCGGGTGCCGAAGGTGACCGGGAGCTCGATCCTACCCAAGGGGCGGGAGCTACCCGGGAGCACGCCGACAAAAGGGCGCGAGGGCTGCAGCTCGGCACGCGCCCACCGCAAAGAGTCGTAGACTTTCGGGGTGATGAGGTTGAGGCTCGCGCCTCCGTCGATGAGGGTGCGCCCCACCTTCTTGTTGCGGATGGTGGGCGACACGACCAGGGGGATCTTCCCCTTGGTGTTGTCCGTGCCCATCATGTCGCTCTTGTCGAAGGTAATGGGAACGTCCGCCCATTTCAGCCGGGGAGCCGCGGCCTTGCCCTCGGTGATTGCGAGGACCTCGCGGCGGAAACGCTTGGCCTCGCCTTTGGACGCGAAGCTCGAGGAGCCCCCGCCGATCACGGCGATGGAGTCGTCCGCGCTCCGGTACGCCCCGACTTCCTCCTTCTCCTCCTCCTTCTCCTTCTCGGCCTTCTCGGCCGCCCGCCGCTCGTCGCGCCGTTTGATGCTCGCTTGGATGTAGCGGCACTCCGACCGGTCGTGGTCGTTGGTGCGGTGGAAGTAGCACGCGAAGGTCCCCGGGGATTTAGCTAGCAACTTGCCGGCACCCGCGGGAGGTGGGCGTCGCGCCCCCCGGGGACGGGCCTCCGGCCGCGGCCACTTCTTCCGCCTTACGTTTGCGCGCGAGGTTCTTCTTCTCGCTTCTTGGAGAGGGTGCCCCCGGACTTGGGAGAGGAGGTACCCGGGTTGGACTTCGCCGGCGGGTCGTGCCACGCTTGGGCTTCCCGGCGACGGGCGCATCCGTCGGCCAGCTGGAAGAGGTCCGTGACCGTCTCCGGCTGGTGTACGCCCGGCTCGCCCGGGATATCCTTGTCTCGAACGCCGTGGCGTAAGGCGGAGAGCACCCGGGAGGGGTCGAAGCGCGGGATGGTGTTGCGAACTTGATCGAAACGCCGCATGAACGCTCGCAGCCGTCTCGCTCGGCTTCCGGACGATGCGGTCCAGGTCGATCCGGCTTCCGGACGCTTCGCCGTTCCCTGGAAGTTGGCCATGAACTCCCGGCACGAGCTCTTCCAGGAGCCGATAGACTCCGGCGCCGGGTTCATGAACCATGACCGAGCCGAGTCCTTGAGGGCCGGTGGAAGTAGTTGGCCATGATGTCCTCCGAGCCTCCGGCGGCTTTGACGGCGGTGGAGTAGATCCGTAGGAACTCGTCGGGGGAGCAGGTGCCGTCGTACCTTTCCGGAAGGTCCGGCGGAACTTGCCGGGCCACGTGACGTCGCGCGGTGCGCTTTGAGAGGGCCGCGCAGCCCCCGAGGAACGAGGGGTCGAGATCCTTTCTCTTACGCTTGGGGTGGCGCTCCGGGGACGACTCCGCTTCCGGCCGTCGAGGTCGTGGGCGGAGGTGCGCTCACGCTCGCGCCCCGCTCGCGCGAGCGCTCGATGTCGACGTGTGCGTCCTCCCCTCGCGGTGGCGTCCGTTGAGGTCGTTGCGCAGGTCGCGGTGCCCCGCGCTCGCGGGGAGTGGACGGAGAGCGAAGCCGCCGGTGGGCGCGCGTCCTTGGCGCGGTTGGCGCGGCGGTTGTTGTCGGTCGGTGACTCGCTGCGGCCGGCGTGACGGCCCCGCCCGGCGCTTGGCCTCGCGCCGTATCCAGGAGCTTACCTACTCCGGTGAGCCATTCCCTTGCTTGCTCTCCTCCCGCCGCCCCGCCGGCGGGTTGTTGAGCATGGTCTTTACGGCGGTCGGGGGTCGTCCCCTCTTCTTCCCGGAAGAGACGACGCGCGCATGGCACGCTCGGACGCGAGCGGCGTGACGGCTTGGGCGTGGCGGTCGGCGCCGCGCCGGTCCTCTCGCTGCATGTTCGGCCGCCGAGGCGCCGGACGATTGTCGTGGGCGGGGTGGCCCGCGCGACGACGGTCGCGGCGACGGCGCCTCGTGGACGCCTCGGCCGGAGACGCTATCCTCCGTCCGCGGCGTGCCCGAGGATCTCTCGCATGGCGCGAGCGGGCTCGCAGCCGCAAAGCGAAATCTACGCTTCTTCCCCTTCCCGGCGCGCCAAATGTCGGTGTGTGAGTACACCTCCAAATGGGGGCTCGTCAAGGCTCCCTTGGGATAGGCTCGGGGAAGAACGGATTTGCTCGCGCGTTAGCGTAGATGATTCAAGTGAGTAAGAACACCCGGAGTTATCCAGGTTCGGGCCGCACCGGGTGCGTAATACCCTACGTCCCGCTAGTGTGTGTATTTTCGGATGTCCTTGCTTTACACCGAAGTCTCTCCTCCTTTTAAAGGATGGGGAGGAGAGCACCGTACAAGTACCTGGGGTACCCGGACACCCGGTGGGGGTCCGGTCCTTCCCGAGATATCCCGACACGATCCCGACTAAATCCGTTGCGGTCTCTTTTCCTCGGTTCGTGTTCCGAATCTCTTCCACCCCAGTGGTCGAGAGCCCTCCCGGCACCGTAGCCGCGCGGCTTCCCGAGACGCGGCGCACGGGGAAGACGCGCGCACGTCCCGTCGGGCTGCGGCGTCGCCTCGGGCACTCGAGTGCCGCATTAACTCCGGGTAGTTGGGGCGTCGGAGGAAACTACCGCGAAGCTTCGTTCTCCCCCGACGCTCCCGCTCCTCCGGCTTCCGCGGGACTCGTGGACTTCGTGGCTTCGTGGGCTTCCCCGCCCTGCGGCCTTCGTCTTCGTTCGTGGACCGAAAGCAGCCCACGCGCGGTTAGGGGACCCCGGATCCCCCTACACCGACACCCACCATTTGGGAAGGTCCGTTTCATGGTGACTCATGCTAGCTGCCAAACAGAACGGGTATTTCCAGTACATTGCTAGCTCCGCAACAAAAATCTTTTCGCTGCCCCTCACTGGCTGAGGTGGCGATAGAGTATTATTGGAAGTTTAGAAGAGATCGGTACGGGATGCCTCATATCTGCGTTGATGTTAGGTGCACCAATTGCAAAGGGGATGCAGCCAATAGATTTTGCCCTGGCAGCCGATGGTTTCGACATAGGAATAATATATTATATGAGCAGGTGGGATTGACTAGAATTGATTATTTATGTCTCTGCACTTTGAAATTAACTTTATTAGTTATATAATAAATCACTGTCGTCCCTGGTCAAAAGAAGGAGAAAATAATCGGTTGTCACAAGTAAGAAGAAGAGGCAGCAAGAGCATAACGCGAGAAAAAAAAAGAGAAGAGGCAACAAGAGCATAACCGATGGAATGGCATCTTTTATGCATAATCTGGTGAGCTGTAATAGAAGAACTGTTAGCAGTGATCTTAATGTAGTTGAACTTCTGTTCAGTAGTCAGTTTAGACCAGAAAGATTAACTGCAGGTTGATCGATGTGTGATTTCGTTACCCAAAAGTAATGAAATTCTAGGGGCAACCCTGTTTTGAAAAAAATAACGTGGGAAAAAATAAAAAGTTCATAACCCATTGCTTGAGAAGATTTTTACCACATGCATCACAGCTAATAATTTTTTGTACTGTTTCCCACAATTTGGGAAGGGGGAGCACACAAACCACATGCATGTTTTCCTTCCACCGTAGTATGATAATAACGAGACAAGAGTTTCCATCTTTAGCTATTAGTAACTTGATTCTTGGGAGCTACTGTATGAGCACTGTCGCCAACTTTCCGGAATACTACTGGTCATCTCGTCACATACTAGTACATGGCAAAAAGAGTGTTTGAAGCATTTGAATATACCGACCCGTAGGTCAGAAGCAAATGCCATGTACGCAAATAGAAAAATATGCTAAAGCAGGAAGATCCTACAATGGGCACAATACCACGCTTTCCTTGACCATTTCTTACTCCATCCAGCACGGTGCCGCCGTGGCCAGTCAAATTAAGGTAACGTGCACTTGCCGAGCCACATCGCCACATTCCACGCCCTTTTCGCCGTCCCGCGTGTACAATTCCGTGCCGGTGCGTGGCGATACCGGCTCCGCCCCCGGGAAACGGGAGGCCTGGCTTGAGCGGGCACGTGGCCGGACGGGCCCGGCACGGGCGCATCACGAGCTGGCGCGTACCCGCGATGCGCCGGGCCACACGTCGTCGCTGGCCCACGAGCCAGCCACGGCTGGTCCCGACGGGAGCTCGTGGACCCACCCGGAGTCGCCGATCGCGACGTGCCCAATCAGGTGCCCGGCAAGCTCCCAGTTTCAACTACCCCTAGTACCGAAGGCGACCAATCGAGGATGACTTTGACAAGAAAAAGGAAAATCTAGTACTACAGTAGGCTTTAGCTTCCAGTTCCACACTAGTACTAACACAGGTACGACATTGATTTTTTAGGTGTTACTCTCTTTTCGTAAAAGGCAAAATCCAACAAGAAATTATTCATTGTATAAAAAAACATATATGATTGATACTAGATAACCACACATTTTGTGCATATATATTTTTATTGAATTTGATACATATACCTTTGACCAAGTTTTTTGTCACAAATTAAAGTCATTTACAGCTTACTCTCCCAACGAGGAAAACCGCCCCACAAAAGAATCAGTGTGATTGTGATTACACATAAGATTATGCACATATTTGCAATCAAACAACCTTCAAAGTAGTATGTTTATACACTTTACACAAAGAAATAATTGCATAAACCACCCTATGTGTTGCTTGAAGTTTGAGATTCTCACTCATAAGTCATTTTGTTGTAAATAGTCGCTCACCCACGTGATTTAGTTACAAAAACCATCCTAATTTACACATGTTTAATTGATTCAACTCGTTTTCAGTCATTTGAAGTAGCTAATGGTCTCTATATTAATCTTAAAAATATTTTAAAAGTATATATAATCTTCATATATTCTAGGGAATATGGCCAAAAAATTGCAAATTTAGATGATATTTCTTAAAGTTCTGGAAGTTTTTTTTAAAAAATAAGATGAATTATAACTCATTCAAGAACTTTCCAAAGTAAAGACCCATTGAAAAAACTTAACTAATCTTAAACTTAGTTAATTTTCATTTTTTATTGAATTATATGTGCAAAAACACATGATATTTAAGCATGTGCTGACTGGGGTGATTTTTGTAACAAAATATTGTGGGTGGGGATTTGCAACATAAAGACTATGGATGAGAATATCAAACTCAAAATGACATATGGGATGGTTTTTGCAATTAACCCTTACACAAATGAATGGACTGAACAATTTCACGGTTATACAAACAGTGCAAAATATCTCCCGTTAGAGCGACTGATTTTGCTTACATCGTGCATGAGCTTTTTTAGGACCATGTGCACAATAAGCTAATCAACTGACGATGAAGATTTTTAATTAATGTGTTACACCTACTTGCTTATCTCACCACGTAGTTGTATATAGGTTAACTTAACCACTCTTTCCTTTTCATTTTTGTCATAGAACCACTCTCTTCTATATGGATATGAATCTATGGCGACATTCTAGCATCATTACATATATCGACATGTTCAAATACTTAGCCGACTCTTGATTGGATCTCCAGATCCTGTTGTCAGGGTTATTCCTAGCCTTATTTATACACATCGAGGTTTTATAAATGATCAACCTTGAATATTGGGATCCGTGGATAATATTCTCCTTCTTCGTCTCTTGCAAAAGTTTATCAGTATAGCACATATGGCCGGTCGTGTAAATCTCTCTCCGGTAGGTCGTCTCACTACAAACTGTCACTCCCAATTGTAACGGTTTGTAACAGCAGCAGTGCATCCAAATCACTCTCATCGACAATTGAAGATGACTGCCTGCCGACACGTACTCAAGTAACTCACGGGTTCAGGTGAACTCGACATCAAAGTAAGGTTCATCACTTCTCGCCAGGGAAAAAAACGGGAGGTTCATCAGTTGGATGATCTGGTGACCATAAATTGGAATCACCACTCGTGTGATAGCTTTGAACACGTTGGAGGCCCGATGCGACGCGCTGCATAGTGCGTGTCTACACGGCAGTGAGAAATGTTGCGGCCGCATCGGTGGTGCCGTGCGCCATGTTGCTATGCGTGCTGATACGGCGGGCAATACTTATCGTTCCATCACAGCATTGAGTCAATCTATTGATAAGGGGGATATGCCCGTCCCAGATTCACTCTTGATGCAGCAGTTCTCTGATCAGTGAAGAAGCTCCATGGCATTTCTGTTCGAATTGGACGCAAATGCGACAGTAGCACGAGACGAATCGGAGAATGGGAACCTAGCCCCAGTGGTACATGCTGCTCCAGTTTATTGGGCGGCGGCAAAGCATAAACGACAAGCAGAGTATTCCATGCTCGGTCGCCCGGATGGCCACATACTTGTCGTCCTTTTTTTGGTTCCTATCGATCGGATCTCTCTGCACAACATGGATTCGTATACGGTTTACGCATTCCACTTGCGATCGCTTAGATGCCTAGGGTGCGTTTGGTATACTTCCAGATTCACCGAGAATTTCAATCCAGAAACGTTTTACAAGCTAGCAGAAGAACCATTGAAAATGTTTAGCGGTTGACCCAGAATCGGTGAAACATTTCACAAAATAAACTAGAATCATATGAAACACCTATTTAGTTGATTCTCGTATGTATTTCAATGCTATTGAAACATTTCAGATTTTGACCGTCTGGAACTGATTGGTGTCCGAATCTGAAGTGATTTATTCATCCAAACGCACTCTTCTACGCATGCCTCGAGAGCACGTTTGTCTGTGCGCTAGCACTACCAAGTAGGCAAGTACCAACCCAAGCTACTTCGACCACTGTTTACGCTTCGTTCTTAGACCTTACCCATCATATATTCATACGCTTTCAATCAGCTTCGGCTAGGTACAGCAGTACAGGTAGGTTAACTGTCATATGCGATGCGAGCAGCAGGTACAGGTCCGGGTTAACACATCTACGTCGCGGTATCAACAAATTTCGTTGCATGTGAGAGCTGACCCATGTGTGTGACCACTGATCTGACCAGTGCTTCATCTCAGGCTCTCAGCGTTCATCACAAACAATCGTGCATTGACCTAGATCATAGTACGAAGGAAAGGCAAATTTTAAGAAGGGACCTCAATAATGGACGTCGCAGTAGTGCTGAGCTCAAAGGGCTCAGAAGTGGACTGAAAGCTGGTACTGGTAGCGATCTAGATGCCGCCAGCCGCCCGCCGGTAGTATATTAGTACTAGTACAAGATTGCATCCACCTGCTACATTTACAATCAAGTGGCGGAAAGTGTACGAGATTGCTTTTTTTTTAACGAATCGGCACAAGACGGTGCCCAGCATGTAGGAGATTGTATTTGTGCACTTCTCGATGAATTTAGAATCAAGTGGCAGAAAGTGTGTACGAGAGAGATTGTATTTGTGCACTTCTCTATGGCAACATTTGACAGATACACGATTACAAAAAGACGCCAAACAATGTCACGAGGAACGTAGGTAAAATGTTTGAAAGACTATCTAGAGAGGATCAGTAACCTGACCCTTGACTGATGGTCCTTCAAACCAAACATGTCAATCGCTTTATCACTCCCCGTGTCCTATCTTCAGTTAGAGTCCATTTTTACACGTGTGGCATGTTCCTCCGCTCGCTGCTAGTCATATTTTTACGAGATGTCGAATGAGAAGTGCTCCATTCTATTTATCAAACGTGCACACATTTCACTACAAATTTCACGATGGATATGACTCGTTCGATGACGAGTTCAATAGCAAGTTTGTATATGCTGCTGCAAGCTAAAATATTCTTTGCGCTGACCTCGGATCATAGTATACGAACATAAACATAAGATAATCATCAGAAAACTACAAAACGAACCACGCAGGTGGTTGAAAGGATGTCGAGATGGACTAATACAATAGCTGATCAAGATGCCGCCCACGAATTAGTTTATAGCATGCTTGCTTTCACTTGCTTCATGTTTACAAGTAGCAGCATACAGCAAAAAGTAAATGACGAAATATCTTTGTATTATTGTACTTCTCAATGATAACATTTTTAGACATGTAATAATTACAGGAGAAAAAGGCCAAGCTAAGAGCATAATCTCAGGTGGCCGAGGGAAGGCCTAGTGGCATGTACTTGAAAATTGATCAAATAGTACAACTATAACAAAGCAAAGCAGTCACAGTATCTGGTGACAACATCAGATAAACCCTAAAGTCAAATTCTAACTTGCTGCCTACTTCCGAAAACCTCTGCACCTGGTGTGTTCTGCAAACATGAATCCAAATCAACAACAGATGATCCGTCAATGACTCCATTTTCTTTGTCCTTCTGCTGATTGCTAGACCATTACTGATGTTCATAAATTCACATGTTTGCTTTCCTTTCCCATCGTTCTTTAACATCGAGCCTAACATATATGCAACACAAGAGATAAGCATCAAATATAATCATTCCTTTCAATGTGAATTTGTGAAAAAACTGTGACCAGCATTTCTGAATACAAGGCACAATAATGTCTATATTATCCACTATGGCAACAGGGTCCATCTGCGCTACTGCAGTTGTGGTTCAAGTTGCCCTGATTTCTTAATGGGTAGAGTATACCCCATGCTCATCAGATAAAGTTCATAATAGGGGTATCAAGGTTAGCAACAACTCTGTTCCTAAACAATAGCGACATAGTAAATTGCAACATGAGACTTCTATTGTGGTTTATCCATGTACGATCTGACAAGTCAAACTGTCTGCATTTTGAACAATGGAAATTCTATTAAAGCTTCTGAATCACCAAAATGCCTTTAATTCGTAAAAAGAATTAATCAATGCAAATGAACCTTTTGAACAAATAAAGGTGAAGCACTGAAGCACTGCATGAATACTAAATAAGTTAAGAGTAAACAAGAGTGCCACAGATATAAGAAATTACCCCCAATGTAATTTCCTTTTGTTCCTTGAGGACAAGGCTAATGCAGGACCCTGCAAACATATGGTGGTAAAACCAGCAAAATTAATGCATGAAAATGAATGTATAAGTAGAAATAAAATGGCTAGTCCAAATGATACTGGAATCAAAGTAAAATTAGTGTCCATAGAATGTAAAGCCGACCAGGATAGTTACCTAATGACAACCAAAAATCGCCAAAATCAATTTCAATAAAGAAACTTGCAAATTTGTTATAAGATACATTGGGCGAAAATAGCAAAATATTTATGCTTGTCATTCTACTCAATCAAATGGACAGTTACTTAAAGCACTTTGATGCCATTAGGGTTTCACATTTTCTTGGAGTTGTACCCTTGAATTCATTGTTTGATCATTATCAAAACTAATTTAACCATCAGCCCATGTTACCCTGGTTCATCAGTTTGTATTCCATACTTTCTAAAAATTTCCAATAAAACATTGGAACACCTTTCAATACCTAAGGTGGTAAGGCCAATATGAAGATTACTGGGATTGATGAATCAAGACCTTGCAGTAATACAGAACTTCATTGTAAACCTTTTTGACTGCTAATTTGCTGTTAAGACCATAAGCTTGGGTTTTCCTATAATAAACAAAAACTCGGGAAAGACCAATTGCTTCAGAATTTACTTGCACCGTTGAAAGCATAACGAGGTAAATGCCACATACCTCTTGGATTTCTGTAGGTGATGATGTATTATGCACATCTGCAGGAATACTATCAGCAGATTTATCCTTACCCATGGATCTACAATCTTCAGCTATTTTGGTATTCCAAGTCGTACTTCCTAAAGAAAAACGCCATGCAAACCAGCTTAGACACATTGAGTGGTAAGTGGGCAAACCTAGACAAGAGCATGCACAAGAGAGAGTAACCTTTAGATTTTCTTTTAGGTTTTTCCTTTTCCTTTATTTGTAAGCGTTTCTTGTGTAGTTCCTGCATCACATAACAGATTCAGTAACTGGCATGGTTGATTCAGAAGAAGATAATCAGCTACATGACTACATCAAGGATGCACATCATGAAAGAAACCATTATATCATGTACCAGGGGTCCAGGGCCAAATATTTGTCTTTTTTTTTTATCAGGCCTAGATTCGTTAAAACCACAAACTCCACTTACTGACTTGATATTGAAACATGGAGTTGGCATGACATCATTGGGCTCGAGACCTAATACAGATCAAAGATAATGGAAAGTAAACAACAAACCAAATACTACATTTGTGTTACCGCTGATAAGATATGAGTTACAGTATGTTTTCCATGTAGAAACCCAGAGACTAGCATGTGGATGCAGTTTGCAAGCAATACTCATCGGGATGATGATATTATTACATTTTTCTTTCAGTTTAGTGTCTCCTTCAGTTTAAAAGTTCAATGATTTCTACAGCAGACTCGTTTAAATTTTAACTTCCAGACAATAGTTAGCATTCTCATGTTTCTTTAAGAATGTCCATTCATCCCCACGTTGCACTTGCTGAACTTATATGTTATCAAGACATTGTGCCGCTCAAGCTTCTGCTACTCTTGCTCAATCATTTGCTTGGCACAAAAAGGAAGTCTTAAATTTTGGTAACCGGATGAGTTTTCCAACAAAATTACCAAAATACCAAGGTCATATTCGGATCAGACAGGATTGCTCTAGGGAAGGTTCGGATTTGCTTCAAACTGTAGCCCTATTACCACGAGTGAGTCTTCTTATTGAGATGCAAGAAACATCGATCACAGAACTGACATATAGAACAAGCGTGGCATCCCGTGCTTGGATCAAGAACGACGCAAGAATCACATGGAACATTCGAGAAATCCAGGTACAGGAAGGGCACCTTAAACTTGTCGAGCTGATCCTGGGACAGCTTGGAGGGCTTGAACCCCGGGTCGAGGAGCCTGCTGGAAGCAAGCGCCGCCTCCTTCGTCTTCGCCTCGTCGCCTCCACCCGCGGCCGCTCCAACCGCGCCGCCCCTTCTCTCCTCCATGGCGTGCTCGCTTGCTGCTTCCATGGCGGAGGAGAGGCTAGTCAGGTGGGTCGGGCTTGGTTGGATTGTAGCTGGGTCGAATCATGGGCCAACTACATAAGGCCGGGGAAAGCTCTTAATGGGCCTTCCATTTGTTAGAGCAATTGCCTTAATTTTTTTTTCACTTTTTAGTTTTAACCGGCTGACTTTCTCGTGCATGGCCGCACGGGTATGGCAATTGGCACGTTTCACTTTCACCATTCAAAGCATGTGGGAAAGAATGAACAGAACAGAGCGCCAGGCGTGTGAACGAGCCACATTTTCGGCCGGCACCGTGATGATGTTGGCAAAAGGCGGTACACGGCGGTGATAGCATCACGAGTGTGTGCGGCACGGCAGGGGACACGCGAGAGGGCTACGGGGAGACTGGTCTGCTGCCATCGTCGGGCTGCGGCGCGTTGCTCCCGGCCAAACTCGCCGGTCAAAGCGAGTCCGCCCTGCCGGCCCTGGTCTGGTCTCCTGTGCAAGCTGTGCTGCCCATCACGCCATCCGCCATGATTGATGGTGCCGGCCGGATCAGCTGTTGCTCTCCAGTGATCTGAGGTCGCGAGGAACGGACGGGGATCGGAGGGGACGGAGCCCTCCACGATAGGACTTGTGATGAAATTCCTATCCGGAACTGGGCCGGCGTAACGTGGACACCTGGATTCCTGCATCGTCTGCGCGTACGCACTCTTGAGCTTGGGTCTGTGGCCACCTTCATGCATGGTTCCACCATGGTAAAATACCGAGCCAGCTAACTTAGAATCAACTTCTCTTCGAGTTTTAATCTATGAGAGGAATTTGAGTACCTCCATGTGCTCTGCCCTCTACATCACTGTGAAGACTTGGTTTATTGACTTTTCAGTTTCATCCTATAGCTATATAAATTATGACCAATGACTTACTAGTCTGACTTTTCTTTAAAAAGTGCATATAAATAGTAAAGTAAAAGCCAACCACTACAACTTTCTAAAAGCTATCATCAACACATTACTTTCAGTCACCTCTTTTCATCCTCTTATCTACGAAAGGAAATCAACTACACGCGTCACCTTGTATCAATTATTAGTTATTTATATTAATATTCATCACAATTATTCTCTCATTTAAATATACACACATGCAAAAATAGTTCTTATTCTATAACTTAATCGCTTTTAAAATAAAACTAATCCTATGTGTATATGGGCTTGTTCGGCTGCTATTAAAGCCAACTTGTTTGGCTGGTTTTCCTTTGTAAAATAAGCTAACTTATCGGTTTATATACTTCTTGTCGGTGTTCGAACCACCGGCTGTAAAATTTGTCCCGGGGATCACACGTTTTTGGCCGGATGGTGTACAAGGGAAGACACGAAAGATTTAGGCTGGTTCGGGAAAGCTCCCTACGTCCGGCGGGGGGGGTTCTCGTGGCGTCGTGTTCCTTGCGCCAAGACGAAGATGCGAATACAGGAGTAGTGGGAGAGGAGCGTGCTCCAAGTCCCGTGCGAATATGTGATGTGTGCGTGAGTTGGTCGTTCGGAGTTCCTTTTTCCGTACGTGTGTGTGTATCGGTCCGTCGTCTCCTGCGTAGAAGAGTCACACCCCTTTATAGTCACGGGGGTGAGGCTCGAGTTACAAAAGAGAGAAGGAAGAGACGGATGGTCGAGTCTCGGCGTTGTCCAATCGGCCTCCTTGTCGTACGTTCCGTCCGGGTTGATCAGGCGGTCGCGTTGTTCTGTAGCGACGAGCGTCGAGATGGAGTGTCCCGCAATTGGAGGAGCTGCGAGCGGCGCTGTTCATAGAGCGGTTGGATTTGGTCAAGCCATACCCGTCCTTTTCCGTCGGGCGTGATGATGGTTCGGACATGGTTGAGGTACGGGAGTGGTTCCCTTTGCGACTCGAGCTTGTGGGGGAAGGTCGTGCGAGACGAGGTGTAGCTCGAGCTCGACCTTGAGCTACACCTGTTCGACGAGCGTGGCGGGGGGTTGTACGTCCGTACGGTAGTGGGTAGCGGTTCCTCCCGAAGCTTGCGGTTCACGCCAACTCCTACCACGCAACGAGAACGGAACGTCCCATCGGCGTGCCCCGACGGGAGCAGGTGGCGGCGGGAGGGATGGGCTCGAGCTTCCCTCCAATGATTGCCGAGCTAGGCCCACGTGGAGTCTTGGGGCGATTGAAATTAAACGCGGTTGGTGGTCGAGTCACGAGGTCGAGTGTGAGGGTCGAGTGGCCCAAGGTCGTGCGGGACGGAGCCCTTCGACCAAGACGTCGAGGTCGTGCGAGGCGGAGCGTCCTTGAGTAAGGCGCCAAGGTCGTTTCCTGGCCAGCCCGTACGGACGCGGGCTAGCCTCGCGGTGATGACGTGGTCGTGTTAACCCTCCGTTAGGTGGGTCCGGACGCTGCCACGTGACAGCGTTAATCTTTTCCCCGACACTTCTAGAGGCTTAAAGCTAGCTGAAAAACCGAGGAGCCGAACAAGGCCTATGTATTTTTCTTCCATGTCCATTTCCTTTTTTTCAGTATATCATCGCAATAATCATTGCATATCCTTCACAAAAGAAATAATCATTGCATATCATTTGTGTTTCTTGGTTGTTCTTGCCTTTATAATCCTTATTATTTTTCTATATAGCTCTACTGATATACTATTATATTATACAAATACAATGTTCCGATCCTGCCAATTTATCAACACCTTTTCTAGGTAAATGTATCAACCGAGTTAAGATAAAACCAGAAAGTCGATTCTGCACCAAACGTAGTGCTATCTAATGTATGACTGTTCTGATAAAGTCAGGCACCAACCTACCAACCATAGTTCACAGTACACTTAGAACTAGTTGCATGCAGCCAGATTGCAAGATTGCCCCGCACTTATCAGAGCAGCCGCAGCAACGGCCATGGCGAGCAGCAGCCTCAGCCGATCCGCGACATTCTTATCCGGGTGAGGCCAACCGCTTCGCTCCTCTCGGTAAATCGATCCAGCTCTAACTAAAAGCAGCGCCGAATTAAAAACAGGAGAAAGAAAGAGCTTTCGCAGAAGTGAGCTCCCACCTCCTCTCTCTCTCTCCCTCTCTCTCTTCGCGTCTCGCACCAGTTCCCAGTCCACCGAACCATCCGATCCAAACCCTCCCCGCATCGCGTCGCATGCCGCTGCGCGCCACGAGGCGGCGGCGCAGCTGCAGCTTGACCCCACCTTGACCCGCCGCTCCTGAGGGAGAAGGCACGCGACCAGTGACCAGACATGGGCGGCGTGACGTCCACCATCGCCGCGCGCTTCGCCTTCTTCCCGCCCACGCCGCCGTCCTACACTGTTGTCGTCGCCGACGCCGCCACCGGCCGCCTCGCCATCCCCGAGATCTCCCGGCCGCCCGCGCGCCGCAGGAGACGGGACGGCGGCGGCGGGGACTCCTCCTCCGGCGCCGCCGCGGGCGCCGAGGAGGAGGGCGGCACGGAGGTGGTGCGCCTCCGCACCCGCCGCGGGAACGAGATCGTGGGGGTGTACGTGCGCCACGCGCGGGCCTCCGCCACGATGCTCTACTCCCACGGCAACGCCGCCGACCTCGGCCAGATGTACGGGCTCTTCGCCGAGCTCAGCCGCCGCCTCCGCGTCAACATCTTCGGGTACGCTTCACCCAGCTCCTGTTCAGCCGGATTTGGCTTCGAGCTACAGGGGTTTTCAGTTGGGGGAAACTTACTGGAGGTTTTGGGAAAGGCGCGTACTTGTGGGTGTTCGATTTCTAGCTTGCATTTATTGTTAGATTTGGTGCGCTTCTTATTTTTTCACCGCTGCGGCAATTTTGTTAAGTGACGGGGTTTGCTCTAATTTTGGGCTTTGTAGTGGTTATTTTCTAATAGCGCCTGAAATTGGGGTTACATAAGATCAGATCACACAATTGACCTGCTTAGCTTTAGATGCAATTGAAATTGACCTGTATAAATCAGTAAAAACTACATTTCCCTCTGATTTCACCAGTTCACCACTACCATTTATCCAACTACGTCAGATAAACCCTTCCCATACTACGTTTTGTGCATTCTCGTGGAGGTTGAGGCATGTGCTTGCTGATCTGGTTCCAATGAAAAGTATCGGTAGTGGTGCAGAATACAGAGTACTGCTTGCAGTAGAAATGGTGCTGTTTTGTTCGTTTCATGTAGTCATGTAGAGGGATGTCTGTTCGCAAAAATCATAGAAGTTCGTGACTTACAATCAAGTTGGAAAATACCTAGCGCCAGACTTAGTTATGAACTAAAAATGGTACTGCGCCCAACTTTGTTGGAGTGTCAAGGAAGCAATATAATGTATTTTGTGGAGGTATCTTGGATTTTACACCATGAACTTTATCGATGCTGATGAGGTGGTACCTTGTATTTCGAGGCATGCTTAGTGGGTCTGTGTGGTGGTTTACATCATTTTTTGGTTTCCAAGGAATCTTTCTTTCTGATGAGTTGGCACTGTAGGATGTGAAGGATTGGCTTTGTGCTGAAGGATTTTTTTTTTGTCATGATTATACTTTCCATAAGATTTACATTAGACTGTGATTAAGTCATATTCTGTTTTATACCTTTATGTCATGCTTAACAGCCGAATCATCTTCTGTATCTAAAGCATTGCAAAAATCTGCAAAAGCATACCCAGCACTCCTTACTATTCCATCCCATGTCAACTGAATCACTGCATTTTAAATTTTAATTGCTTGATCTCTTCTACATGGATTCTTGTTTTGCGGTCAAAGTTAATTCCCTACACTAAGCAAAGTATTACAGTTGGGAGAAGTTTTTTTCCCCTTTCTAAAAGCACTTTTTAACAGATCCATATGTCATTGCAGGTATGACTACTCAGGTTATGGGAGATCTACAGGAAAGGTATATCCTGGCTTTTTTATATGTTGCTTGATGGATAACTTAAGTAATGTTGGTAATATTTTCCCTAACCATATCTTAATAGACAGTTTATTCTTCCATTGAACAGCCCACTGAGTGTAATACATATGCAGACATTGAAGCAGCATATAACTGCCTCAAGGAAAAGTATGGTGTAGCAGATGAGGATATAATCCTGTATGGTCAGTCTGTTGGAAGTGGTCCGACCATTGATCTTGCTTCACGATTGCCAAACTTACGAGCTGTGGTTCTGCACAGTCCCATACTATCTGGACTAAGAGTACTATATCCAGTCAAACGGACATTTTGGTTTGACATTTACAAGGTATATTAGGTTCTTTTATTTCCCTGGAGTTCTGCTTGCTTAATAGCTAATATCTTTCCTCTACTTTGTGTAGAACATCGATAAGATAGGCTTGGTAAGTTGTCCAGTTCTCATCATCCATGTGAGTTACTTTTCCCTTTTGTCCTTTTTTTTTACATTGTGACCAGCTATTACATTGTCCCTTAATTTTGGATATGTGCAAGTAGATTGAGACTGAAGATAGTTGATTCCCCATCTGCGAGTAGGTTATACAAAGTAGAAGATACATGACTTTAGATACTCACCACTCAACCTAAGCATGGGAAATTTAGACAATGACTAGTCTTATATGTTAGCAGAGTGTATCTTGAAAAATTAGTATTACTTACTACTCATAGTTGCTGCCCCAGATTTTTGTTGCTCAAGTTGTCATATTGAATCATTCTTATACCAGGGTACATCAGACGATGTCGTCGACTGCTCTCATGGAAAACAGCTATGGGAGCTTTGCAAAGTAAAATATTCACCACTTTGGTTAAGTGGTGGCGGCCATTGCAACCTCGAACTTTATCCTGATTACATCAGGCACTTAAAAAAGTTTGTATCAAGCCTTAGCAAAAAATCATCAAAACCTGACCCAAAAGAGATAACAGCAATGGATGCAACTAGTAGCAAACCGGCAGAGGCGGCATGCTCAGACAAACCCAAAGAGGCTCCATGCTTGAATAAACCCAAAGAGTCTGCAAAGTGTTCACAGATCTCTCGGAAGAGCCTGGATAGCCGAGTTGGGAAATCCAAAACAGTGGATGTTCCTGAGAAACCTCGGATGAGCTCAGATGACATTGACAAATTCAGGAGGAGAAGATGTTTGGTTTGGTGATATGTGATCTTGCGCGAAATCTATGGAACAGTATTTAAATACTGTAGCATGGGAATCAAGAAACTGTTACATGATACTTTGAGGAATGGCATCAGCAGTTCCTGCACTGGAGAGTAAAGAGCTGTTAAATAAGAGGAAAAGGAATCAAGTAAGCTGCTGTATCCATCAGAGAGCTACCACTCAAGACTGGAAGCTACTCGGTTAATTTAACACTTACACCCTCCACCTATTTTGCAGCACCAGTTAGGGTTTCCATCTTGTAAAAGTGTATCATTATTGTCTGTAATCACGAGAGACCAATACAAACATTTGCTGCCACTTTGTGCAAAGTCTAAAAAGCCTTGACGCAATCACGAGCAAGGTAGTCGAATCTTGGTGTTCCAGTACAAGGTTCACATGTCTGGATGGATCCATGTGAGCTTTGTCTTTGTGTACCGATCTACTGACTACTGCCCTTGTACGTACTTACAAATTATACTGATAACCTGATTGGCTGAATGGCAACGGGCACATGGCAGTTCATGTTGGCATCAAATGAAATCTAAGTATAATGTTCATATATATGAATATGTATGTGCATTCATCACTCTTATATGTACATTGCCTCAGTTCTTACAGCACACAAAACACATATTTACATATCACCGGGGACCTAGAAGCCTGGAAGCCGAAGGTAATCCGGCATGCCTCAGAACAAACACATCTGAGCAGCAGTGATACAAGCACAATAAAAAGTTAATCTGGGCGTCAACTCTCAAACACTGATCTAGTCCCTGCTGGTGTTAGGCGTGGTAGCCCTGCTGTCCCACGGAGCATGAACGGTGTTGGGAGAGAAGGGTCCGTGGTCCTTGTCTTTGTCACCATCCTTCTCCATCCGTAATTCACCCTGTATGGACCTGAGCACCTCGAGGACTTCCTTGATCGGCGGCCTCATCTCGCCGTTCTGCTGCAGGCACCGGAACGCCAACTCGGCGACCATCGTCATCATCTTCTTCGTCGCCGGGTTGGACTCGTAGCCGAGCTCCAGGTCCACAAGCTCCTCGAGCTGGCATTTCTGGATCTTGTTGACGGCCATGCCGGCCAGGTTGATCTCGTTCCGGTGCCGGGTGATGTCGACGGCGGGCTTGGAGGAGATGAGCTCCACCAGGACCACCCCGAAGCTGTAAACGTCGCTCTTGTCCGTCAGCTGGTAACATTGGTGGTACTCTGGATCAACATACCTGCCATGTGCAAGAACACAATCGAATTGTTATGTGTTGAAATGAAAAATGTCTTTCTGGGCATGGAACGTAGATTTGCTAATCAAATGAACTTGACATGAATGAGGTGAGAGATATGCATACCCTGGCGTGCCCTGGGGAGCGGTGGAGACATGCGTGGCGTCGAGGGGGAAGAGACGGGAGAGGCCGAAATCGGCGACCTTGACGTGAAAGTCGGAGTCGAGGAGGATGTTGGTGGTCTTGACGTCACGGTGCACGATGGGCTGCTCGATGGCGTGGAGGTAGGTGAGCGCGGCGGCGGACTCGACGGCGATGTTGAGGCGGAGCGGCCACGAGAGGGCGCGCTCGGCGGCGCGGTCACCGTGCAGGTGGTCGGCGACCGTGCCGTTGGCCACGAACTCGTAGACCAGGAGCAGCTCGCGGCTAGTGCTGGACGTGCACCCGTAGAACATGACCAGGTTCGGGTGCCGCAGCCGGGACAGGATTTCCGCCTCGTTCATGAACTGCTCCATGCGCCGGTAGCTGTTGTTGTACAGCCGCTTCACCGCCACCACGCGCCCGTCCTTGAGGTACCCTGAACACGAGGAACAACCCGGCCTAGTGTAAGTATATCAGGTGATTTGGAACGCGAATGACCGCATGACGATGAATACTAATAGCATGGTTTTGTATTCGTTGAACAGCAAAGAACGCAATTGGTACAGGAAAACTGAAGACAAATAGCATAGCTTCAGAGAGAATTTGTACCTTTGTATACAATGCCGAAGCCTCCATCGCCGAGCTCTCTGTTGTCATTGAAACCATCCGTTGCTTCCTCGAGCTCCTCATAGCTGAAGAGGTGAGTTGGCGGGTCCTGGACGCTGCCAAATTCCGTGTCGCCACCTCGGGAGTAAGGTGTCCCCCCAGAACCACTGTACTTGAGGAGCTTAGAGGATGAGTTGACTCCCTTCTTCAGCTTTCTCTTGCGAATGATGAATAGGGCTATAACTCCAGCAACGAGCAGCACAGAAAATCCACCAACAGCTATGCCTGGAACAGAAAATGATGTTGAAACAGTTTAGAGACGGATCACAACCACAGATGGAGTCACTGCTCAATAATAGAATGTTTCAGAGTGTAGGCACTAGTAATTCTACAAGAATGTGCAGATAGATAGGAGTCATTAATAGAACGTATAAGTATTTGATAATAACCAAAAATGCTGAATTACTTATGGTTTTTGAGCTCTCAGCTTTCTTCAGCAATTTTTTTAATCGAGGTAACAGTTGTGCTGATTGTATAAACAAGCCGTTGCATGAATTACAAGATTACCATTTTTGTGTTTGTTTGAGAAGGTGAAGCCGTGGAATGATAAAAGTATCGATATGTTAGTAGTAGCTGAATTCAGGAACGATGTTCAAATATAAGTTCTTTTTTAATATTAAAGTTAAGAGGACTGGTGGCATTGTAAGAGTAACATTCATTTCCATTATGAAAGAGTACATTAGTTACAAATTCAATTAAATATCGCTGATAAACGTGGCTTAATAACTCTGAAAATACCTGCTATAGTTGACGCAGCCATCCTAGATCCTGCACAAGAAGGGGGAAAGTCTGAAGTAGTCAGATAAACTGAATGAATAAATAAAGTTTTAAAAAATGAAGCTATCTGTCAAATGTTGTAAACTAATTAGGAGTTTTTACTGAAACCACATTCATAAAAAGGCATAGGTTCTTCTACTGCTTTAACATCAAGTAGCAGCAAAGGGAAATACAATAATAAGTTGTTTCTGTTTTTTTGTCCTGGTAAAACTTCCTCAAGCAATACAACCAGCCAGGATCTAGTTTGACTAGAAGGACAACATCCTGCCCTTGAAACTCTAAAGATGCAGGATCTACTTTTATCATATTTTTCCCTCAGAAGTTGTGGCAGATAAAACCACAGCAGATGAACAATCTTTTACTGGCAAAGGATACCTGGTTTACCTTTTGTCATCGAGTCAGTTCATAAAAAGTCACAAAACAATGTACTGTATTGACCATGACAGATAGGTTACACATCGGCATCGAAAAGGAAAACTGAGGAGGTCATAAAACAAATCAATAACGTGTGTCAAAAACATCTGAATATGTGGTTGCACTGATGAACAAATGGAAAGATCTCAAACGAAAAATATATTCATAAGTCGAAAAGACTTTCCAAAAGGAGCAAATAAGTCAAATTGAAAGGAACTTCTCAGAGTGGCATCACAATTCCAAAAGCATTTCGAATCAAAATATGGCCCATAGATAGATAGATTGTTAGTTTCTGTACTTAGAAGTGATTTAAACAGTACTATCAGAATTAATTTTTTGTACTTGGAAAAAACAAGTACTATCAGGATTAAACTTATAAGAGGTTAAAACTTGAAGACCACACCTATATAACTCAAAGCGCGGTTTGAAGGATATGTTATTGGTCTGAAGCACTGCATTTGCAGATATGTAGTAAAAAAGAAATTACATAGGAGTAACACAAATTTTATAGCCCTTAAAGTGTGATTTGGGAACCAAAACAGATGCAGATATTGAACCAGCCAATGGCAAAGTCCAATAGGTTGCTGTCTCTGGTCTCTGTGTGGCCTCCGGTAATGTGAACATCAGGCAACAACTAAAGTGTGATAAGATGTCCTCCTCCGACATTAACAAGACCATAAACCGGTGCACATCAACTTTTTCCTGTACTCCTACATCGACAGGTGGGTCACGATTTCATTATACGCGTGACCATTAATTCTGCAGTTAGCTCTTGCCGGATAGTGTTGTTCGGGCCGCACTGTCAGGTTTGGATCATAATCACAAGGTGCGTGCAATCAGCGACAGTGCAATGGAGCAACTCTTCCAAGGGAAACCACTAATAGGCAACTACTGTGATGTGACTACTTGTATCCAGTCATTCTTTGGCAATTACTACGTGTACTTAGTTCACAAAACAAGTGGTAAATAAGCTAGTCTATGTTAGTCTTAACAGTTTCAGAATTCTGAACTGGTATACGGCCGTCTCTGACGGAATAGTCTCAGTGAAACAGAGCTGCGTCGTAGCTGTACCCTTCCCCGCTTAATCATCCGATGTTGTAGGATTCAAAATACCTGGGCAAAATCTTCCAAGACCGACTAGTTCTAGTCCCAGCCCCTGCGGTGACAGGCGTTGAAAAACAAGCGCAAGGTGCTATTGCGCCATCAAGGCATGCTAGGACACATCCCTATCTTAACGAAGACGGGTTAGTGAGCACAGCACGGACTGGTTGGACTGACGCTCTTGAAGCTTTGCGTTCGTTTCACACCCAGATATTTTCCAAGCTCCGGTCACATTCGCCATCATAGAACAAAGGGAAAAAAAACAGAACGCGTGATCGTGCAGTAAGAAGCTAAGCTTAGTACGGTTCAGTGGCGACGACATGGCATGCAAGCAAAGTTAAGCACACCACGCAACAGAGAAGGAAATGGGCAAGCGCAGTGTGTAACAATGATCTGACGGTTAACGACGTTGCCTGTTTAACGCAAACACCCTACTGAAAACGATGATTTGCTGGTTTGATCTGTTCCGGCAGCGAAGAAATTAAGCGTTTACGGTTAACTGATCGGATTAGTATACGTAATTACGCACGTACCGGGCGCGTAGTTATCGTTGTCCGAGACGACCCCGACCTTACTGCTGCACCCGCCGCCGGCGTCCGCGCGGCCGTCGGCGCAGACGCAGGCCAGGAACTTGCCGCCGCTGCTGTACCCGCATTTGCCGTCGCCCTGCTCGCACCGGGCGCACGCGCCCGAGGAGCTCCGTTCCCAGCCCACCTGGAACCCGGACCGGAGCGCCGCGCCGTACCCGCCGCCCCGCCACGCGTCGTCGTCCCGCGCGCCGCGCGGGACGGCGTCCCGGAGCACGGGCACCTCGAAGACCGCGCGGCACGCGCGGGAGGGCCAGTCGCCGGACGGCACGTCGGCGCGCGGGACCACGAACGACAAGTTGGCGGCGTCCCGGCCCGGTCCCTTGTCCTCGTCGGATCCGCCGCCGCCGCCGCCGCACGTGATGGGTTTGATGGACGGCGGCTTGGGCGGCTTCGGCTCGTCGTCTGCGGCTGGTTTGGGACCTCCGAAGGAGCATTCGAGGAAGAAGAGGAGGTAATCGACGGCGGCGGCGCGCAGGAACAGCGGCGCGCCTGGCGCCGGCGGGGGACGGTCACGTTGTGGTCCACGGTGGGGCAGGTGCCGGCGGCGGCGGCGATGGAGGCGTCGGCGAGGGAGACGGTGAGGTTGTCGTAGTCGATGCGGGACACCGTGTAGGTGTGGTTGTCCGCGCCGAGACGCAGCACGGCCTTGGTGCCGCCGTCGCAGCGCACGGCCAGGCCCGGGTAGCCGCAGTACGGCTCCGTGTCGCCGGAAAGGTAGAACGGGTAGGTGACGTTCACGGCGCCGCACATGAACGGCTGGCGCCGGCAATTAGCGGGGGCGGCGTAGTTGTCATCGTCGCCGTGGGTGGTGGCGACAAGGAGGGCGAGCAGGAGTAAGACGCCGCCGCGGCGGCAGAGCGAAGACGTCATGGCAACTCTGTTTCTCGGTTCAGGTCTCGGGGATTTCTGGCGCGCAGTTTGGTTTGGCTGATGACCGGACGGCACCGTTTAAAAACGAGCCAACTTTTAAGCTCGGCAAGGTGGTACCGGTGAAGGTTGGGTGGCTGACGCTGACGGCACGGCAAGTACATATACGGGCACACGATGGCTGATGGGAGGCCTGTAGCACCAGTGACCAGTGAAAAGCGGCTGCTGTATTACTCAAGACGTGCCAACTTAACAACGCGCCACTCTGCGAGAGTCGCCCTGCTACTTCAGCATTTCATTGTCCCGTCGCGACTCGAGAGCAGGGGCACTCATCTTTTCTAATTAGCGTCAAAGCGAAGATTCCCTCGGTCTGTGAATGCTTTTATCCAGGTTATCTAGAAGGCCTCGTTTTCGTTTCGGAATGGTTCTCAGCGTGGCTCAGTGCACGGAAGCTTCGGGCTGGGACTTGGGACAAGGATTGGTCAACCTATTGCCCGGTTCGAGTGAGGCAGTGATTACAAGTTCCATCTGTAACACTTCTATGCAAGTCACAGGCCTTAAGCGGTTACAATTCAGGTTTATCTAGAAGGCACTGTTTTCATTTTGGAATGGTTCTCTAGCATGTGCTAAAAAAATGCAGTGTGGCTCAGTGCGCGGAAGCTTCGGGCTGGGCCTTGGGACAAGAATTGGTCACCCTAGCTGCTCGGTTCGAATCAGGCAGTAACTACAAGTTCCATCTGTAACGAACACTTCTATGCAAATCACAGGGCTTAAGCGCTTAGTATTCAGGTTACGAAGAACTTTTAAAAAACCAACAGCTGGGCAGTATGGTCAGGTTCATGCAAGAAAGCCAAATTGAAGCATTGAGAGGAAAAGGCGCAAATAACTGGACCTACGTAAAGAAGTAAAATATGACGTGATGAATTGAAGCTGGCCAACTGATGAATTCAGGCTTTGAAGCTTACCTGAAGAATAGGCTACGCAATCCCAAGGCTCGACTCGCCCATCGGTGCACAAGCAGCCCATGAATCCTGCGGCCTGATTGTACGCGCACTTTCCGAACGTATCCTCGCACTGTTGACACTCCCAAGGCTTCCTCTGATCCCACACCAAATGAAAACCGCTACGAAGAGCATCGCCGTATCCACCGTTTCTCCATCGAGGATCATTCCGTTGACTGTCATCCGGGAGTTTGAGCACAGGTACTTCGATGACACGCGGGCACGCCTGAACCAATTCCGGCGGCGGCACTTCATTCTCCGGCCACACGAAAGACGGTCCAACTTTCTCCTCACCGAAAATGTCGCAGCTGATTCGGTTGATGTTCGCTGGCTCGACGGCGCTGGAGCAGTTGAGAAAGAAGAGAAGATAATCCACCGTGTTGTCAGGAAAGGACAGCCACGAATTAGGGAAAGTCACGTTGTGACCCACCCTGGGGCAGCTGTAATCCTTGGAGACCTCCTGATCGACAAGGGAAGTGGTATTGCCCGTGTAGTCGATCTTCGAGACGTTGTAGGTCGCGTCCCCGGTCCCGAGGATGACATACTTGTCGTCCTCGCACCGGACCGCCAAACCAGGGTAGCCGCAGTAAGAGCCATCGGTACCCCGGAGAACTGCGGTCTTGCCATGGAGATAGAAGGGGTAGTTGATGGTTATGTTGCCGCAGTTGGAAGGCCGCCACAGGCACAAGGAGCGGTCGTAGCTTTCGCCGGAAGCGGAGATGTGGAAAGAAGCGGCGAGCAAGAAGGCAAGGAGAAGCGGCGGCAGCTGGTGGCGGCGCGAGAGCGCCATGGCAAGGCACACAGATAATGACCAAGTCGTCTCTTGGCTGCCGTTCGCGCCCGCGTTTAGTATATGTCTGCAATGACCTGGCGAGTTTTCGCGGAAGGTTGGTGACCGGGCTGAGACGAGAGAGGAAGGAACATGGCGGGGCACGGTAGGTAGAAAAGAAGCCTCCATTGACCTTGACCAGCTGTGTCTCGCAGAATGCCGATTAGTTGTTCGCCGTTGGTCCGTTCGTGCTTGTGTGCTCGCTTCCCATTGGTTCGTGTCCACAGTAGAGGAATAAAGGCCGTTGGCGACTTGGTCTCCGTTCGATACTTCTGCCTTCTCACTACTGTACAAGATTTGCCTTGCCTTCAATATTCCCCAGTTGGTCAGCAGCAAGAAAAATTATAGTAGTAGCGCTCATCGTTTCTCCAGCCCCGCAAACACGTCTTTGACCAGAAAACAGCTTTCATACGACGGTCGCTCCTCTCACAATCACTCTCCTGTTGCCCGACAAAGACGCGCAGCGACGAAACTATCACTCTGCGAGAGTCGCCTTGCTACCCCCACATTTCCTTGTCCCGTCGCGACTCCATACTACGGGCAATTATCTTTTGTAGTTAGCGCCAATGCAAAGATTACCTCGGTAAGTGAATGCTATTGTTTTCCCAGATGGGATGGTTCTCCAGCATGTGTTAAAAAATGCAGTGTGGTTCAGTGCACAGAAGGTTGGGACTTGGGACAAGAATTGGTTACAACTTCGGAGAAGGTAGCACTTGCTGTGAGTCCAGAGGCCAGTCAAAGTTACAACAAAAAATCAAGGTTCCAAATGGAAGCTAAGCAACCATTCTTCAAGATGATTCGAGATATGTTGTCAAAGAAGTGGATCCTCATTAAAGACGTCTGAAACAAATCAACTTTTTTTTTTAATTAAGAGCATCACAGTGGAAAATTCGGTCACCAGAACTTGAACTTAAAACTTCTAACTCGATACCATGTTAAGCTACTATGTACCGACTGATTGCACCAAAAAACTTAAATTGATGGAGAAGAGTGTATAATTCACCTATGTTTCAACAACTATAAACACAGGGGCACGGAGAGGAAAAGGAGTTAAGGAATGCAAGCCGAATTGAAGCATGGAGAGGAAAAGGTGCGGAATTGGACCAATAATAGGGAAGTACAATTCAAAATAATGATTCCAGGCTTCAAAGGGCTTACCAGAGGTAGTAGATGGAGAAGAAGAGGAACCGGAAGACGGTGGTGGAGGTACTGGGCATATGTGAGCCTCTACTTGCCCACTGGAGCATAAACAACCCGTGAATTCCATGCCCTGGTAGGCGCACTTTGCATACGAATGCTCGCACTGTTGACACTCAGGAGGCTTCTTTGGACCCCAATCCAACCGGAAACCACTACAAACAGCCTCGCCGAATCCACCGTTTGTCCATTGAGAATTATTCCATGGACTTTCTGGGAATGTCAGTACAGGCACCTTGATGACACGCGGACACACCGCAAACAATTCTCCGGGCAGCGATGCATTCTCCGGGAACACAAAAGACACTTCATGTCCACCGAAGCTGCCGCAGCTGATTGGGCTGATGTTAATGGACTGGACAGAACTGAGAGGGCAATCGAGAAAGAAGAGATAATTGATCGTGTCACCGGGAAAGGACAGCCACGATGAACTCGGGAGCGTCACGTTGTGATCCACTCTAGGGCAGCTGTAATCCTTGAAGACATCCTGATCGACAAGGAAGGCTCTCATGTTTGTGTAGTCGATGTCCAAGACTCTGTACGTCTCGTTCCCGAGCTCCAGAATGACATCCTTGCCGTCCTCGCATCGAATCGAGAAACCAGGGTAGCCGCAGTAGGAGCCATTGTAACCCCGGAGAACTTCTGTCTGGTTGTAGAGATAGAACGGGTAGTTGATGATGACGCTGCCGCAGGTAGAAGGCTGCCGCAGGCACATGGAGATGTTGTAGCTGTCATCGCCGGCAGGGGCGCCATGAGAAGAAGAGGCGAGCAAGAAGGCAAGAACAAGCGGCAGCGGCAGCCGGTGGTGCAGAAGGGGAGCCATGGCCAAAGGCGAGGCGAAGGCGTTAATAAGATCGCGATGGCCTGGCGAGTTTTCACGGAAGGTTGGGTGGGCTGATGTGAGGAAGATGGTGGCACACGACGGGAATAAAAGAAAAGCCTCGGTTGACCATTGACCAGCTGGGTCGGCACGCGAAGTCGTCTACTAGTCCGCCGCTGTTCCGTCCATGCTTATGTGGTCGCTTTTCATTGGTTAAGTACGTGGGGTCCATTTGATATTTATGCCCATTCCCTACTGGCCGGCAACTAGAAAAACTACAGTAGCGCTCGTGTTTTTTTCAGCCCCGGAAACACGTCGTTGAACCAGAGCACAGCTTTCATACGACGGTCTCTGCTCTCACGATCACTCTGCTGTTGCTTGCTCCCACAAAGAGTCCGCAGAGACGAAACTATCAAGTGCTCACACTGCTCACTGCAGTGCTGATTCTAACCAACCTCCGTTCGACGACACGAGTCAGGTTTGCACTCTGTGGGCCGTGTTCTCACCGTGCCTGTCCCTTATTTCACTCTGAAGCAGGTCACCGTTGAGAGTAACTATGTGTGTCTGAGTGTTTGAAGACAGTGATGCATGCAATAATTTAAAATTATTTTACACAAGATGACCCTATTATCACTTTATTAGTATTACCATTTGTGGCCTGCATATGCAGCCTAAGGGCCTGAGAACTGGTAGTCTGGCACACTTGTTTAGTGTACCGGAAAAGAGTAGTCTTTCTTGTTAGTCCCGACAAGGGTGGCGCACGGTGCCGTTGTGTAACATTTAACTTTTCGATAACAACAGGACTGTAATCCTACAAGATAGCTGGTGAAAAGGGAATCCTTCCCTACGTGCTGGCAATGCCCTGCCTAACACGAAGTCTTGTTGCCACTGATAAGCAACCGTGGAAAAATTGCCTCCAGAATGGGACTTAATATCGGTCAGACTGACTAGCAGCTACCTGATCACTTTGCTGTGGAGTGCCATACATTTTTCCCAGTTCAGGTAGCACAGAAGGCCAAACATACTCCTAGGGTGTTTAACGCATATACACGCGACAATGATAATAGCACTATAGTCTAAGATTTTGTGCCACGGTTAAGAAAAGTATGCACACCTCTCCTATCTAAGGCGAAGAAAAAAAAAAAGAATGGAACTACCTGCTGTAGCAAGAAAGGAAATCACCTCTGTTACCTGAACTGCAGATGTTCTGAGCGCCAATTCGCCCATCGGAGCACAAGCAGCCTACAAATTCCCCAGTCTGATTGTAGCCGCAATGCCCACTAGATCTCTCGCACCGGTAACAAGATGAGTTCTTCCGGTCCCCATCCCACACCAACTGAAAACCGGTACGAAGAGCGTCGCCGAACGCGCCGCCGCTCCATGCAGTAGGATTGCTCCAGTTCCGGCTCTCGAGGACATCTTTGAGTACAGGCAATTTGATCTTCGTGCAATTCTTCTGCCAATCTTCATACGGCACGTCCTTGCCTGGTGGCAGCACGACGAAAAATCGCCTAGGCTCCACAGGTGTTGTTGGACAGGTGATTGGGTTGATGGTTTCTGGCGGCGACCAGTCCGTTGAGTTGCAATCCAGAAAGAAGAGGTAGTCGACTGTGTTGTCAGGAAAGGACAGCCACGACGAGGAATTTGGATGTGTCACGTTGTGATCGACTCTTGGGCAGCTCACGTCCTCCGACACCTCCTGATCAACTAGGGAGACGGTGAAGTTCCTGTAGTCCATGCCCCAGACGTTGTACTTGTACATCTCCTCCCCGAGTTGCAGGACGGCCTTGCCTTCCTCGCACTCAATCGCGAAACCAGGGTAACCGCAGTAGGAGCTGCCGTTACCGAGGAGAACTCCTGTTTTGCTACGAAGATAAAATGGGTACTCGATGAGGACTTCGCCGCAGGTGAAAGGCTCCCACAGGCACAAGGAGCGGTCGTAGCTGTCGTTGCCGGAAGGGGCGCCGTGGGAACAAGCGGCGAGCAAGAGGGCAACAAGGAGGGGCAGCAGCCGGTAGTGAAGAAGGGAAGCCATGGCTAACGGCGCCAGGCGAGTTGAAGCCGGTGGTGATTTGTATTGTTTCCGTCCGCGCGCCTGCGCTTATAATCGCGATAGCCGGGCGAGTTTTCGCGGAAGGTTGGGTGGCCGGGGCGACGAGTGGAGCATGGCGACAAAGGACACCAAGAAAAGAAGCCGCCGTGGACCGTGACCGGCTGGGTCTCGCAAAAGGCCAGTTATACTGGCACGCAAAGGCGGCTGCTATCCAAACTTGTGCGCTTGTCATTGGTTCACGTCCACGGAAAAAGCCCCCTTGGTCCTCAGTCTCCATTAATATTCTGTCTTTTTCACCACTTCAATCCTAGGAAAAGATTTTTTTTTCGAGAACTACTACTAGATCGTTAAGTGGTCAGTGCTAGTTTTGTCACTCTGCCCGGACTTTGGAGCAACGAGATCATGTGGTTTCTTCGACCCCGGGAACACGTCGTTAGACCAGAGCAGAGAGCACAACAAGCTATACGACGATCTCTGCTTTCGCGATCACTGTTGCTGGTGCTCTGGTGGAAAGCCTGCCGCGACGAAACAATCGCGTGTTCTAGACGTGCAAGGAAAAATGGCGTTTGGTTCACCTCTGCTGAGCCTACTGTATCCTAACAAACTTTGCCCGTTCGGCGACGCCAGTCAGGTCTGTGGACCGTGCGTGTGTTGTTCACTAGCCTGTCCCTTGTTTCAGACCGAAGCAGGGGGCGCAACGGCCTCTGCTGTACAAAGCCCGCCAGATAAAACAGTGTGGATTGATGCAAACGCAGTGCAAGGACGACGGGTGTGTTCCGAATCAATTGACAGATGCAGTAACTACCCAGGCACTTGGGTTTTTCAGGCGAATCCGACTAATTCCTGATCAACCGGGTAAGTCAAACGGAAGAAAATTCTGTACGGGAGGGTCGCATTGTGCATCCTGTGCGACCCGTTCCGAACGTACGCCACGTGGAGGACAAATCGCATCCGAGGGTGGTGTGCTCCAGACGTGGAAACTGTGGCTTCAGGTCGGCTTGGCTCCAAGCGCGTTGTTGATTTGGCTCCCACAGCGTGGAGGACGAGGGCTGGGACACCATGCTAAACAATTCCGTTGGCCATAAGAGCAGAGCTTCCTCAATCGGATCAAGGCCGCGCCCGCCGACCTGCACCAGAGCAACAGCACCACCCCGCCGGCGACCTGGCGTTTCCCGGCGTGCAATCGCTTCACCAACGGCAGCAGTAGCAAGGCTACCTCCACTTTCGGCCTCCCCACCGACGCCACCGCGCTCCATCTGCCGCCGCCGGCGACGACTGTACCTTTCCACAACGACGACGACATAAAGCCCGCTCGATCTCCACAGTGTGTCGACACCGTCCAATCTGCTCCTCAATTAGCACCATTGCTGAAGCACTACCACTCAGCGCCCGACAACCTCTTCCTCCTCAGCAACCAGCTACAGCTGTCGTCGCATTGCCTTCCATTCCCGGCGCCGTAGACCACCGCGCCTTTCCATCTCCCATCGCGCGCGATGAAATAATACGCCACGGTGCAGCAGCAACAGCTCCTGGACGAGCCCGTTGCCACGGCAAAGGCGGTCAGCAACTCCATCGGCATGTTGACAGTGATATCGCTGCTGTTCGGAGAAGCGTCGTCGATGGCGGCTCTAGGAGGAGGTGTGCATCACCGTCGTTGGGAGGAGCATCGTGGGCTCGGGCTAGGGAGCAGGTCGCCATGGTCGGAGTTGGGAGCACCGCCGACTTGATCTGAATCGTAGAGGATTTGTTTTTTTTCTGTGTGTGTGTGTGAGTCACGGGATTCAGTTTTGGAGCCGCACTGGGAGCCAAACCAACGACGCGCTTCGAGAGCCGAGCCGACCTGAAGGCACAGTTTCTACATCAGGAGCAAACCACCCTTGGATGTAAATTGTCCTCCACGTGGCATACATCCGGACCAGGTTGCACAGGAGGCACCGTGCGACCCTCCCGTACAGAATTTTTTCCAAGTCAAACGCGCACCGCGAGCAAGGGGGGCAAGCAGAATCGAATCAATCGGGGTTCTAGTAGACGCAAATGTGAAAAAAGGTAAAAACGAGATGGGATGCGTCTGAAGGGATGAGTTTCTCAAGGACTTACTTGATCGCGGCGACGACGGTGTGGGACAAGACTCGGTGTCCACCTTCTCGTCGGGGCACAGGCAGCCCAGGAAGGTCTTGTACTGGCTGTAGGCGCATCGTCCACCGGAGTCCTCGCACCGGTAACAGTCACCTGCCGTGGCCCCGCTCCAGGACAGCTCGAACCCTTCCATGAGCAAGCTGCCATATTCGCTCCGTAGCATGGAGCGGTTTCTCATCCGAGCCAAGGAGTCGTTGAGCACCGGCACGGACAGAATATCATCGCAGTGCTCGGCCAAATAGTTGTATCCAGGCGCGTCGTGCTCAGCAGAGGAGAACACGAAAACTGGTCTGCTGAACTGTTGGCAGCCGATCCGATAGTCGTCGATCACAGGCGGCACGTCCTCGCCCAGGTAGCAGCGGGAGAAGAAGGTGAGGTTGTCGCGGGCGTCGGTGTAGCGCAGCCACTCGTCGCTGAAACTGACGTTGTGGTGGATGGTTGGGCAGCCCTTGTCGACGCCGCCCGGGAACGCGTCGGCGTCCGCGAGGAGCAGAGTGCGGGTGTCGTAGGAGATGTCCTTGACCGTGTAACTGTATTGGCCCAGCTGGATGATGGCGGTCTCTGTTTTCCCGTCGTCCTGGCAGGAGATGCTCAGGTCCGTGTAGCCGCACGAGTAGGTCGTGTTGTCGCCGGCGGTGACAACTTTGGTTGCGTTGGCTAGGTAGAATGGATACCGGATTTCGACGCTTCCGCACCTGGACGATTCGGAGCACATGGAAGCGTTGTAGGTGGGCGGAAGAGGTCCGGCTTGGAAGGCTGGGACATGGACGACAAGGAAGACGAAGGCCATGGCCAAGACGGGGAAAAGTGGTCGGTGGTGAGCCATGGTGATGGGAAGGGGACGAGCCGGACGCATTTAGTTTGGCTCTCTTCGTGTAAGACCGGTTTCTTGCGTAAGCAGCCGTTTATAGGCGGGTGGCGTGGTTAGATCAGGGGAGTTGACTGACCGGGTTCCGGTCTTTCGTAGAAGAAGGCTGTTTTGGTACTGGCGGTGGGCCGGACGGGGGTTGTACGTGTGCGGCACACGCAGCAACACACGCGAATTTGGACGGCCAAATTCGTGTTAACTGCGATGAGCCGATGACAACGGTGGCCTATGACGCCATTCCTTGGTCAGCTTGGTGCTGGCGACATACGCTGCTGCTGCAGCTCCACACCGCACGGTAGGATTTTAGCTGACTTCCAAACGGAACATATAAAGACCATACAGTAGTAATGTACGTAGTATCAATCAATAATCGTATCGTATAAAATGCCAATTGGTAGTGCCAGGCGCGTAGTGGGCTGCTAGTCCGTCCTTGTTCCGTGCAGACTTGTGTGCTGGTCGTCGGTTCACGTCCACGTCCATGGAAGAAATTAAACCCTTGGTCCTCGCGTCCACGGTCTCCACCGGATATTTTTGTAGGTTCACTGCTACTAGAAGATTGCCTCAAACGCTCCTAAGCGGTAAGCAAACTACAGTATTTATATACGTACGTACACAAGAAAGATGGGCCCACTCTGTTCGGACTTTGGAAGAACGAAATCAACACGGGGATTGGTTTATTCAACCCCGCAAACACGACTGTCTCCTCTCGCGATTACTCTGCTCTTGATCCGACAAAGAGCCTGCAGCGACGACAGTTTAACTATCTCGTGTTCTAGAAACTAGACGTGCAAAGACAAACCAAAATTCATTCACCTACCTCTGCGGGCCGAATTCTACCGAATTCCTCCGGTGGGTGACGCAGGTCAGTTCTGTGGGCCGTGTGTTCACTAGCCAGTCTCTTGTTTCAGACTGATGAAGCAGGGACGCTAAGGTCTCTGCTCTACAAAGTTCGGCAGGCGACCGGGTCGCCCAATGAATCTTTTTTAGAGGGAACCGCCCAATGAATCTCGTTCATGAAAAATAATGAAAAATAGTGTGGATTGATGCAAGGGAACGCAAGGCAAGGAGGGGTGTTCCGCGTCGATTGATGAATGCAAAAAACCAAACATCTCTGTTTTTGTATCTACCCAGCAGTTGTTTTTCCGGCGCGAACTCAACTACAATTCCCGATCGACTAGGTCAAGTCAAACGCGTACCATGAGCAAAAAGGGCAGGCAAGCAAGACCAATCAGGGATGCTACCAGACGCAGATGTCAATTTTTTTTTTGTAAAAATGGTGCGATGCGATTGAAGGGATCGGTTTCTCGAGGACTTACTTGATCGCGACGGTCTGCTGCTGGCACCGCTGTTACTGCAATACCAAGTCTCCACCTTCTCGTCGAGGCACAAGCAACCCATGAAGGCCTTGTTCTGGCTGTATGCGCACCGTCCGCCGGACTCCTCGCACCGGTAGCAGTCACCTGCCGCGGCCCCGCTCCAGGCCAGCTCGAACCCTTCCCTGACCAAGCCGCCGTATTCGCTCCGTACCATGGACCGGTTACTGCTCACCATTCGCGCCAGGGAGTCGCGGAGCACCGGCACGACGACGATCTCGTGGCAGTGCTCGTCCAAGTCGTGCTCCCGAGTCGCGTCGTGCTCGTCGGAGGCGAACACGTAGGCTGCTCCAGCACCCGGCGCGTTGCTGAACTCCGGGCAGCCGATCCGGTACGCGCCGAACCCGGCCGGCAGGGCCGACTCGCCCAGGTAGCAGCGGGAGAAGAAGGTGAGGTTGTCGCGGGAGCTGGTGTGGTGCAGCCACTCGCCGTCGAAGGTGACGTTGTGGCGGATGATCGGGCAGCCGTTGTCGGCGCCGCCCCGGACCGCGCCGGCGTCCGCGAGGAGCAGGGTGCGGGTGTCGTAGGAGATGTCCCTGACCGTGTAATTGTATTGGCCCAGCTGGATGACGGCGGTCTCGGCTTCGCCATAGCCCTGACAGAAGATTTTCAGGTCCGTGTAGCCGCAGGAGTAGGTCCTGTAATCGGCGGTGGTTCTGGTTGTGCTGGCTAGGTAGAATGGATAGTGGATGTAGACGCTTCCGCACCTGGACGACTCGGGGCACATGGAGCTGTCATATGTGGCCGGAAGAGGCCCGGCACGGGAGGCTGGGACATGGACATTGATGACAAGGAAGACGAAGACGAGGATGGGGAAACGTGGTAGTAGATGAGCCATGGATGATGAGGAAGGGACCGATTTGGCTGTTTTTGTACGCTCTTGTCGTGCAAGACTTTGGTTCTTGCGTGCGCCGCCGTTTATAGGTCGCGTGGTTAGATGAAGGGAGTTGACCGACCGGGTTTCTGTCTTTCGTAGAACAAGGTTGGCTTGGTTGCTGGTGGTGGTGGGCCCTACGGATGTTGTATATGTGGGGCACACACACAGCAACACGCGAATTCAGCCTGCCAAATTCGTGTCAACTGATATAAGCCGTTGGATCAGTGATCATTGCCCGTATAATAGTTTGTGAGGGAGTTACAGTACCATGAATTGATATTGTAGTAAAATACTGTTTGTAGGTGCTGTTTTTACTATTTGTACTGTTGGTTTATTACTGTAGTATTGAATCTCATCCATTCAATCTGGATCAAAAGGCTAAAACTTGAACTAATTCCCAGCTACAGTAGCGCTCTGAATTGAACACATCAATTCGTAGGTCAGCTTGGTGCAGGCGACACGCGCTGCTCCAGCAGCTCCACACCACGCGGTAGGATTTTAGTTGACTTCCATAGGGGACATATAACAGGGTCCGTACAGTGTCAGTCGATATATCATATATGCATGCTATTCCTATGCCCTTTTCTAGAAGATCTTTTTGTTAATACTAGATGATGCTCTGAACCGGGGGAAGGTTCAGATGAACCAATGCTTCCATGTGAAATAAGTAAAGCACTTTTATTCTCAGAGGGTTGGTGGTCTAGAATTTTAATGTTTAACGAACTAGAAAGACTGTACTAAAGGTTGTTGCCGTTTGTTTTCAAGTTGCAACTTACCAAGAAACACGTCAGAAGCCAAAGTGAAAAGGTGCCTATTACTAGCGCGGTTTGGAAAGACGAAGTCAAGTTGAAAAGCGAAGATTGTTTAGGCGTAAGTATCCACATCAAATAGAAAGAATTTTGCCTTCTTGACTTGTAATGCCACCAAGACTTAAACATGACAATAATAATACTTGTGCGCGGGGTAGGTGTTTCAGCACTTCATTGTTTGTCTACTGCACTAATTAGCAGCATATCCCTTTCTCTGGCCACAAAACATATAGGAAGTCTACAAAGAATCCAATATCAGAGGAGTGAAGGGTCCTTAATTTTCTAAGAATTCTCATCTACATCCATCAACCTTTTAAATGTTCATACATTCATCTGGATCTATGAACTGATATGTCGCTGAACTCAGCTTCACACCTCTTCATTTCAACATTTTTATCGGCTCACCTAGCAGTACCAATGTGATTTGAGCATGGCAACATGGATTGTCAGTGGGGAATTCCGACAACACCTCGTTGTCATAATGTGATGGCTTTTGAGTTGAAATGAATGTAGTAGGGACAGACAAATAGAATAGTGCTCAGATCTCCAATGACTCCCCCAAATGTCTTGTTGGAGATCCAGAGGCGTTTGGGGGCAGGGGAGCCATATGTGGTTTCTGAATTCTCAGTCTTGTGCTTGCCCAGTAATGACACTATAATTTCCGTTATCTTATAATGGAAATGGGGTACCCCTCATTTCGAAGAAGCATAGCATTGGCCGCCGAATCCATGGCTGGGCCGGAGTGACGACCCAGTCCGACAATGGGATAGGTGTGGGGTGGGAAATGAAGTGGCAATGTAGCATGGAGGAGGCGGAGGGAGGGGCGACAATGAGCGGTGCGATGGGGGAGGCAGTGGCAGCGTTGCCGACTGGAAGGAGGGCGAGTATAAATATGGCGCGGCCCTGCCTCTCATTCCCCGTGTGGACATGTGGCCCATTTAAGATGGGCTATGGGCCAGAAGTCCTGTGAAGAGTGGTGCGTCCACTGGTCTTGTTATAAAATTTTATTTATGCTAAATTTTTTTCTTATCCACAATTAACATTTTTCTTTATAGGTTTTCATCGGAATTTCATTCATCAAGTATCACTAATCTCTAGCTATAAACTGAACTCACACGCTCATTAAAAATTAAAATCATCTTAGTTTATTTTATGTAAGGAAGAAATTGTTTTTCATTTTTCTCTCTGTGTGTAAGGGAGACGAGCTTGACACAAGGATTTATTTGGATCGCTCCTGTGGCTCAAGCAAACATGGCCTAAAAGGTGCAGGTGCCCGTAACTACTCCCACGGTGACAAGTGGACAAGCTGGTACAGCCCTGACAACAATGCTGCTTTCGTTCGCTATCTAATAAAACAGGTCCGGAGAAATTAGGCCTTTGTGAACAGCATTCATTGGAGTCGCAAAGCAATACTTTTGTTGAAAGCAGATTGCGACCTAACTACTATGCTTTATGTACGTACTTTGTTGACCCAGTCCTATTCTGGTACGCAAGAGTTAATACTAGCACATTTTACTCGTAGAAAAGAAACACCAGGTTTTGATTCGGTTTCTTTGGGTCTTCAAAAACTCGGCTTGCTCTCACTTATCGACCCCTGTAGCATGCGGCTCTGAATCCTTCTCGCCTCGTTAATCTAATCTAGAGAACAAGAGATGGCCTACTTGCAGCAACGAAAAGTAATAAGCTGCATGTCACTAAGGAATGTCGCACTCGGAAGTATGAACGGAATAACTCTACAAGACACTCGAACCGATCCAACCAATCATAACTCATCCCTCGATCTGCTGAATTATCTGAAGCCAGTCCCCGGAGAAGATCGCGGGCGGCGTCTGCGGTCCCGCAACGCTAGTTCACTGAACTGACCGAAGTCTCAGCACTACCAAACGTAAGCAACAGCAGGCGATGCTCCATTCAACACGGGGTCGAGTGACCAATTGGCCTTCGATCCGTGTTTGTGTACTGGGCCGTCAGACAGAAAAGCTTCTGCCGCCAGTTCCACGTACACCACAAGACCAATCTTGCCGGTCTTGTACGCTTCCAAGTACGAGATTTCCACTAGGGGAGATGTTACGGGTGACGCTTCGGTGGTTCGCTGCTCCAGTCCGTCTGTCCATTTTCCCGCGTGGTGATGCACCGCTGCTGAATTCAGAGCAGCCCTACCTGGGTTCATACTTGAGACCAATGCCCTCTGTAACTTCTAACCTGGTTTACACGATAAATAGGGTTGGTCATGCTAATAGACCGCTGTGGAACCCTTGACCACCGCATCTGGTTTTGGCGGCGGTTGGGAGACGTGGGATCCACAGGTCCTGACTCCTGTGCAGGCAACAACTGAGCGCGGCGCACCTGGTTGCGGAACTAACGGCTGCTAATTCTGGGCGTTGAATAAATTTATGTAGAATTCGGACGTTCAGATGACTTTCAGTCATGAGGTCCTCTAGTGCGGTTTGATTGCTAGCAGCACGAAACGAACAGATTAAAAACAGGGGTGCGCGCACCCACTAGGTGTTCAACTGATGTAGATGAACCTCACATTCGGAAACGAGAATCAACGGGAAACCGAAGAGAAGTAATGCGGTGGGAGGGGGAGAGGAGGCAGCATACGCACCGCAGCGTTTGGAGGTTGGGCCGTCGTTGCAGAAACAGGTGAACGTCAATCTGCCGCCCGCCGACTCGTTGTGCTGGAAGCCGCACCATCCGCCGGAGCTCTCGCAGCCGTCGCACTGCTCGGAGTGAGTGTACATCAGCTCGAAGCCAGCCGTCACCACGCCGCCAGGGCCAAGCGACCCGTTCGTCGTCAAAGGCGGAATTCCGCCGGGCGCACCCATCATTCCGGTCTTGTGCACGCTCAGCACCGGCGCCACCACCACCTCCTCGCACTCGTGCTCGTACGCCTCACTGCCCGTGGTCATGCCATCTGGGAGCACGTACGACCTGTTGCTGCCATGTCCTTCGCGACACCCGCTCAGTTCCACGGCGGATGACAAGGAAAGGTTCTTCTTGCAGTTGTAGAGGAAGGTGATGTTGGAGTCGGAGGGAGCGAGCTGCAGCCAGGAACTCGTGTAGTCGATGGTGAGGTTCCAGTGGAGGCGTGGGCAGCCTGACCCGTACTCGTCGTCGCCGGCGTCGGTGTCGGAGACGGCGACGATGTGGTTGCTGTAGTAGATTTCCCTGACTCTGTAGCGGTGGGATTGGACGTCGAGGATCAGACTCTGGTTGTTGTCGCAGAAAAGACCGAGGCCTGGGTAGCCGCAGTGGGATCCGGGGGAGTTGATGAGCCAGAACGGATAGCTGATGTTAAGGCTGCCGCAGGTGGCGTTGCTGCAGGAGGCAAGGGTGGTGGTGTCCGCTGCGGCGAGGAGGAGCAGAAGAGGCAGCAGGAGGGCGAGGAGCAGAGGAGCCATCGCGCGTGTGAATGAGTGAATATGGAAAGAGGACAAAGAAGACACCTGGGGTGGAGTGCTCTGGTTTACTCTCGGCGTGCGATGATGTGCATGCGTGAGGGTCAAGTGAGGGTGTTAGGCCGAGCGCGACAGGACCATGCTGGCTGTGGCTGTGGAAACTTTGCGCCAGAAATGGCCGCCTTCGCGTGCGGGACGCGGCAGCGCAGCTAACACCGTCGGGGGCGGCACCTTGGCAGGAGGGTTTCGTCCTTGGCGGATCCCCGTTATTCATGTGGATGGCGATTGAGACGGCGCCTCGCCGGTGAGGAGTCACTGTGTGCCGGTACTTGTGGTACAGGTGTTCTTAATCTTGATGTGTCTTGGGCTCCAGAGTCAAATCAAATCGACTTTAGCGAAAGAGAAACACGTCATAGGCCGATGAAAGATAGGGGCATAGGGCACTAGAACCTTATGGGCCGAGCAAACGGTTGGGCCGGGCTCAGAAAATTAGATTGATGTTAGGTCTGTCTTCATTCACGGAAACTTATATCTAGCGCTCTACATGTACTTATACGCAACGTTTAACTTATCGTGGCAACCAACGCTCGGAAAACCGGACGGACGATAATTTTGAAATCGTTTGAACCAAAAACGGTTTTCCGATTGGTTACCGAACGGTTTGAGCGGTAACCACCCAGTTTTTACGGTTTACCAACCAGACGTGCCAGGAAAAAGATACAGTTGGAAAAAAACAGAAAAATTATTAAGTTTAAAAAGTTGGTATGACATTTGCATAACTTTTACACCAATGTAACTCACGGATTAAGCATATATAATTAAGATAACAATCATGAAAACTCACAATGCACGTAGAATCCATACTACATGAGTCCAAATAAATTGTCCATTCAACATATAATTTGTGAACAAATAATTATACAAGATACAATGTATTACAAAGCATGAGTTACACTCAAGACCACGGTTTTCTATTTTTTATTCATTTTCCCCACGATTTATCTTCCTTGATTTTTTCACCACTAAAGCTTGTAACTTTTCATAAAACGCTTTCACCAAAATTCATCATTTTTTGGGTCTGCTATTTTGGTATCAATCTTTTAGGAATATGTTTATATAGTTATGGTTCATTTACATTACCATCTAAATAACTACATAACATTAAACAATCATAAAATGAATGTTTTCCCCATTTTTGTTTGATTTGGGAACCCCTTTGAAAAAATTAAAAATGGATCTAATTAAACTATTTAAGTTTTTTTTGGATTTTTTTGCCTTTTTCATTATGAAATATAGAGCGGACTAGTTAAAAAAAAGAACCTTACGGTGTCTTGGGCTCCAGAGTCAAATTAAATCGACTTTAACGAAAGAAACACGTCATAGGCCGATGAAAGATAGGGCACTAGAACCATATGGGCCGAGCAAAGGGTTGGGCTAGGCTCAGAAAATTACATTGATGCTAGGCCTGTCTTCCTTTGTCACGAAAGAAAAACTTCTGTTGAGTTAGGTAGACCTGCACTCCTGTTCTCAACAAAGAAAAAAGGTAGACCTGCGCTCCGGTAGGCTGATAGAAGTGACTTCAAGACACATTGGAATTTGGATGGTACAAAAGAAGAGAAGAGCTTTTTCGGTTGGCAATACTATAGTTTTTCCAACTAGTTAGTAGTTTCATCTAGCGGTAAAGATTTGATATCGAAAATACACAATTATGATCAACTTTTTTATCATATTGAGGGTAGTATCTTTAAAACGATAGATTTATCACGATTAATTTTTATTTTTATGATAATATAAATGAAAATCTATAATCTAATTAATCTTTAATGTTACTAGTGTCTTGATTATTATTCTTCCAATAAAGTTGGTTCATATCTCAAAATTATTTTTTATGAAAAAATAACATCTGTTAATTATGGTAAAATTATAAAAATATCCTTAAACTACTAGCCATCAGTTTTCAAAACTACTACCTCCGTTCGGAAATATAAGCATTCGTTCACTTTCGGATATCACGTTTGACCACTCGTCTTATTTAAAAAATTTGTGTAAATATAAAAATAAAGAAGTCATCTTAAAATATATATAAAAATAAATTAAATTATCACAAAATAAATGAATATTTTATAAATATTTTAAATAAGACGAGTGGTCAAACCGAATGTCTGAAAGTTAACAAATACTTATATTTCTGGACGGATGGAGTATTACCAAGACTCGTGGACTGAAAAACTCCTAGAAGAAAATTAGTGTTTGACTTTGATCTAAATGAAAAGCAACCTTTAACTTGATTTTCCACGTATTTGGAGTCCACAAGTCCGTTCATTCAGCACTGGATCTTTCTTCTAAAGCATAGTGACATACCACATGAACCCGATTGTTGACGGTCGACTCAATTTGGTAAGAGATCAGTCGTCAGTGGATAGTAGCAGAAAAATGTTTACCGGTCAAGAGCCGGTCACTGGGACTCTGCCCACTTAACACTCCAATTTTTTTTGTGACTCTTCTCACGGCGTACGGCGGAAGACGTCGTTCCCATGGCTCCCCTGCTCTTCCTCGTCCTCCACGTTGCGTTCCTCTTCCCCACAGCCGACGCCATCCCTGCTTCCTGCAGCAGCGCCACCTGCGGCGACTACGAAATCCGATACCCCTTCTTGGCTCATTCCCTCAGGCTCGGACAACTGTGGTTACCGCGGTCTCGGCCTTGCCTGCGAGAACAACGCCAGTGTGATCCTCTCTATCCAGGGCCATCGCTACAGAGTCGTCAGCATCGACTACCTGAAGCACATCGTCGCAGTGGCCGACGCGGAGCTCGACGATAACGAAGGCGGCTGCCCACGCCTCCACTCGAACTTCACCGGCGAGGACTACTCGGGATCCTGGATGCAGCTCACTCCCTCAGACTCAAACATCACCTTCCTCTACGACTAAAAGAAGAACATTTCTTTGCCCTCTTCCGTGCAATTGAGGGGCTGTGTAGGACTCTACGACAACAAGACATCCTATGTGCTGCCGGATGGTGTGAGCACGGGCAGTGAGGCGTACGAGTACGACTGTACGAGTGCGAGGAACTGGTGGTGGCACCAGTGCTCAGCGTGCACAAGGCGGGAACGACTGGTGCTTCTGCTGGCATGGCGTCTCCGGTGAACAACGGGTAGTTTGGTGAGCTGGTAAAGGCTGGGTTCGAGCTGATGTACCACACCAACTCCAATTTCCAGCTTTGCTACCACTGCGAGCGCTCCGGCGGATGGTGCGGGTTCCGGCACGACCTCACGCACGACGAGGCGGGGTTCAGGTGCCATTGCGACGGTGGCCTAACCTCCGAACGATGCGGTACGTGCTTCCTCTTCCCTGTGTTACATTTCACTTATATTCTGCTGGCATTGCTTGGATCCTATAAATTGCTGAGGTAGATATATCGTTTCTTCCGCGGCGTCGACCAGTCTTTTTTGTTAGGAAAAAATCAACTAGTCTAGAGGTACCATTTCCATTTTGGAAGGTGCAGCTGGTCTTTTTTGTCGGCTTCTGTCACGTCCCCTCTCGGCTCCTCCTGGGCCACACAAGCACACAACATTATCTAGAGGCCCTCGGGGCCGTTGCGGTCAACGATCGCGAGCACGCAGCAAAGCAGCAGCAAAGCAGGCCTTGCGCGGTTGCGCCCACCGGCTTCGCCTAACTTCCTTCGCGCCATCATGCTACACCACCGGGTGCGGCCGCCGGCGCTTCTCTTTGTCTTCTTGCTCGCCGCTTGTTTCCTTACGACCCCTCCTTGTGCTTGCGACGGCCTTTCAACAGCGGCAGCACAATTATGAAGAGAAATTTCTGTCTCTTTAAAGTTGCTGGTTCTTTTTTTGTCTAAATTTTTTAAAGTTTTCTATTTAGCCTCAAAATCAAATTTGGTTCCCTTTTAGGCCCTTCCATCCATTCTAGCACTTAACGGTGGTAAGTAACATGTGAAATGACCATACTGCCCCTGATTATGAAATGATGCTAAAATTCTTATGTTCTCATGTGTAATGCTGACATTATGTAAAAAAATGATGCTGAAATTTCCACCACAATAATGTGTACATTTGGTGCAAAAGTTATGGATTTATGTGCAAACATAATGCTGAATTTTAGCGAAATTATGAAATAAAAAATATAGCTCAAATTATATGGAACTATAAATAATACTTCAACAAAAATAAAGAAAAACAAAAATTTCATAATCAGGAGCAGTATGGTCATTTCACCTGTTATTTAACACCGTTAAGTCCTAGAATGGACGGAAGGGGCTAAAAGGAACCAACTTTTGTTGGCCAAATAGGGAACCTAAAAAAAATTGGGCCAAGAAAGAAACCAACAACTTTAAGGAGACTAAGAAAGGAATTTTCTCAAATAATTATAAACTACCCCTTCTATCTCTATGACGAGACGGCAGTTCTCCGAGGTTACCAAGTGTCCGTGTTTGGTTCGATAATTATATCGGAAACGCAAATGTAATGTGAAGAAGTTGCTACCGCAATCAATCAAACAAA
>JAUNZO010002734.1:0-39377 GCA_031894775.1 Chloris gayana
ATGATTCATGAGCAAGAACACCCGTAGTTATCCAGTTCGGCCGCACCGGGTGCGTAGTAACACCCTACGTCCCGCTAGTGTGTGTATTTTCGCATGTCCTTGCTTTACACCGGAGTCTCTCCTCCTTTTTAAAGGATGGGGAGGAGAGCACTCGCACAAGCACTGGGGGTACTCCGGACACCCTAGTGGGGGTCCGGTCCTTCCCGAGATATCCCGACACGATCCCCGACTAAATCCGTTGCGGCCTCTTTTCCTCGGTTCGTGTTCCGAATCTCTTCCACCCCATTGGTCGAGAGCCCTCCCCGGCACCGTAGCCGCGCGGCTTCCCGAGACGCGGCGCACGGGGGAAGACGCGCGCACGTCCCGTCGGGTCGCGGGCGTCGCTCGTGCACTCGAGTGCCGCATTAACTCCGGTAGTTGGGGCGTCGCAGGAAACTACCGCGGCTTCGTTCTCTCCCCGACGCTCCCGCTCCTCCGGCTTCCGCGAGACTCGTGGACTTCGTGGCTTCGTGGGCTTCCCCGCCCGCGGCCTTCGCTCGTTCGTGGGCCGGAAGCGCCCACGCGCGGTTAGGGGGACCCCCGATCCCCTACACCGACAGAGCCCCCGGCTCCCGCCGCCGACCCGCGAGGTCGAGCAGGGATTGGGGCCACCCGTCGCCCAATGCCGTTTGGGTTGCTCCGGGCGTGGCTCTCGAAGGAACGGAGCCGCCGGGGCTGCCGGGGCACGACCGTCCCGAGGCGTCGCGTCGCTCCGGTTCGCGTGCGGTGGGGCCCGCCCCGGCGCTCTCGCGCTCAAGTAGGGGGATGGCTTCGGCTGCCCACGCAAGACGCCTTCCACTTCGCCCTTCGCCTTTCGTCTCCCTCAACTTCTTTCTTGTCGCCGCGTCTCTCTTCGCCTTCTTTCTCCGCCGATCCGCGCCGCCGCTTGTCGCCGCCGCCGCCGCCGTCAAGATGGCCCGCGGAAGGTCCTCCCCCGCCGCAGCCAGCCGCGCGCGCGCCGCCGCCTGGCCGATGCCCCGCCAATCGGCGTTAGCTTGCCCGACACTAGGGTCGACATGTCGCGGCTTTTCGCCCTTCCTCCGCCGGCGGACGGTGATAGGGCCGCTTCGCGTTGGGGGGCCTTGCCGCCGCCGACCGGAGGGCCGGAGATCCTCCACTTCGTATCCTTCGCCGCCGCCGGCGCCGTTCCCCCGCCTTCTCGATTTCTTCCTCGGAGGTGCTCCCGGCGTATGGGATCCGCATGGTGCACCTCACGCCGAATGCGGTCGCGGCGCCGCCGTGTTCTCGCCCACTCTGTGCGAAGGATTCGTGGGGGTGCAGCCGTGCTTCCCCATATTCCAACGCTACTTCAAGATGACGCTTACCAACGCCTGAGGTGATCGGATGCGTCCCGCCGACCGCCCGCCCGACGCGGGTACATAGAGTACTCGCCAGCGCAAGGTGGAGGCGTGGAAGAGGGCCCGGTTCGTGGTGCCGTACGAGAAGGACCTCCGTCGCCTCCGCGTCCCGCCGGTCCCGGCCCAACATTTGGCCGTCCTCGGGACGCCGTGCCCCGCCTTTCCCGAGGGCATGATGCCGGTGGTCAACCGGACCGCGCGCGCCGCCGCGCCGGCCCCGACTTCGCGCCGGGGTGGTGCACGACTTCCTCGAGCGCAACATCGCGCCCTTCGCCGGAGATCGGTCCCGTCGTGGATGTACCGGACTTCAACTTCGCCGGCCGCACTCGCACGGGGCGGGCTCCGTACCGCCCCGAGGCCGCGGCGCTCGCCTACTCCACGCCGACCGGGAAGAAGTGGCCCGCCTCCTTCGCGCACCCGAAGGTGCCGAGCCCCTTCACCGGGCCGGCGAACAAGCGCGCCGTCTCTGACAAGCATGCTCCCGACCGGGCCGCTCGGTTTCTTGCACGCGATCCCGGCTCCTACTCCCGGTCTCCGGCACCCGAGTCACGCTCTTCCTCCGACCCGGTGCGACGGCCGCCCCGGGGGTGCCTCCGAAGCTCCGGGGTGGTGGCCCCGGCGCCGCGAGGCCTCGCTCCGAGCGCGCGGGACAAAGGCAAGGGAAAAGGTCTCCGTCGCCCCTCCTCCGACTCCTCCCGGCCCGCCCCGCTTTCCACGAAGCGGCCCGGCAGCTTCGCCGGCGCTAGTGACGGGGGCCGCTCCACGAGAGAAGTCCCCGCAGCCGCACCGACGCAAGCGACCGGGTGGACGCGCGACGTGTAGGAAGCTTTCTCTCTTTTTACTTGCCGCGTGCCGGTGTGCCGCACTTCGTCTCACCGTAAGCCGATGGTTGCGAAATGTGTTCTCGATTTGCTTCGTTTGCAGGATCTGTCCGGATCGAATCGGACCCGACCCGGTTCCTTTGAACCCCAAGGCGGCCGGTGCGGCTCCTGGCGGCCGGAGCGGAGGACGGCGCGGAAGGGGCAACGAGTGCCCCGAAGAGGTGGCCGCCGGTGCCCATGAGGAAGAGGTCGCAGCATGCCCCGCGGAGGTGGCCGCAGTGCCGCCGGGAGAGGGGGCCGCGGCACTCCCGAGGGGGTGGTCGCAGTGTCACCGAAGAGGAGGCCGCGGGTGCCCCTCGCCGGCGAGGAGGCGGCGGGCGCCCGCCGGAGAGGAGGCCGCGGTGCCTCCGCCGAGCCGACCTTGGCCGAGTGTCACCTCCTCCGCCGGGAACGTGCCGGTGCTTTTCCCGATCGGCGCCGCCGAGCGTCCACCACGGTCTTCCACTCCACGGCCGGTGCTAGCCGCCGCCAGCCCTATAGTGTCGGAGGGGAATGACTCCCGCCGCGCGTTCGGTCGGAGCCGGAACCGTGGTCGGCGGAGACACTTCGTCGACCGCCGCCGCCGGTAGGGGCCGTGGGCGCGCCGGACGCGGCCGGAGCGGGTCACCTTCGGTCGCCGGGCGGCATGGGTCGCCACAAGATTGGCGATGTGCTCGGGGAGGCCACCCTGGCCGCTTCTGACATGAAGGCGGCCGTAGAGGAGGCGGATGCGCCTCCGGAGGACCGGGAGGCCGCGCCGGCCGAGCGCGGGTGCGAGGTGGCGGTGGCCCGGCGGGCTCCCGGAGACGTGCCGTAGAAGCTAGCCCGAAGAGCGTATCGCCGCCGCATGGAGGAAGTCCAAGACGAGCCGGACTCGGGCCGCCGGCATCGGCGATCGTGCCGCCGAGAAGCCGCGTGGACGCCAAGGCCCGCGAGGCCGAAAGCATGAACCGCCTCCATGACGTCCCGGAGCGGGAGCGTGGCCGTGCAGCTCCGCGGCGCGCAGCTAGAGGAGGCGGAGGCCCAAATGGACCTCTCCGCGAGGCGGCCGTGACCCGTCGCGAGGTGACCGCGGCGGCTCGCGAGGAGGAGCCGAAGGAGCGTGCCGCCGCGCTTGCCCTTCGGGAGGCCGCGCCGGGCGAGCGGGAGCGGGCCGCCGGAGCGGCCGAGGCGACGGCTGCAAGACGTCGTTGACTCCTTGGCCTCCCAGATGCGGCGCTTAGGGGGACGCGAGGGCGCCCTTGCGACCCGAGAGGAGCAGGTCCGGCTTCGCGAGAACGAAGCCACCGTTCGTAGGGAAGCCTTGGAGACGGAGGCGGCCCGCTCTCGCCGGGCCGAGGAGCAGGTGTCCGCGGCATCGCCGACGGGCTGGCGCACCGCGTCCGCGAGGAGACTCTCGCAGGGGCCCGTAAGGCCTTCGCCGCCGAGCTGAACGCGATGGAGAAGAGCCGAGACGAGTACCGCCGGCGAGAGGCCCAGCGTGAAGAAGTCGGGTCGCGGCTCTTCCGCCGCGGCCGATGGCGATGACCTCCGCGGCGCCGCGTGAGGCGCGGGGTCCTAGCTTGAGGAATCCCGAGCTTCAAGCACGTTGAGCCGAGCGAGCGGGCGACAGTAGCTGGCCTCGGCGGCGCGGACGCAGCGTGGAGATCGCCGCCGAGGTGCACCGGCGGTTTCGTCCAAGACCGCTGGAGGCGGGTCCGCCTCGTCTTCCCCGAGTCCCTTGACCGCGGCGCCGGCCGGGTACGCCTTCGCCCCGCGGGGGTGGTTGACTCTCCGAGCAGCTCCGAACACCCGGGTGGCGGAGGTCCCTGGAGGAGGAGGTGCGGCAAACCATAGCCGCGGCCCCGGAGGAGGTGCCGGCGAACGCGCCGGTGCCGGTGCCCGGGTTCCTGGTCCTAGCCGTGGTGAACGGCGACGTCCCCGCGGGTGATCACGCCGCGGCCAAGGCGCAGGCACGCGCCGTCGCCCGTGCCTTTGCCGAAAGCTTCAAGCGGGGCTAAGTGCCCGCTTCCCTCCACCTCGCGCGTGGCCTGCTTCGGCGCCCGTGCCTCTTTGTTTGTAATGAACCCGTTCTCCCGTGTAAGTTAGAAACTTAAGTTCAAACTTATCGTTGTCAATGAAAAGCTTAAACCGGTTGTTCCTTCCGTTCCGTGCGATTGTCCGCGTAAGGCCGTGTAGTCGTAGGCCATTTGGCAATTCGTAGTTGCGCTTAGAGCGCGAGTCGCGGCGCCCGAGCCTCAACTAGCCAAAACGCCTTCCGACTTCCGACTAAGTCATTGACCTTCCTTGCCCGTCGCAGGAAAGCAAGGTCTTAAACATGCACGACAGACGATCCCGCGAGAAGTAGTAAAAGAAGCGACCGGGCGCTGTTTTTTATTTAAAACATGTCAAGACAAGTGCCGTGGCGACCGTGGGCCGTGGCGATGAGACTCTCCGGTACTACCCGGACCATTGGCTGCATAATATTCTAAGGGTAGAATTTCTTTAGGTGCTCAATGTTCCAAGCGCTTGGTTCCGGATACCCGTCCCTCCGACTCCGCCCGAACCGATCCCGGCGGGTGACGGCAAGTGACGAGGAAGGGCCCTTCCCACATGGGAGTTAGCTTATCCTTGCCTTCACGCGTCTCGAGCCCGCTCTGAGGACAAGGTCTCCCGCTTGCAACTCCCGGGCGCACGCGCCGCCGGTGGTAGCGGCGCAAGCCCCGGAGGTACCTCGCGCTCGCAGTAGTACTCGCCGTCTTGCCTCCTCGAGGAGGTCAATGTCGCCGTGCCGCCGGGTGCTTTGGCTCGCCTCTCGTCGAACGCGGCGACTCGGGGGCTATTGAACCGGATCTCCGTGGTAGCACCGCCTCCGCACCGTACACGAGGAAAAAAGGCGTTTCGCCCCGTGGCTCGACTTCGCCGTGGTGCGCAGTGGACCAGAGCACGGATTGGATCTCGCTACCCACTTGGAGCCTTTCTTCTTCAACGGTCAAATGATCTTGTTTTCAAACCCTTGAGGATTTCTCCGTTGGCGCGTTCGACTTGGCCGTTGCTTTGTGGGTGGGCTCTTGAGGCAAAGCAGCATCCGGGTGCCGAGGGGGTCGCAGCATGCTGCGAATGCGTGGCTCGTGAACTCGGGTCCCGTTGTCCGTGATAATCCGCCGCGCCCCCGAATCTTGCGATGACATTCTTCATGAATTTGACCGCCGAGTTTTGGTCTATCTTTGTCACCGCCTCCGCTTCTACCCACTTCGTGAACTTGTCGATGGCCACATAGAGCCACCCGTACCCACCCGGGCAGCCGGAAATGGCCCTACAATGTCCGCACCCCAAACCGCGAACGACCAGGATAAGGGAATTGTTTGAAGGGCTTGAGCGGGCAAAGTGCGTCGCTTGGCGTGAAACCGGCATGCCTTGCATTGTTGCACCAGCCCGGTGGCGTCCTCGAGTGGCCGCTTCGGCCGCAGTAACCCCGCCGAAAGGCTTTCCGCGGCCGTGCGGGGAGCGTGGTGCCCGCCGCACTCGCCCCTCGTGGATCTCAACGAGTATGTTGTTGCCTTCTTCCGTCTTTACGCACTTCAGCCGTAACGCTCATTGGCACCGCGCCAGGCTGCACTCGCCATCGACAATGGCGTATCGCTTGGCTTGGCGGGCCAGGGCGTCCGCGTCCGTGTCGTCTTCCCAAGGATGTCGTCACGCAGGTACCCGAGGATGTTGTCCATCCAGCAGCGCCCCGCGGCTCGCTGGCAAGCGCTTTCTTCGCTATTCTCGCGTGTGCCGCAGCATCCCGCGGGCGCGCCCGCGCTTTGCCGCGTCGTCCTGAGCCTCGGTCGGGCGTCGAGGCCGAAGGGGACGCCAAGATCTCCATGAACGTCCCGGTGGGGATCGAGGCTCGAGTGGAGGCCACCCTGGGATAGCTCGTCGGCAATGTGATTGTCGCCCCAGGCATGTGAAGCACCTCGAGGCCGCTGAACTTCTTTCCATCCGCCCGACCGCCGCGAGGTACGCAGCCATCCGCGGGTCGTTGCACTAGTACTCCTTGGATACTCCGGTTGACGACAAGTTGCGAGTCTCCTCGGCGAGGAGGCGCGTGACCCCGAGGCCGGCCGCGGATCCGCAAACCTCGCCAGGAGAGCTTCGTATTCCGCCATGTTGTTGGTGCACCGGAGTGTAGCCGGACCGCGTAGCGCAACTCGTCGCCGGTTGGTGACAAAGCAGCAGCACTCCCGTCTCCTGCACCGTTGAGGGTGAGGGAACCGTCGAAGAACATCGTCCCAAGCAGTCGTCAAACGCGCTCGCACCGCCGCACCCGGTGCTAAGCTCTTCCCGCTCGATTTCGGGGTGGGCGTCCACTCGCCGATGAACTCGCCAGAGCCCGGCTCTTGATGATGTGTGTGCCGAGGAAGGACAAGTCGAACTCCCCAGCCTCCACGGCCCACTTGGCCACTCGCCCTGCCGCTTCCCCGTTGCGCGCATGGTTTCCACGGTAGCCGTAGTTACCACCCGGACGGGATGGCCTTGGAACTAGTGCCGTAACTTCCGGGATGCGATAAGTACCGTGTAGAGCATCTTCTCGGCACCGTGGGTACCGTGTCTTGGCATCCCGCAGAATCCGCCGATGAAGTACACCGGCGTTGAATGCGCTCGGTGCGAGATTCGGATTACGTAGGTCGCTCCGCCAAGCCGCGGAGACGGGGCCGGAGGCCCCCCGGTGGTGCGGTGGTGACGCAGAGGTCGTCGTCGAGGGTAGCCGGAGCGGATCCCGCCCCCGCCCATAATGTGAGACGTGGTCGGGAGCCGGAGCCCCCGGTCGGGGTGGGATCAACGCGTCCATCCTCGTTCTTTCCGGCCGTGGTCCCCGTTTCGCCCAAATCATGCGACGAGGTCGGAGGCCGGAGCCCCCGGTGAAGCCGGGGAGCCACGCCGTCCGCAGGAGTCGTTGCGCCGGGGGACCGCCCCGGTGCCCCCACCCGGGCAGCGCTGCAGCGGCGCCTCCGGCCGCCTCGCGAGCCGGTTGCGGGCGAGCTCTCCGGTCCTGCTTGGCCCGCCGCCTTCGAGCCGTCAAGGCACCCGCGCCCGCCGGGTTCGCCGGAACCGCGAGGCGCCCGGCTTCCAACCGCCGACCACCGTAGCCGCACCGACCACTTGCGGGTTGGCCGCTATGTACGGAGCGCTGGTTCACCCGGTTCCGGGCGACTAGGAACGGGCGCAGAGGACATGTAGCGCTTGAGGTCTTGCAAGGCTTCATCGGCTTCCCGGTCCACTCGAATTTGTCCGTCCTCTTCATCGCCTTGAACAGCGGGGAGAGCGCGCTTCGCCTAGGCGTGAAATGAATCGGCCAAGGGCCGCCATGCTCCCGCCAGGCGCCGCACGTCCTTGAGCCGCCTTGGGGGGCGGATTTCTTCGATGGCCCTGGATCTTCGTGGTTTGCTTCGATCCCGCGGTGCGAGACCAGGAAGCCGAGCTGCTTCCCCGCCCGCGACGCCGAAGACGCACTTCTCCGGCTGAGCTTCACCCGGCTGCGGCGCAGATTGGAGAAGGTCTCTCTAAGTCGAACAGAGAGACGGTGCTTTGCGGCTCTTGATGACCAAGTCGCCGACATACGCTCCACGTTCCTCCCGATTTGCGAGTCCAGGGTTAGGCGCATGGCTCGTTGGAACGTGGGGCCTCGCGTTTTTGAGACCGAAGGGCATGCTCACGTAGCAAAGCCCTCGCGGGAGTCATAAAAGTAGTCTTCTCCTCATCCTCCTTAGCCATACGATTTGGTGGTACCCGGAGTACGCATCCAACATGCAAAGCAGTCGCACCGCGTGGAGTCTACTACAGAATCTATCCGAGGCAACGGAAACGGGTCCTTCTGGCAAGCCTTGTTCAGTGCTCGGTGTAGTCCACGCACATCCGCATCTTGCCGTTGTTCTTGGGCACGACCACCGGGCTGGCGAGCCACGTCGGGTGCGTGACTTTCCGAATGAACTTGGCCTCCGCAGCCTCTCTTGACTTCGGCCCGATGAAGTCCTCGCGCCGTGGGCTTGGGCGCCGCGCCCGCCGCTTCACGGGTCTTGCGGCGGGGTCGACCTTGAGTTGGTGCTCAATCACCCTCCGGGTATGCCCGGCATGTCCGAAGGATGCCAGGCAAAAATGTCGCCGTTTGCTTGGAGGAAGGTGATGAGCGCGAGTTCCTATTTCGGGTCGAGGTCACCACCGATGGTGGTGGTCTTGTCCTCCGAGCCCCCGAGTGAGATCTTCTTGGTAGACACCTCTCCGGAGCCGAAAGCTTTGTCCGCTCAGGGGCCGGATTGCGCAGCCGGGCTTCTTCCGGGGTGTCGCACGCTCTCTTCATGCCGTGTCCTCCTCTCGCTGCCATTTCTGGTCGCCAAGATGTCCTCGAGGCAAGCCATCGCCTTGACGCATCCGCCCTCTCCACGATGACACCCTTCGGGCCCGGCATCTTCGCCGTGAGAAATGCGTGATGCGGGATAGCCATGAACTGGTTGATGCCGGTCTCCCAATGATGGCGTTGTAGGGGAGGCCGGATGTCCGCGACGTCGAAGAGGAGCTTCTCCGTGCGGAAATTGTCCCGGTGCCGAAGGTGACCGGGAGCTCGATCCTACCCAAGGGGCGGGAGCTACCCGGGAGCACGCCGACAAAAGGGCGCGAGGGCTGCAGCCGGCACGCGCCCACCGCAAAGAGTCGTAGACTTTCGGGTGATGAGGCTGAGGCTCGCGCCTCCGTCGATGAGGGTGCGCCCACCTTCTTGCTGCAGTATGGTGGGCGACACGACCAGTGGGGATCTTCCCCTGGTGTTGTCCGTGCCCATCATGTCGCTCTTGTCGAAGGTACATGGGAACGTCCGCCCATTTCAGCCGGGGAGCCGCGGCCTTGCCTCTCTGGTGATTGCGAGGACCTCGCGGCGGAAACGCTTGGCCTCGCCTTTGGACGCGAAGCTCGAGGAGCCCCCGCCGATCACGGCGATGGAGTCGTCCGCGCTCCGGTACGCCCCGACTTCCTCCTTCTCCTCCTCCTTCTCCTTCTCGGCCTTCTCGGCCGCCCGCCGCCGTCGCGCCGTTTGATGCTCGCTTGGATGTAGCGGCACTCCGACCGGTCGTGGGTCGTTGTGCGGTGGAAGTAGCACGCGAAGGTCCCCGGGGATTTAGCTAGCAACTCTGCCGCACCCGCGGGAGGTGGGCGTCGCGCCCCCTCGGGGGACGGGCCTCCGCCCGCGGCCACTTCTTCCGCCTTACGTTTGCGCGCGAGGTTCTTCTTCTCGCTTCTTGGAGAGGGTGCCCCCGGACTTGGGAGAGGAGGTACCCGGGTTGGACTTCGCCGGCGGGTCGTGCCACGCTTGGGCTTCCCCGGCGACGGGCGCATCCGTCGGCCACCGGAAGAGGTCCGTGACCGTCTCCGGGCTGGTGTACGCCCGCCCGCCCAGGATATCCTTGTCTCGAACGCCGTGCGTGAAGGCTGAGAGCACCCGGAGGGGTCGAAGCGCGGGATGGTGTTGCGAACTTGACCGAAACGCTCGCATGAACGCTCGCAGCCGTCTCGCTCGGCTTCTCGGACGATGCGGTCCAGGTCGATCCGGCTTCCCGGACGCTTCGTCGTTCCTCGAAGTTGGCCATGAACTCCCAGCACGTGCTCTTCCAGAGCCGATAGACTCCGCGCCGTGTTCATGAACCATGACCGAGCCGAGTCCTTGAGGGCCGTGGAAGTAGTTGGCCATGATGTCCCTCCGAGCCTCCGGCCGGCTTTGACGGCGTGTGGAGTAGATCTCGTAGGAACTCGTCGGGGGAGCAAGTGCTGCCGCACCTTCCCGAAGGTCCCGGCGGAACTTGCCGGGCCACGTGACGTCGCGTTGTGCGCTTGAGAGGGCCGCGCAGCCCCCGAGGAACGAGGGGTCGAGATCCTTTCTCTACGCTGGGGTGGCGCTCCGGGGACGACTCCGCTTCCGGCCGTCGAGGTCGTGGCGGAGGTGCGCCACGCTCGCGCTCGCCGCGCCGCGCGAGCGCTCGATGCCGACGTGTGCGTCCTCCTCGCGGTGGCGTCCGTTGAGGTCGTTGCGCAGTCGCGGTGCCCCCGCGCCTCGCGGGGAGTGGACGGAGAGCGAAGCCGCCGGTGGGCGCGGCGTCCCTGGCGCGGCTGGCGCGGCGGTTGTTGTCGGCCGGTGATCGCCGCGGCCGGCGTGACGGCCCCCGCCCGGCGCTTGGCTCCGCGCCCGTATCCAGGAGCTTACCTACTCCGGTGAGCCATTCCCTTGCTTGCTCTCCTCCCGCCGCCCCGCCGGCGGGTTGTTGAGCATGGTCTTTACGGCGGTCGTGGGTCGTCCCCTCTTCTTCCCCGGAAGAGACGACGCGCAGCTGGCACGCCGACGCAGCGGCGTGACGGCTTGGGCGTGGCGGCCGGCGCCGCGCCGGTCCTCTCGCTCGCATGTTCGGCCGCCGAGGCGCCGGACGATTGTCGTGGCAGGGTGGCCCGCGCGACGACGGCCGCGGCGACGGCGCCTCGTGGACGCCTCGGCCGGAGACGCTATCCTCCGTCTCGCGCGTGCCCGAGGATCTTCGCATGGCGCGGGCGGGCTTCGCAGCCGCAAAGCGAAATCTACGCTTCTTCCCCTTCCCGGGCGCGCCAAATGTCGTGTGGTGTGAGTACACCTCCAAACGGGGGCCTCGTCAAGGCTCCCTTGGGATAGGCTCGGGGAAGAACGGATTTGCTCGCGCGTTAGCGTAGATGATTCAAGTGAGTAAGAACACCCGTAGTTATCCAGGTTCGGGCCGCACCGGGTGCGTAATACCCTACGTCCCGCTAGTGTGTGTATTTTCGTATGTCCTTGCTTTACATCGAAGTCTCTCCTCCTTTTAAAGGATGGGGGAGGAGAGCACCGTACAAGCACCGGGGGTACCCGGACACCCGGTGGGGGTCCGGTCCTTCCCGAGATATCCCGACACGATCCCGACTAAATCCGTTGCGGTCTCTTTTCCTCGGTTCGTGTTCCGAATCTCTTCCACCCGCTGGTCGAGAGCCCTCCCGGCACCGTAGCCGCGCGGCTTCCCGAGACGCGGCGCACGGGGAAGACGCGCGCACGTCCCGTCAGCCGCGGCGTCGCTCGTGCACTCGAGTGCCGCATTAACTCCGGTAGTTGGGGCGTCGGAGGAAACTACCGCGAGCTGTCGTTCTCCCCCGACGCTCCCGCTCCTCCGGCTTCCGCGGGACTCGCGACTTCGTGGCTTCGCGGCTTCCCCGCCTCGCGGCCTTCGTCTTCGTTTCGTGCGACCGAAAGAGCCCACGCGCGGCCAGGGACCCCGATCCCCCTACACCGACACCCACCATTTGGGAAGGTCCGTTTCATGGTGACTCATGCTAGCTGCCAAACAGAACGGGTATTTCCAGTACATTGCTAGCTCCGCAACAAAAATCTTTTCGCTGCCCCTCACTGGCTGAGGTGGCGATAGAGTATTATTGGAAGTTTAGAAGAGATCGGTACGGGATGCCTCACATCTGCGTTGATGTTAGGTGCACCAATTGCAAAGGGGATGCAGCCAATAGATTTTGCCCTGGCAGCCGATGGTTTCGACATAGGAATAATATATTATATGAGCAGGTGGGATTGACTAGAATTGATTATTTATGTCTCTGCACTTTGAAATTAACTTTATTAGTTATATAATAAATCACTGTCGTCCCTGGTCAAAAGAAGGAGAAAATAATCGGTTGTCACAAGTAAGAAGAAGAGGCAGCAAGAGCATAACGCGAGAAAAAAAAAGAGAAGAGGCAACAAGAGCATAACCGATGGAATGGCATCTTTTATGCATAATCTGGTGAGCTGTAATAGAAGAACTGTTAGCAGTGATCTTAATGTAGTTGAACTTCTGTTCAGTAGTCAGTTTAGACCAGAAAGATTAACTGCAGGTTGATCGATGTGTGATTTCGTTACCCAAAAGTAATGAAATTCTAGGGGCAACCCTGTTTTGAAAAGAATAACGTGGGAAAAAATAAAAAGTTCATAACCCATTGCTTGAGAAGATTTTTACCACATGCATCACAGCTAATAATTTTTTGTACTGTTTCCCACAATTTGGGAAGGGGGAGCACACAAACCACATGCATGTTTTCCTTCCACCGTAGTATGATAATAACGAGACAAGAGTTTCCATCTTTAGCTATTAGTAACTTGATTCTTGGGAGCTACTGTATGAGCACTGTCGCCAACTTTCCGGAATACTACTGGTCATCTCGTCACATACTAGTACATGGCAAAAAGAGTGTTTGAAGCATTTGAATATACCGACCCGTAGGTCAGAAGCAAATGCCATGTACGCAAATAGAAAAATATGCTAAAGCAGGAAGATCCTACAATGGGCACAATACCACGCTTTCCTTGACCATTTCTTACTCCATCCAGCACGGTGCCGCCGTGGCCAGTCAAATTAAGGTAACGTGCACTTGCCGAGCCACATCGCCACATTCCACGCCCTTTTCGCCGTCCCGCGTGTACAATTCCGTGCCGGTGCGTGGCGATACCGGCTCCGCCCCCGGGAAACGGGAGGCCTGGCTTGAGCGGGCACGTGGCCGGACGGGCCCGGCACGGGCGCATCACGAGCTGGCGCGTACCCGCGATGCGCCGGGCCACACGTCGTCGCTGGCCCACGAGCCAGCCACGGCTGGTCCCGACGGGAGCTCGTGGACCCACCCGGAGTCGCCGATCGCGACGTGCCCAATCAGGTGCCCGGCAAGCTCCCAGTTTCAACTACCCCTAGTACCGAAGGCGACCAATCGAGGATGACTTTGACAAGAAAAAGGAAAATCTAGTACTACAGTAGGCTTTAGCTTCCAGTTCCACACTAGTACTAACACAGGTACGACATTGATTTTTTAGGTGTTACTCTCTTTTCGTAAAAGGCAAAATCCAACAAGAAATTATTCATTGTATAAAAAAACATATATGATTGATACTAGATAACCACACATTTTGTGCATATATATTTTTATTGAATTTGATACATATACCTTTGACCAAGTTTTTTGTCACAAATTAAAGTCATTTACAGCTTACTCTCCCAACGAGGAAAACCGCCCCACAAAAGAATCAGTGTGATTGTGATTACACATAAGATTATGCACATATTTGCAATCAAACAACCTTCAAAGTAGTATGTTTATACACTTTACACAAAGAAATAATTGCATAAACCACCCTATGTGTTGCTTGAAGTTTGAGATTCTCACTCATAAGTCATTTTGTTGTAAATAGTCGCTCACCCACGTGATTTAGTTACAAAAACCATCCTAATTTACACATGTTTAATTGATTCAACTCGTTTTCAGTCATTTGAAGTAGCTAATGGTCTCTATATTAATCTTAAAAATATTTTAAAAGTATATATAATCTTCATATATTCTAGGGAATATGGCCAAAAAATTGCAAATTTAGATGATATTTCTTAAAGTTCTGGAAGTTTTTTTTAAAAAATAAGATGAATTATAACTCATTCAAGAACTTTCCAAAGTAAAGACCCATTGAAAAAACTTAACTAATCTTAAACTTAGTTAATTTTCATTTTTTATTGAATTATATGTGCAAAAACACATGATATTTAAGCATGTGCTGACTGGGGTGATTTTTGTAACAAAATATTGTGGGTGGGGATTTGCAACATAAAGACTATGGATGAGAATATCAAACTCAAAATGACATATGGGATGGTTTTTGCAATTAACCCTTACACAAATGAATGGACTGAACAATTTCACGGTTATACAAACAGTGCAAAATATCTCCCGTTAGAGCGACTGATTTTGCTTACATCGTGCATGAGCTTTTTTAGGACCATGTGCACAATAAGCTAATCAACTGACGATGAAGATTTTTAATTAATGTGTTACACCTACTTGCTTATCTCACCACGTAGTTGTATATAGGTTAACTTAACCACTCTTTCCTTTTCATTTTTGTCATAGAACCACTCTCTTCTATATGGATATGAATCTATGGCGACATTCTAGCATCATTACATATATCGACATGTTCAAATACTTAGCCGACTCTTGATTGGATCTCCAGATCCTGTTGTCAGGGTTATTCCTAGCCTTATTTATACACATCGAGGTTTTATAAATGATCAACCTTGAATATTGGGATCCGTGGATAATATTCTCCTTCTTCGTCTCTTGCAAAAGTTTATCAGTATAGCACATATGGCCGGTCGTGTAAATCTCTCTCCGGTAGGTCGTCTCACTACAAACTGTCACTCCCAATTGTAACGGTTTGTAACAGCAGCAGTGCATCCAAATCACTCTCATCGACAATTGAAGATGACTGCCTGCCGACACGTACTCAAGTAACTCACGGGTTCAGGTGAACTCGACATCAAAGTAAGGTTCATCACTTCTCGCCAGGGAAAAAAAACGGGAGGTTCATCAGTTGGATGATCTGGTGACCATAAATTGGAATCACCACTCGTGTGATAGCTTTGAACACGTTGGAGGCCCGATGCGACGCGCTGCATAGTGCGTGTCTACACGGCAGTGAGAAATGTTGCGGCCGCATCGGTGGTGCCGTGCGCCATGTTGCTATGCGTGCTGATACGGCGGGCAATACTTATCGTTCCATCACAGCATTGAGTCAATCTATTGATAAGGGGGATATGCCCGTCCCAGATTCACTCTTGATGCAGCAGTTCTCTGATCAGTGAAGAAGCTCCATGGCATTTCTGTTCGAATTGGACGCAAATGCGACAGTAGCACGAGACGAATCGGAGAATGGGAACCTAGCCCCAGTGGTACATGCTGCTCCAGTTTATTGGGCGGCGGCAAAGCATAAACGACAAGCAGAGTATTCCATGCTCGGTCGCCCGGATGGCCACATACTTGTCGTCCTTTTTTTGGTTCCTATCGATCGGATCTCTCTGCACAACATGGATTCGTATACGGTTTACGCATTCCACTTGCGATCGCTTAGATGCCTAGGGTGCGTTTGGTATACTTCCAGATTCACCGAGAATTTCAATCCAGAAACGTTTTACAAGCTAGCAGAAGAACCATTGAAAATGTTTAGCGGTTGACCCAGAATCGGTGAAACATTTCACAAAATAAACTAGAATCATATGAAACACCTATTTAGTTGATTCTCGTATGTATTTCAATGCTATTGAAACATTTCAGATTTTGACCGTCTGGAACTGATTGGTGTCCGAATCTGAAGTGATTTATTCATCCAAACGCACTCTTCTACGCATGCCTCGAGAGCACGTTTGTCTGTGCGCTAGCACTACCAAGTAGGCAAGTACCAACCCAAGCTACTTCGACCACTGTTTACGCTTCGTTCTTAGACCTTACCCATCATATATTCATACGCTTTCAATCAGCTTCGGCTAGGTACAGCAGTACAGGTAGGTTAACTGTCATATGCGATGCGAGCAGCAGGTACAGGTCCGGGTTAACACATCTACGTCGCGGTATCAACAAATTTCGTTGCATGTGAGAGCTGACCCATGTGTGTGACCACTGATCTGACCAGTGCTTCATCTCAGGCTCTCAGCGTTCATCACAAACAATCGTGCATTGACCTAGATCATAGTACGAAGGAAAGGCAAATTTTAAGAAGGGACCTCAATAATGGACGTCGCAGTAGTGCTGAGCTCAAAGGGCTCAGAAGTGGACTGAAAGCTGGTACTGGTAGCGATCTAGATGCCGCCAGCCGCCCGCCGGTAGTATATTAGTACTAGTACAAGATTGCATCCACCTGCTACATTTACAATCAAGTGGCGGAAAGTGTACGAGATTGCTTTTTTTTAACGAATCGGCACAAGACGGTGCCCAGCATGTAGGAGATTGTATTTGTGCACTTCTCGATGAATTTAGAATCAAGTGGCAGAAAGTGTGTACGAGAGAGATTGTATTTGTGCACTTCTCTATGGCAACATTTGACAGATACACGATTACAAAAAGACGCCAAACAATGTCACGAGGAACGTAGGTAAAATGTTTGAAAGACTATCTAGAGAGGATCAGTAACCTGACCCTTGACTGATGGTCCTTCAAACCAAACATGTCAATCGCTTTATCACTCCCCGTGTCCTATCTTCAGTTAGAGTCCATTTTTACACGTGTGGCATGTTCCTCCGCTCGCTGCTAGTCATATTTTTACGAGATGTCGAATGAGAAGTGCTCCATTCTATTTATCAAACGTGCACACATTTCACTACAAATTTCACGATGGATATGACTCGTTCGATGACGAGTTCAATAGCAAGTTTGTATATGCTGCTGCAAGCTAAAATATTCTTTGCGCTGACCTCGGATCATAGTATACGAACATAAACATAAGATAATCATCAGAAAACTACAAAACGAACCACGCAGGTGGTTGAAAGGATGTCGAGATGGACTAATACAATAGCTGATCAAGATGCCGCCCACGAATTAGTTTATAGCATGCTTGCTTTCACTTGCTTCATGTTTACAAGTAGCAGCATACAGCAAAAAGTAAATGACGAAATATCTTTGTATTATTGTACTTCTCAATGATAACATTTTTAGACATGTAATAATTACAGGAGAAAAAGGCCAAGCTAAGAGCATAATCTCAGGTGGCCGAGGGAAGGCCTAGTGGCATGTACTTGAAAATTGATCAAATAGTACAACTATAACAAAGCAAAGCAGTCACAGTATCTGGTGACAACATCAGATAAACCCTAAAGTCAAATTCTAACTTGCTGCCTACTTCCGAAAACCTCTGCACCTGGTGTGTTCTGCAAACATGAATCCAAATCAACAACAGATGATCCGTCAATGACTCCATTTTCTTTGTCCTTCTGCTGATTGCTAGACCATTACTGATGTTCATAAATTCACATGTTTGCTTTCCTTTCCCATCGTTCTTTAACATCGAGCCTAACATATATGCAACACAAGAGATAAGCATCAAATATAATCATTCCTTTCAATGTGAATTTGTGAAAAAACTGTGACCAGCATTTCTGAATACAAGGCACAATAATGTCTATATTATCCACTATGGCAACAGGGTCCATCTGCGCTACTGCAGTTGTGGTTCAAGTTGCCCTGATTTCTTAATGGGTAGAGTATACCCCATGCTCATCAGATAAAGTTCATAATAGGGGTATCAAGGTTAGCAACAACTCTGTTCCTAAACAATAGCGACATAGTAAATTGCAACATGAGACTTCTATTGTGGTTTATCCATGTACGATCTGACAAGTCAAACTGTCTGCATTTTGAACAATGGAAATTCTATTAAAGCTTCTGAATCACCAAAATGCCTTTAATTCGTAAAAAGAATTAATCAATGCAAATGAACCTTTTGAACAAATAAAGGTGAAGCACTGAAGCACTGCATGAATACTAAATAAGTTAAGAGTAAACAAGAGTGCCACAGATATAAGAAATTACCCCCAATGTAATTTCCTTTTGTTCCTTGAGGACAAGGCTAATGCAGGACCCTGCAAACATATGGTGGTAAAACCAGCAAAATTAATGCATGAAAATGAATGTATAAGTAGAAATAAAATGGCTAGTCCAAATGATACTGGAATCAAAGTAAAATTAGTGTCCATAGAATGTAAAGCCGACCAGGATAGTTACCTAATGACAACCAAAAATCGCCAAAATCAATTTCAATAAAGAAACTTGCAAATTTGTTATAAGATACATTGGGCGAAAATAGCAAAATATTTATGCTTGTCATTCTACTCAATCAAATGGACAGTTACTTAAAGCACTTTGATGCCATTAGGGTTTCACATTTTCTTGGAGTTGTACCCTTGAATTCATTGTTTGATCATTATCAAAACTAATTTAACCATCAGCCCATGTTACCCTGGTTCATCAGTTTGTATTCCATACTTTCTAAAAATTTCCAATAAAACATTGGAACACCTTTCAATACCTAAGGTGGTAAGGCCAATATGAAGATTACTGGGATTGATGAATCAAGACCTTGCAGTAATACAGAACTTCATTGTAAACCTTTTTGACTGCTAATTTGCTGTTAAGACCATAAGCTTGGGTTTTCCTATAATAAACAAAAACTCGGGAAAGACCAATTGCTTCAGAATTTACTTGCACCGTTGAAAGCATAACGAGGTAAATGCCACATACCTCTTGGATTTCTGTAGGTGATGATGTATTATGCACATCTGCAGGAATACTATCAGCAGATTTATCCTTACCCATGGATCTACAATCTTCAGCTATTTTGGTATTCCAAGTCGTACTTCCTAAAGAAAAACGCCATGCAAACCAGCTTAGACACATTGAGTGGTAAGTGGGCAAACCTAGACAAGAGCATGCACAAGAGAGAGTAACCTTTAGATTTTCTTTTAGGTTTTTCCTTTTCCTTTATTTGTAAGCGTTTCTTGTGTAGTTCCTGCATCACATAACAGATTCAGTAACTGGCATGGTTGATTCAGAAGAAGATAATCAGCTACATGACTACATCAAGGATGCACATCATGAAAGAAACCATTATATCATGTACCAGGGGTCCAGGGCCAAATATTTGTCTTTTTTTTTTTATCAGGCCTAGATTCGTTAAAACCACAAACTCCACTTACTGACTTGATATTGAAACATGGAGTTGGCATGACATCATTGGGCTCGAGACCTAATACAGATCAAAGATAATGGAAAGTAAACAACAAACCAAATACTACATTTGTGTTACCGCTGATAAGATATGAGTTACAGTATGTTTTCCATGTAGAAACCCAGAGACTAGCATGTGGATGCAGTTTGCAAGCAATACTCATCGGGATGATGATATTATTACATTTTTCTTTCAGTTTAGTGTCTCCTTCAGTTTAAAAGTTCAATGATTTCTACAGCAGACTCGTTTAAATTTTAACTTCCAGACAATAGTTAGCATTCTCATGTTTCTTTAAGAATGTCCATTCATCCCCACGTTGCACTTGCTGAACTTATATGTTATCAAGACATTGTGCCGCTCAAGCTTCTGCTACTCTTGCTCAATCATTTGCTTGGCACAAAAAGGAAGTCTTAAATTTTGGTAACCGGATGAGTTTTCCAACAAAATTACCAAAATACCAAGGTCATATTCGGATCAGACAGGATTGCTCTAGGGAAGGTTCGGATTTGCTTCAAACTGTAGCCCTATTACCACGAGTGAGTCTTCTTATTGAGATGCAAGAAACATCGATCACAGAACTGACATATAGAACAAGCGTGGCATCCCGTGCTTGGATCAAGAACGACGCAAGAATCACATGGAACATTCGAGAAATCCAGGTACAGGAAGGGCACCTTAAACTTGTCGAGCTGATCCTGGGACAGCTTGGAGGGCTTGAACCCCGGGTCGAGGAGCCTGCTGGAAGCAAGCGCCGCCTCCTTCGTCTTCGCCTCGTCGCCTCCACCCGCGGCCGCTCCAACCGCGCCGCCCCTTCTCTCCTCCATGGCGTGCTCGCTTGCTGCTTCCATGGCGGAGGAGAGGCTAGTCAGGTGGGTCGGGCTTGGTTGGATTGTAGCTGGGTCGAATCATGGGCCAACTACATAAGGCCGGGGAAAGCTCTTAATGGGCCTTCCATTTGTTAGAGCAATTGCCTTAATTTTTTTTTTCACTTTTTAGTTTTAACCGGCTGACTTTCTCGTGCATGGCCGCACGGGTATGGCAATTGGCACGTTTCACTTTCACCATTCAAAGCATGTGGGAAAGAATGAACAGAACAGAGCGCCAGGCGTGTGAACGAGCCACATTTTCGGCCGGCACCGTGATGATGTTGGCAAAAGGCGGTACACGGCGGTGATAGCATCACGAGTGTGTGCGGCACGGCAGGGGACACGCGAGAGGGCTACGGGGGAGACTGGTCTGCTGCCATCGTCGGGCTGCGGCGCGTTGCTCCCGGCCAAACTCGCCGGTCAAAGCGAGTCCGCCCTGCCGGCCCTGGTCTGGTCTCCTGTGCAAGCTGTGCTGCCCATCACGCCATCCGCCATGATTGATGGTGCCGGCCGGATCAGCTGTTGCTCTCCAGTGATCTGAGGTCGCGAGGAACGGACGGGGATCGGAGGGGACGGAGCCCTCCACGATAGGACTTGTGATGAAATTCCTATCCGGAACTGGGCCGGCGTAACGTGGACACCTGGATTCCTGCATCGTCTGCGCGTACGCACTCTTGAGCTTGGGTCTGTGGCCACCTTCATGCATGGTTCCACCATGGTAAAATACCGAGCCAGCTAACTTAGAATCAACTTCTCTTCGAGTTTTAATCTATGAGAGGAATTTGAGTACCTCCATGTGCTCTGCCCTCTACATCACTGTGAAGACTTGGTTTATTGACTTTTCAGTTTCATCCTATAGCTATATAAATTATGACCAATGACTTACTAGTCTGACTTTTCTTTAAAAAGTGCATATAAATAGTAAAGTAAAAGCCAACCACTACAACTTTCTAAAAGCTATCATCAACACATTACTTTCAGTCACCTCTTTTCATCCTCTTATCTACGAAAGGAAATCAACTACACGCGTCACCTTGTATCAATTATTAGTTATTTATATTAATATTCATCACAATTATTCTCTCATTTAAATATACACACATGCAAAAATAGTTCTTATTCTATAACTTAATCGCTTTTAAAATAAAACTAATCCTATGTGTATATGGGCTTGTTCGGCTGCTATTAAAGCCAACTTGTTTGGCTGGTTTTCCTTTGTAAAATAAGCTAACTTATCGGTTTATATACTTCTTGTCGGTGTTCGAACCACCGGCTGTAAAATTTGTCCCGGGGATCACACGTTTTTGGCCGGATGGTGTACAAGGGAAGACACGAAAGATTTAGGGCTGGTTCGGGAAAGCTCCCTACGTCCGGCGGGGGGGTTCTCGTGGCGTCGTGTTCCTTGCGCCAAGACGAAGATGCGAATACGGGAGTAGTGGGAGAGGAGCGTGCTCCAAGTCCCGTGCGAATATGTGATGTGTGCGTGAGTTGGTCGTTCGGAGTTCCTTTTTCCGTCCGTGTGTGTGTATCGGTCCGTCGTCTCTCGCGTAGAAGAGTCACACCCCTTTATAGTCACGGGGGTGAGGCTCGAGTTACAAAAGAGAGAAGGAAGAGACGGATGGTCGAGTCTCGGCGTTGTCCAATCGGCCTCCTTGTCGTACGTTCCGTCCGGGTTGATCGAGGCGGTCGCGTTGTTCCTGTAGCGACGAGCGTCGAGATGGAGTGTCCCGCGATTGGAGGAGGCTGCGAGCGGCGCTGTTCATAGAGCGGTTGGATTTGGTCAAGCCATACCCGTCCTTTTACGTCGGGCGTGATGATGGTTCGGACATGGTTGAGGTACGGGAGTGGTTCCCTTTGCGACTCGAGCTTGTGGGGGAAGGTCGTGCGAGACGAGGTGTAGCTCGAGCTCGACCTTGAGCTACACCTGTTCGACGAGCGTGGCGGGGGGTTGTACGTCCGTACGGTAGTGGGTAGCGGTTCCTCCCGAAGCTTGCGGTTCACGCCAACTCCTACCACGCAACGAGAACGGAACGTCCCATCGGCGTGCCCCGACGGGAGCGGTGGCGGCGGGAGGGATGGGCTCGAGCTTCCCTCCAATGATTGCCGAGCTAGGCCCACGTGGAGTCTTGGGGCGATTGAAATTAAACGCGGTTGGTGGTCGAGTCACGAGGTCGAGTGTGAGGGTCGAGTGGCCCAAGGTCGTGCGGGACGGAGCCCTTCGACCAAGACGTCGAGGTCGTGCGAGGCGGAGCGTCCTTGAGTAAGGCGCCAAGGTCGTTTCCTGGCCGGCCCGTACGGACGCGGGCTAGCCTCCGGTGATGACGTGGTCGTGTTAACCCTCTCGTTAGGTGGGTCCGGACGCTGCCACGTGACGGCGTTAATCTTTTCCCCGACACTTCTAGAGGCTTAAAGCTAGCTGAAAAGCCGAGGAGCCGAACAAGGCCTATGTATTTTTCTTCCATGTCCATTTCCTTTTTTTCAGTATATCATCGCAATAATCATTGCATATCCTTCACAAAAGAAATAATCATTGCATATCATTTGTGTTTCTTGGTTGTTCTTGCCTTTATAATCCTTATTATTTTTCTATATAGCTCTACTGATATACTATTATATTATACAAATACAATGTTCCGATCCTGCCAATTTATCAACACCTTTTCTAGGTAAATGTATCAACCGAGTTAAGATAAAACCAGAAAGTCGATTCTGCACCAAACGTAGTGCTATCTAATGTATGACTGTTCTGATAAAGTCAGGCACCAACCTACCAACCATAGTTCACAGTACACTTAGAACTAGTTGCATGCAGCCAGATTGCAAGATTGCCCCGCACTTATCAGAGCAGCCGCAGCAACGGCCATGGCGAGCAGCAGCCTCAGCCGATCCGCGACATTCTTATCCGGGTGAGGCCAACCGCTTCGCTCCTCTCGGTAAATCGATCCAGCTCTAACTAAAAGCAGCGCCGAATTAAAAACAGGAGAAAGAAAGAGCTTTCGCAGAAGTGAGCTCCCACCTCCTCTCTCTCTCTCCCTCTCTCTCTTCGCGTCTCGCACCAGTTCCCAGTCCACCGAACCATCCGATCCAAACCCTCCCCGCATCGCGTCGCATGCCGCTGCGCGCCACGAGGCGGCGGCGCAGCTGCAGCTTGACCCCACCTTGACCCGCCGCTCCTGAGGGAGAAGGCACGCGACCAGTGACCAGACATGGGCGGCGTGACGTCCACCATCGCCGCGCGCTTCGCCTTCTTCCCGCCCACGCCGCCGTCCTACACTGTTGTCGTCGCCGACGCCGCCACCGGCCGCCTCGCCATCCCCGAGATCTCCCGGCCGCCCGCGCGCCGCAGGAGACGGGACGGCGGCGGCGGGGACTCCTCCTCCGGCGCCGCCGCGGGCGCCGAGGAGGAGGGCGGCACGGAGGTGGTGCGCCTCCGCACCCGCCGCGGGAACGAGATCGTGGGGGTGTACGTGCGCCACGCGCGGGCCTCCGCCACGATGCTCTACTCCCACGGCAACGCCGCCGACCTCGGCCAGATGTACGGGCTCTTCGCCGAGCTCAGCCGCCGCCTCCGCGTCAACATCTTCGGGTACGCTTCACCCAGCTCCTGTTCAGCCGGATTTGGCTTCGAGCTACAGGGGTTTTCAGTTGGGGGAAACTTACTGGAGGTTTTGGGAAAGGCGCGTACTTGTGGGTGTTCGATTTCTAGCTTGCATTTATTGTTAGATTTGGTGCGCTTCTTATTTTTTCACCGCTGCGGCAATTTTGTTAAGTGACGGGGTTTGCTCTAATTTTGGGCTTTGTAGTGGTTATTTTCTAATAGCGCCTGAAATTGGGGTTACATAAGATCAGATCACACAATTGACCTGCTTAGCTTTAGATGCAATTGAAATTGACCTGTATAAATCAGTAAAAACTACATTTCCCTCTGATTTCACCAGTTCACCACTACCATTTATCCAACTACGTCAGATAAACCCTTCCCATACTACGTTTTGTGCATTCTCGTGGAGGTTGAGGCATGTGCTTGCTGATCTGGTTCCAATGAAAAGTATCGGTAGTGGTGCAGAATACAGAGTACTGCTTGCAGTAGAAATGGTGCTGTTTTGTTCGTTTCATGTAGTCATGTAGAGGGATGTCTGTTCGCAAAAATCATAGAAGTTCGTGACTTACAATCAAGTTGGAAAATACCTAGCGCCAGACTTAGTTATGAACTAAAAATGGTACTGCGCCCAACTTTGTTGGAGTGTCAAGGAAGCAATATAATGTATTTTGTGGAGGTATCTTGGATTTTACACCATGAACTTTATCGATGCTGATGAGGTGGTACCTTGTATTTCGAGGCATGCTTAGTGGGTCTGTGTGGTGGTTTACATCATTTTTTGGTTTCCAAGGAATCTTTCTTTCTGATGAGTTGGCACTGTAGGATGTGAAGGATTGGCTTTGTGCTGAAGGATTTTTTTTTTTGTCATGATTATACTTTCCATAAGATTTACATTAGACTGTGATTAAGTCATATTCTGTTTTATACCTTTATGTCATGCTTAACAGCCGAATCATCTTCTGTATCTAAAGCATTGCAAAAATCTGCAAAAGCATACCCAGCACTCCTTACTATTCCATCCCATGTCAACTGAATCACTGCATTTTAAATTTTAATTGCTTGATCTCTTCTACATGGATTCTTGTTTTGCGGTCAAAGTTAATTCCCTACACTAAGCAAAGTATTACAGTTGGGAGAAGTTTTTTTTTCCCCTTTCTAAAAGCACTTTTTAACAGATCCATATGTCATTGCAGGTATGACTACTCAGGTTATGGGAGATCTACAGGAAAGGTATATCCTGGCTTTTTTATATGTTGCTTGATGGATAACTTAAGTAATGTTGGTAATATTTTCCCTAACCATATCTTAATAGACAGTTTATTCTTCCATTGAACAGCCCACTGAGTGTAATACATATGCAGACATTGAAGCAGCATATAACTGCCTCAAGGAAAAGTATGGTGTAGCAGATGAGGATATAATCCTGTATGGTCAGTCTGTTGGAAGTGGTCCGACCATTGATCTTGCTTCACGATTGCCAAACTTACGAGCTGTGGTTCTGCACAGTCCCATACTATCTGGACTAAGAGTACTATATCCAGTCAAACGGACATTTTGGTTTGACATTTACAAGGTATATTAGGTTCTTTTATTTCCCTGGAGTTCTGCTTGCTTAATAGCTAATATCTTTCCTCTACTTTGTGTAGAACATCGATAAGATAGGCTTGGTAAGTTGTCCAGTTCTCATCATCCATGTGAGTTACTTTTCCCTTTTGTCCTTTTTTTTTACATTGTGACCAGCTATTACATTGTCCCTTAATTTTGGATATGTGCAAGTAGATTGAGACTGAAGATAGTTGATTCCCCATCTGCGAGTAGGTTATACAAAGTAGAAGATACATGACTTTAGATACTCACCACTCAACCTAAGCATGGGAAATTTAGACAATGACTAGTCTTATATGTTAGCAGAGTGTATCTTGAAAAATTAGTATTACTTACTACTCATAGTTGCTGCCCCAGATTTTTGTTGCTCAAGTTGTCATATTGAATCATTCTTATACCAGGGTACATCAGACGATGTCGTCGACTGCTCTCATGGAAAACAGCTATGGGAGCTTTGCAAAGTAAAATATTCACCACTTTGGTTAAGTGGTGGCGGCCATTGCAACCTCGAACTTTATCCTGATTACATCAGGCACTTAAAAAAGTTTGTATCAAGCCTTAGCAAAAAATCATCAAAACCTGACCCAAAAGAGATAACAGCAATGGATGCAACTAGTAGCAAACCGGCAGAGGCGGCATGCTCAGACAAACCCAAAGAGGCTCCATGCTTGAATAAACCCAAAGAGTCTGCAAAGTGTTCACAGATCTCTCGGAAGAGCCTGGATAGCCGAGTTGGGAAATCCAAAACAGTGGATGTTCCTGAGAAACCTCGGATGAGCTCAGATGACATTGACAAATTCAGGAGGAGAAGATGTTTGGTTTGGTGATATGTGATCTTGCGCGAAATCTATGGAACAGTATTTAAATACTGTAGCATGGGAATCAAGAAACTGTTACATGATACTTTGAGGAATGGCATCAGCAGTTCCTGCACTGGAGAGTAAAGAGCTGTTAAATAAGAGGAAAAGGAATCAAGTAAGCTGCTGTATCCATCAGAGAGCTACCACTCAAGACTGGAAGCTACTCGGTTAATTTAACACTTACACCCTCCACCTATTTTGCAGCACCAGTTAGGGTTTCCATCTTGTAAAAGTGTATCATTATTGTCTGTAATCACGAGAGACCAATACAAACATTTGCTGCCACTTTGTGCAAAGTCTAAAAAGCCTTGACGCAATCACGAGCAAGGTAGTCGAATCTTGGTGTTCCAGTACAAGGTTCACATGTCTGGATGGATCCATGTGAGCTTTGTCTTTGTGTACCGATCTACTGACTACTGCCCTTGTACGTACTTACAAATTATACTGATAACCTGATTGGCTGAATGGCAACGGGCACATGGCAGTTCATGTTGGCATCAAATGAAATCTAAGTATAATGTTCATATATATGAATATGTATGTGCATTCATCACTCTTATATGTACATTGCCTCAGTTCTTACAGCACACAAAACACATATTTACATATCACCGGGGACCTAGAAGCCTGGAAGCCGAAGGTAATCCGGCATGCCTCAGAACAAACACATCTGAGCAGCAGTGATACAAGCACAATAAAAAGTTAATCTGGGCGTCAACTCTCAAACACTGATCTAGTCCCTGCTGGTGTTAGGCGTGGTAGCCCTGCTGTCCCACGGAGCATGAACGGTGTTGGGAGAGAAGGGTCCGTGGTCCTTGTCTTTGTCACCATCCTTCTCCATCCGTAATTCACCCTGTATGGACCTGAGCACCTCGAGGACTTCCTTGATCGGCGGCCTCATCTCGCCGTTCTGCTGCAGGCACCGGAACGCCAACTCGGCGACCATCGTCATCATCTTCTTCGTCGCCGGGTTGGACTCGTAGCCGAGCTCCAGGTCCACAAGCTCCTCGAGCTGGCATTTCTGGATCTTGTTGACGGCCATGCCGGCCAGGTTGATCTCGTTCCGGTGCCGGGTGATGTCGACGGCGGGCTTGGAGGAGATGAGCTCCACCAGGACCACCCCGAAGCTGTAAACGTCGCTCTTGTCCGTCAGCTGGTAACATTGGTGGTACTCTGGATCAACATACCTGCCATGTGCAAGAACACAATCGAATTGTTATGTGTTGAAATGAAAAATGTCTTTCTGGGCATGGAACGTAGATTTGCTAATCAAATGAACTTGACATGAATGAGGTGAGAGATATGCATACCCTGGCGTGCCCTGGGGAGCGGTGGAGACATGCGTGGCGTCGAGGGGGAAGAGACGGGAGAGGCCGAAATCGGCGACCTTGACGTGAAAGTCGGAGTCGAGGAGGATGTTGGTGGTCTTGACGTCACGGTGCACGATGGGCTGCTCGATGGCGTGGAGGTAGGTGAGCGCGGCGGCGGACTCGACGGCGATGTTGAGGCGGAGCGGCCACGAGAGGGCGCGCTCGGCGGCGCGGTCACCGTGCAGGTGGTCGGCGACCGTGCCGTTGGCCACGAACTCGTAGACCAGGAGCAGCTCGCGGCTAGTGCTGGACGTGCACCCGTAGAACATGACCAGGTTCGGGTGCCGCAGCCGGGACAGGATTTCCGCCTCGTTCATGAACTGCTCCATGCGCCGGTAGCTGTTGTTGTACAGCCGCTTCACCGCCACCACGCGCCCGTCCTTGAGGTACCCTGAACACGAGGAACAACCCGGCCTAGTGTAAGTATATCAGGTGATTTGGAACGCGAATGACCGCATGACGATGAATACTAATAGCATGGTTTTGTATTCGTTGAACAGCAAAGAACGCAATTGGTACAGGAAAACTGAAGACAAATAGCATAGCTTCAGAGAGAATTTGTACCTTTGTATACAATGCCGAAGCCTCCATCGCCGAGCTCTCTGTTGTCATTGAAACCATCCGTTGCTTCCTCGAGCTCCTCATAGCTGAAGAGGTGAGTTGGCGGGTCCTGGACGCTGCCAAATTCCGTGTCGCCACCTCGGGAGTAAGGTGTCCCCCCAGAACCACTGTACTTGAGGAGCTTAGAGGATGAGTTGACTCCCTTCTTCAGCTTTCTCTTGCGAATGATGAATAGGGCTATAACTCCAGCAACGAGCAGCACAGAAAATCCACCAACAGCTATGCCTGGAACAGAAAATGATGTTGAAACAGTTTAGAGACGGATCACAACCACAGATGGAGTCACTGCTCAATAATAGAATGTTTCAGAGTGTAGGCACTAGTAATTCTACAAGAATGTGCAGATAGATAGGAGTCATTAATAGAACGTATAAGTATTTGATAATAACCAAAAATGCTGAATTACTTATGGTTTTTGAGCTCTCAGCTTTCTTCAGCAATTTTTTTAATCGAGGTAACAGTTGTGCTGATTGTATAAACAAGCCGTTGCATGAATTACAAGATTACCATTTTTGTGTTTGTTTGAGAAGGTGAAGCCGTGGAATGATAAAAGTATCGATATGTTAGTAGTAGCTGAATTCAGGAACGATGTTCAAATATAAGTTCTTTTTTAATATTAAAGTTAAGAGGACTGGTGGCATTGTAAGAGTAACATTCATTTCCATTATGAAAGAGTACATTAGTTACAAATTCAATTAAATATCGCTGATAAACGTGGCTTAATAACTCTGAAAATACCTGCTATAGTTGACGCAGCCATCCTAGATCCTGCACAAGAAGGGGGAAAGTCTGAAGTAGTCAGATAAACTGAATGAATAAATAAAGTTTTAAAAAATGAAGCTATCTGTCAAATGTTGTAAACTAATTAGGAGTTTTTACTGAAACCACATTCATAAAAAGGCATAGGTTCTTCTACTGCTTTAACATCAAGTAGCAGCAAAGGGAAATACAATAATAAGTTGTTTCTGTTTTTTTGTCCTGGTAAAACTTCCTCAAGCAATACAACCAGCCAGGATCTAGTTTGACTAGAAGGACAACATCCTGCCCTTGAAACTCTAAAGATGCAGGATCTACTTTTATCATATTTTTCCCTCAGAAGTTGTGGCAGATAAAACCACAGCAGATGAACAATCTTTTACTGGCAAAGGATACCTGGTTTACCTTTTGTCATCGAGTCAGTTCATAAAAAGTCACAAAACAATGTACTGTATTGACCATGACAGATAGGTTACACATCGGCATCGAAAAGGAAAACTGAGGAGGTCATAAAACAAATCAATAACGTGTGTCAAAAACATCTGAATATGTGGTTGCACTGATGAACAAATGGAAAGATCTCAAACGAAAAATATATTCATAAGTCGAAAAGACTTTCCAAAAGGAGCAAATAAGTCAAATTGAAAGGAACTTCTCAGAGTGGCATCACAATTCCAAAAGCATTTCGAATCAAAATATGGCCCATAGATAGATAGATTGTTAGTTTCTGTACTTAGAAGTGATTTAAACAGTACTATCAGAATTAATTTTTTGTACTTGGAAAAAACAAGTACTATCAGGATTAAACTTATAAGAGGTTAAAACTTGAAGACCACACCTATATAACTCAAAGCGCGGTTTGAAGGATATGTTATTGGTCTGAAGCACTGCATTTGCAGATATGTAGTAAAAAAGAAATTACATAGGAGTAACACAAATTTTATAGCCCTTAAAGTGTGATTTGGGAACCAAAACAGATGCAGATATTGAACCAGCCAATGGCAAAGTCCAATAGGTTGCTGTCTCTGGTCTCTGTGTGGCCTCCGGTAATGTGAACATCAGGCAACAACTAAAGTGTGATAAGATGTCCTCCTCCGACATTAACAAGACCATAAACCGGTGCACATCAACTTTTTCCTGTACTCCTACATCGACAGGTGGGTCACGATTTCATTATACGCGTGACCATTAATTCTGCAGTTAGCTCTTGCCGGATAGTGTTGTTCGGGCCGCACTGTCAGGTTTGGATCATAATCACAAGGTGCGTGCAATCAGCGACAGTGCAATGGAGCAACTCTTCCAAGGGAAACCACTAATAGGCAACTACTGTGATGTGACTACTTGTATCCAGTCATTCTTTGGCAATTACTACGTGTACTTAGTTCACAAAACAAGTGGTAAATAAGCTAGTCTATGTTAGTCTTAACAGTTTCAGAATTCTGAACTGGTATACGGCCGTCTCTGACGGAATAGTCTCAGTGAAACAGAGCTGCGTCGTAGCTGTACCCTTCCCCGCTTAATCATCCGATGTTGTAGGATTCAAAATACCTGGGCAAAATCTTCCAAGACCGACTAGTTCTAGTCCCAGCCCCTGCGGTGACAGGCGTTGAAAAACAAGCGCAAGGTGCTATTGCGCCATCAAGGCATGCTAGGACACATCCCTATCTTAACGAAGACGGGTTAGTGAGCACAGCACGGACTGGTTGGACTGACGCTCTTGAAGCTTTGCGTTCGTTTCACACCCAGATATTTTCCAAGCTCCGGTCACATTCGCCATCATAGAACAAAGGGAAAAAAAAACAGAACGCGTGATCGTGCAGTAAGAAGCTAAGCTTAGTACGGTTCAGTGGCGACGACATGGCATGCAAGCAAAGTTAAGCACACCACGCAACAGAGAAGGAAATGGGCAAGCGCAGTGTGTAACAATGATCTGACGGTTAACGACGTTGCCTGTTTAACGCAAACACCCTACTGAAAACGATGATTTGCTGGTTTGATCTGTTCCGGCAGCGAAGAAATTAAGCGTTTACGGTTAACTGATCGGATTAGTATACGTAATTACGCACGTACCGGGCGCGTAGTTATCGTTGTCCGAGACGACCCCGACCTTACTGCTGCACCCGCCGCCGGCGTCCGCGCGGCCGTCGGCGCAGACGCAGGCCAGGAACTTGCCGCCGCTGCTGTACCCGCATTTGCCGTCGCCCTGCTCGCACCGGGCGCACGCGCCCGAGGAGCTCCGTTCCCAGCCCACCTGGAACCCGGACCGGAGCGCCGCGCCGTACCCGCCGCCCCGCCACGCGTCGTCGTCCCGCGCGCCGCGCGGGACGGCGTCCCGGAGCACGGGCACCTCGAAGACCGCGCGGCACGCGCGGGAGGGCCAGTCGCCGGACGGCACGTCGGCGCGCGGGACCACGAACGACAAGTTGGCGGCGTCCCGGCCCGGTCCCTTGTCCTCGTCGGATCCGCCGCCGCCGCCGCCGCACGTGATGGGTTTGATGGACGGCGGCTTGGGCGGCTTCGGCTCGTCGTCTGCGGCTGGTTTGGGACCTCCGAAGGAGCATTCGAGGAAGAAGAGGAGGTAATCGACGGCGGCGGCGCGCAGGAACAGCGGCGCGCCTGGCGCCGGCGGGGGACGGTCACGTTGTGGTCCACGGTGGGGCAGGTGCCGGCGGCGGCGGCGATGGAGGCGTCGGCGAGGGAGACGGTGAGGTTGTCGTAGTCGATGCGGGACACCGTGTAGGTGTGGTTGTCCGCGCCGAGACGCAGCACGGCCTTGGTGCCGCCGTCGCAGCGCACGGCCAGGCCCGGGTAGCCGCAGTACGGCTCCGTGTCGCCGGAAAGGTAGAACGGGTAGGTGACGTTCACGGCGCCGCACATGAACGGCTGGCGCCGGCAATTAGCGGGGGCGGCGTAGTTGTCATCGTCGCCGTGGGTGGTGGCGACAAGGAGGGCGAGCAGGAGTAAGACGCCGCCGCGGCGGCAGAGCGAAGACGTCATGGCAACTCTGTTTCTCGGTTCAGGTCTCGGGGATTTCTGGCGCGCAGTTTGGTTTGGCTGATGACCGGACGGCACCGTTTAAAAACGAGCCAACTTTTAAGCTCGGCAAGGTGGTACCGGTGAAGGTTGGGTGGCTGACGCTGACGGCACGGCAAGTACATATACGGGCACACGATGGCTGATGGGAGGCCTGTAGCACCAGTGACCAGTGAAAAGCGGCTGCTGTATTACTCAAGACGTGCCAACTTAACAACGCGCCACTCTGCGAGAGTCGCCCTGCTACTTCAGCATTTCATTGTCCCGTCGCGACTCGAGAGCAGGGGCACTCATCTTTTCTAATTAGCGTCAAAGCGAAGATTCCCTCGGTCTGTGAATGCTTTTATCCAGGTTATCTAGAAGGCCTCGTTTTCGTTTCGGAATGGTTCTCAGCGTGGCTCAGTGCACGGAAGCTTCGGGCTGGGACTTGGGACAAGGATTGGTCAACCTATTGCCCGGTTCGAGTGAGGCAGTGATTACAAGTTCCATCTGTAACACTTCTATGCAAGTCACAGGCCTTAAGCGGTTACAATTCAGGTTTATCTAGAAGGCACTGTTTTCATTTTGGAATGGTTCTCTAGCATGTGCTAAAAAAATGCAGTGTGGCTCAGTGCGCGGAAGCTTCGGGCTGGGCCTTGGGACAAGAATTGGTCACCCTAGCTGCTCGGTTCGAATCAGGCAGTAACTACAAGTTCCATCTGTAACGAACACTTCTATGCAAATCACAGGGCTTAAGCGCTTAGTATTCAGGTTACGAAGAACTTTTAAAAAACCAACAGCTGGGCAGTATGGTCAGGTTCATGCAAGAAAGCCAAATTGAAGCATTGAGAGGAAAAGGCGCAAATAACTGGACCTACGTAAAGAAGTAAAATATGACGTGATGAATTGAAGCTGGCCAACTGATGAATTCAGGCTTTGAAGCTTACCTGAAGAATAGGCTACGCAATCCCAAGGCTCGACTCGCCCATCGGTGCACAAGCAGCCCATGAATCCTGCGGCCTGATTGTACGCGCACTTTCCGAACGTATCCTCGCACTGTTGACACTCCCAAGGCTTCCTCTGATCCCACACCAAATGAAAACCGCTACGAAGAGCATCGCCGTATCCACCGTTTCTCCATCGAGGATCATTCCGTTGACTGTCATCCGGGAGTTTGAGCACAGGTACTTCGATGACACGCGGGCACGCCTGAACCAATTCCGGCGGCGGCACTTCATTCTCCGGCCACACGAAAGACGGTCCAACTTTCTCCTCACCGAAAATGTCGCAGCTGATTCGGTTGATGTTCGCTGGCTCGACGGCGCTGGAGCAGTTGAGAAAGAAGAGAAGATAATCCACCGTGTTGTCAGGAAAGGACAGCCACGAATTAGGGAAAGTCACGTTGTGACCCACCCTGGGGCAGCTGTAATCCTTGGAGACCTCCTGATCGACAAGGGAAGTGGTATTGCCCGTGTAGTCGATCTTCGAGACGTTGTAGGTCGCGTCCCCGGTCCCGAGGATGACATACTTGTCGTCCTCGCACCGGACCGCCAAACCAGGGTAGCCGCAGTAAGAGCCATCGGTACCCCGGAGAACTGCGGTCTTGCCATGGAGATAGAAGGGGTAGTTGATGGTTATGTTGCCGCAGTTGGAAGGCCGCCACAGGCACAAGGAGCGGTCGTAGCTTTCGCCGGAAGCGGAGATGTGGAAAGAAGCGGCGAGCAAGAAGGCAAGGAGAAGCGGCGGCAGCTGGTGGCGGCGCGAGAGCGCCATGGCAAGGCACACAGATAATGACCAAGTCGTCTCTTGGCTGCCGTTCGCGCCCGCGTTTAGTATATGTCTGCAATGACCTGGCGAGTTTTCGCGGAAGGTTGGTGACCGGGCTGAGACGAGAGAGGAAGGAACATGGCGGGGCACGGTAGGTAGAAAAGAAGCCTCCATTGACCTTGACCAGCTGTGTCTCGCAGAATGCCGATTAGTTGTTCGCCGTTGGTCCGTTCGTGCTTGTGTGCTCGCTTCCCATTGGTTCGTGTCCACAGTAGAGGAATAAAGGCCGTTGGCGACTTGGTCTCCGTTCGATACTTCTGCCTTCTCACTACTGTACAAGATTTGCCTTGCCTTCAATATTCCCCAGTTGGTCAGCAGCAAGAAAAATTATAGTAGTAGCGCTCATCGTTTCTCCAGCCCCGCAAACACGTCTTTGACCAGAAAACAGCTTTCATACGACGGTCGCTCCTCTCACAATCACTCTCCTGTTGCCCGACAAAGACGCGCAGCGACGAAACTATCACTCTGCGAGAGTCGCCTTGCTACCCCCACATTTCCTTGTCCCGTCGCGACTCCATACTACGGGCAATTATCTTTTGTAGTTAGCGCCAATGCAAAGATTACCTCGGTAAGTGAATGCTATTGTTTTCCCAGATGGGATGGTTCTCCAGCATGTGTTAAAAAATGCAGTGTGGTTCAGTGCACAGAAGGTTGGGACTTGGGACAAGAATTGGTTACAACTTCGGAGAAGGTAGCACTTGCTGTGAGTCCAGAGGCCAGTCAAAGTTACAACAAAAAATCAAGGTTCCAAATGGAAGCTAAGCAACCATTCTTCAAGATGATTCGAGATATGTTGTCAAAGAAGTGGATCCTCATTAAAGACGTCTGAAACAAATCAACTTTTTTTTTTAATTAAGAGCATCACAGTGGAAAATTCGGTCACCAGAACTTGAACTTAAAACTTCTAACTCGATACCATGTTAAGCTACTATGTACCGACTGATTGCACCAAAAAACTTAAATTGATGGAGAAGAGTGTATAATTCACCTATGTTTCAACAACTATAAACACAGGGGCACGGAGAGGAAAAGGAGTTAAGGAATGCAAGCCGAATTGAAGCATGGAGAGGAAAAGGTGCGGAATTGGACCAATAATAGGGAAGTACAATTCAAAATAATGATTCCAGGCTTCAAAGGGCTTACCAGAGGTAGTAGATGGAGAAGAAGAGGAACCGGAAGACGGTGGTGGAGGTACTGGGCATATGTGAGCCTCTACTTGCCCACTGGAGCATAAACAACCCGTGAATTCCATGCCCTGGTAGGCGCACTTTGCATACGAATGCTCGCACTGTTGACACTCAGGAGGCTTCTTTGGACCCCAATCCAACCGGAAACCACTACAAACAGCCTCGCCGAATCCACCGTTTGTCCATTGAGAATTATTCCATGGACTTTCTGGGAATGTCAGTACAGGCACCTTGATGACACGCGGACACACCGCAAACAATTCTCCGGGCAGCGATGCATTCTCCGGGAACACAAAAGACACTTCATGTCCACCGAAGCTGCCGCAGCTGATTGGGCTGATGTTAATGGACTGGACAGAACTGAGAGGGCAATCGAGAAAGAAGAGATAATTGATCGTGTCACCGGGAAAGGACAGCCACGATGAACTCGGGAGCGTCACGTTGTGATCCACTCTAGGGCAGCTGTAATCCTTGAAGACATCCTGATCGACAAGGAAGGCTCTCATGTTTGTGTAGTCGATGTCCAAGACTCTGTACGTCTCGTTCCCGAGCTCCAGAATGACATCCTTGCCGTCCTCGCATCGAATCGAGAAACCAGGGTAGCCGCAGTAGGAGCCATTGTAACCCCGGAGAACTTCTGTCTGGTTGTAGAGATAGAACGGGTAGTTGATGATGACGCTGCCGCAGGTAGAAGGCTGCCGCAGGCATGTGGAGATGTTGTAGCTGTCATCGCCGGCAGGGGCGCCATGAGAAGAAGAGGCGAGCAAGAAGGCAAGAACAAGCGGCAGCGGCAGCCGGTGGTGCAGAAGGGGAGCCATGGCCAAAGGCGAGGCGAAGGCGTTAATAAGATCGCGATGGCCTGGCGAGTTTTCACGGAAGGTTGGGTGGGCTGATGTGAGGAAGATGGTGGCACACGACGGGAATAAAAGAAAAGCCTCGGTTGACCATTGACCAGCTGGGTCGGCACGCGAAGTCGTCTACTAGTCCGCCGCTGTTCCGTCCATGCTTATGTGGTCGCTTTTCATTGGTTAAGTACGTGGGGTCCATTTGATATTTATGCCCATTCCCTACTGGCCGGCAACTAGAAAAACTACAGTAGCGCTCGTGTTTTTTTCAGCCCCGGAAACACGTCGTTGAACCAGAGCACAGCTTTCATACGACGGTCTCTGCTCTCACGATCACTCTGCTGTTGCTTGCTCCCACAAAGAGTCCGCAGAGACGAAACTATCAAGTGCTCACACTGCTCACTGCAGTGCTGATTCTAACCAACCTCCGTTCGACGACACGAGTCAGGTTTGCACTCTGTGGGCCGTGTTCTCACCGTGCCTGTCCCTTATTTCACTCTGAAGCAGGTCACCGTTGAGAGTAACTATGTGTGTCTGAGTGTTTGAAGACAGTGATGCATGCAATAATTTAAAATTATTTTACACAAGATGACCCTATTATCACTTTATTAGTATTACCATTTGTGGCCTGCATATGCAGCCTAAGGGCCTGAGAACTGGTAGTCTGGCACACTTGTTTAGTGTACCGGAAAAGAGTAGTCTTTCTTGTTAGTCCCGACAAGGGTGGCGCACGGTGCCGTTGTGTAACATTTAACTTTTCGATAACAACAGGACTGTAATCCTACAAGATAGCTGGTGAAAAGGGAATCCTTCCCTACGTGCTGGCAATGCCCTGCCTAACACGAAGTCTTGTTGCCACTGATAAGCAACCGTGGAAAAATTGCCTCCAGAATGGGACTTAATATCGGTCAGACTGACTAGCAGCTACCTGATCACTTTGCTGTGGAGTGCCATACATTTTTCCCAGTTCAGGTAGCACAGAAGGCCAAACATACTCCTAGGGTGTTTAACGCATATACACGCGACAATGATAATAGCACTATAGTCTAAGATTTTGTGCCACGGTTAAGAAAAGTATGCACACCTCTCCTATCTAAGGCGAAGAAAAAAAAAAAAGAATGGAACTACCTGCTGTAGCAAGAAAGGAAATCACCTCTGTTACCTGAACTGCAGATGTTCTGAGCGCCAATTCGCCCATCGGAGCACAAGCAGCCTACAAATTCCCCAGTCTGATTGTAGCCGCAATGCCCACTAGATCTCTCGCACCGGTAACAAGATGAGTTCTTCCGGTCCCCATCCCACACCAACTGAAAACCGGTACGAAGAGCGTCGCCGAACGCGCCGCCGCTCCATGCAGTAGGATTGCTCCAGTTCCGGCTCTCGAGGACATCTTTGAGTACAGGCAATTTGATCTTCGTGCAATTCTTCTGCCAATCTTCATACGGCACGTCCTTGCCTGGTGGCAGCACGACGAAAAATCGCCTAGGCTCCACAGGTGTTGTTGGACAGGTGATTGGGTTGATGGTTTCTGGCGGCGACCAGTCCGTTGAGTTGCAATCCAGAAAGAAGAGGTAGTCGACTGTGTTGTCAGGAAAGGACAGCCACGACGAGGAATTTGGATGTGTCACGTTGTGATCGACTCTTGGGCAGCTCACGTCCTCCGACACCTCCTGATCAACTAGGGAGACGGTGAAGTTCCTGTAGTCCATGCCCCAGACGTTGTACTTGTACATCTCCTCCCCGAGTTGCAGGACGGCCTTGCCTTCCTCGCACTCAATCGCGAAACCAGGGTAACCGCAGTAGGAGCTGCCGTTACCGAGGAGAACTCCTGTTTTGCTACGAAGATAAAATGGGTACTCGATGAGGACTTCGCCGCAGGTGAAAGGCTCCCACAGGCACAAGGAGCGGTCGTAGCTGTCGTTGCCGGAAGGGGCGCCGTGGGAACAAGCGGCGAGCAAGAGGGCAACAAGGAGGGGCAGCAGCCGGTAGTGAAGAAGGGAAGCCATGGCTAACGGCGCCAGGCGAGTTGAAGCCGGTGGTGATTTGTATTGTTTCCGTCCGCGCGCCTGCGCTTATAATCGCGATAGCCGGGCGAGTTTTCGCGGAAGGTTGGGTGGCCGGGGCGACGAGTGGAGCATGGCGACAAAGGACACCAAGAAAAGAAGCCGCCGTGGACCGTGACCGGCTGGGTCTCGCAAAAGGCCAGTTATACTGGCACGCAAAGGCGGCTGCTATCCAAACTTGTGCGCTTGTCATTGGTTCACGTCCACGGAAAAGCCCCCTTGGTCCTCAGTCTCCATTAATATTCTGTCTTTTTCACCACTTCAATCCTAGGAAAAGATTTTTTTTTCGAGAACTACTACTAGATCGTTAAGTGGTCAGTGCTAGTTTTGTCACTCTGCCCGGACTTTGGAGCAACGAGATCATGTGGTTTCTTCGACCCCGGGAACACGTCGTTAGACCAGAGCAGAGAGCACAACAAGCTATACGACGATCTCTGCTTTCGCGATCACTGTTGCTGGTGCTCTGGTGGAAAGCCTGCCGCGACGAAACAATCGCGTGTTCTAGACGTGCAAGGAAAAATGGCGTTTGGTTCACCTCTGCTGAGCCTACTGTATCCTAACAAACTTTGCCCGTTCGGCGACGCCAGTCAGGTCTGTGGACCGTGCGTGTGTTGTTCACTAGCCTGTCCCTTGTTTCAGACCGAAGCAGGGGCGCAACGGCCTCTGCTGTACAAAGCCCGCCAGATAAAACAGTGTGGATTGATGCAAACGCAGTGCAAGGACGACGGGTGTGTTCCGAATCAATTGACAGATGCAGTAACTACCCAGGCACTTGGGTTTTTCAGGCGAATCCGACTAATTCCTGATCAACCGGGTAAGTCAAACGGAAGAAAATTCTGTACGGGAGGGTCGCATTGTGCATCCTGTGCGACCCGTTCCGAACGTACGCCACGTGGAGGACAAATCGCATCCGAGGGTGGTGTGCTCCAGACGTGGAAACTGTGGCTTCAGGTCGGCTTGGCTCCAAGCGCGTTGTTGATTTGGCTCCCACAGCGTGGAGGACGAGGGCTGGGACACCATGCTAAACAATTCCGTTGGCCATAAGAGCAGAGCTTCCTCAATCGGATCAAGGCCGCGCCCGCCGACCTGCACCAGAGCAACAGCACCACCCCGCCGGCGACCTGGCGTTTCCCGGCGTGCAATCGCTTCACCAACGGCAGCAGTAGCAAGGCTACCTCCACTTTCGGCCTCCCCACCGACGCCACCGCGCTCCATCTGCCGCCGCCGGCGACGATCTGTACCTTTCCACAACGACGACGACATAAAGCCCGCTCGATCTCCACAGTGTGTCGACACCGTCCAATCTGCTCCTCAATTAGCACCATTGCTGAAGCACTACCACTCAGCGCCCGACAACCTCTTCCTCCTCAGCAACCAGCTACAGCTGTCGTCCGCATTGCCTTCCATTCCCGGCGCCGTAGACCACCGCGCCTTTCCATCTCCCATCGCGCGCGATGAAATAATACGCCACGGTGCAGCAGCAACAGCTCCTGGACGAGGCCCGTTGCCACGGCAAAGGCGGTCAGCAACTCCATCGGCATGTTGACAGTGATATCGCTGCTGTTCGGAGAAGCGTCGTCGATGGCGGCTCTAGGAGGAGGTGTGCATCACCGTCGTTGGGAGGAGCATCGTGGGCTCGGGCTAGGGAGCAGGTCGCCATGGTCGGAGTTGGGAGCACCGCCGACTTGATCTGAATCGTAGAGGATTTGTTTTTTTCTGTGTGTGTGTGTGAGTCACGGGATTCAGTTTTGGAGCCGCACTGGGAGCCAAACCAACGACGCGCTTCGAGAGCCGAGCCGACCTGAAGGCACAGTTTCTACATCAGGAGCAAACCACCCTTGGATGTAAATTGTCCTCCACGTGGCATACATCCGGACCAGGTTGCACAGGAGGCACCGTGCGACCCTCCCGTACAGAATTTTTTC
>JAUNZO010002735.1:0-28559 GCA_031894775.1 Chloris gayana
TAAAACAAACCCACCATTTGGGAAGGTCCGTTTCATGGTGACTCATGCTAGCTGCCAAACAGAACGGGTATTTCCAGTACATTGCTAGCTCCGCAACAAAAATCTTTTCGCTGCCCCTCACTGGCTGAGGTGGCGATAGAGTATTATTGGAAGTTTAGAAGAGATCGGTACGGGATGCCTCACATCTGCGTTGATGTTAGGTGCACCAATTGCAAACGGGATGCAGCCAATAGATTTTGCCCTGGCAGCCGATGGTTTCGACATAGGAATAATATATTATATGAGCAGGTGGGATTGACTAGAATTGATTATTTATGTCTCTGCACTTTGAAATTCACTTTATTAGTTATATAAATCACTGTCGTCCCTGGTCAAAAGAAGGAGAAAATAATCGGTTGTCACAAGTAAGAAGAAGAGGCAGCAAGAGCATAACGCGAGAAAAAAAAAAAGAGAAGAGGCAACAAGAGCATAACCTATGGAATGGCATCTTTTATGCATAATCTGGTGAGCTGTAATAGAAGAACTGTTATCAGTGATCTTAATGTAGTTGAACTTCTGTTCAGTAGTTAGTTTAGACCAGAAAGATTAACTGCAGGTTGATCGATGTGTGATTTCGTTACCCAAAAGTAATGAAACTCTAGGGGCAACCCTGTTTTGAAAAGAATAACGTGGGAAAAAATAAAAAGTTCATAACCCATTGCTTGAGAATATTTCTACCACATGCATCACAGCTAATAATTTTTTGTACTGTTCCCACAATTTGGGAAGGGGGAGCACACAAACCACATGCATGTTTTCCTTCCACCGTAGTATGATAATAACGAGACAGGAGTTTCCATCTTTAGCTATTAGTAACTTGATTCTTGGGAGCTACTGTACGTATGAGCACTGTCGCCAACTTTCCGGAATACTACTGGTCATCTCGTCACATACTAGTACATGGCAAAAAGAGTGTTTGAAGCATTTGAATATACCGACCAGTAGGTCAGAAGCAAATGCCATGTACGCAAATAGAAAAATATGCTAAAGCAGGAAGATCCTACAATGGGCACAATACCACGCTTTCCTTGACCATTTCTTACTCCATCCAGCACGGTGCCGCCGTGGCCAGTCAAATTAAGGTAACGTGCACTTGCCGAGCCACATCGCCACATTCCACGCCCTTTTCGCCGTCCCGCGTGTACAATTCCGTGCCGGTGCGTGGCGATACCGGCTCCGCCCCCGGGAAACGGGAGGCCCGGCGGGAGCGGGCACGTGGCCGGACGGGCCCGGCACGGGCGGATCACGAGCTGGCGCGTACCCGCGATGCGCCGGGCCACACGTCCTCGCTGGCCCACGAGGCAGCCACGGCCGGTCCCGTCGGGAGCTCGTGGACCCACCCGGAGTCGCCGATCGCGACGTGCCCAATCAGCTGCCCGGCAAGCTCCCAGTTTCAACTACCCCTAGTACCGAAGGCGACCAATCGAGGATGACTTTGACAAGAAAAGGAAAATCTAGTACTACAGTAGGCTTTAGCTTCCAGTTCCACACTAGTACTAACACAGGTACGACATTGATTTTTGAGGTGTTACTCTCTTTTCGTAAAAGGTAAAATCCAACAAGAAATGATTCATTATATAAAAAAGCATATATGATTGATATATACTAGATAACCACACATTTTTTGCATATATATTTTTATTGAATTTGATACATATACCTTTGACCAAGTTTTTTTTGTCACAAATTAAAGTCATTTATAGCTTACTCTCCTGAGGGGCCACAAAAGAATCATTGTGATTGTGATTACACATAAGATTATGCACGTATTTGCAATCTACCGACCTTCAAAGTAGTATGTGTATACACTTTACACAAAGATATAATTGCATAGACCACCCCATGTGTTGTGTGGAGTTTGAGATTCTCACTCATAAGTTATTCTCGTTACAAATAGCCGCTCACCCACGTGATTTAGTTACAAAAACCACCTCGGTTTACATGTGTTTAATTGATCAACTGGTTATCAGTCATTTGAAGTAGCTAATGGTCATATTAATCTAAATATTTTAAAAGTATACATAATCTTCATATATTTTAGGGAATATGACAAAAAAAAGAGGAAAATTGCAAATTTAGATGATGTTTCTTAGAGTTTGAGATCTGGAAGTTTTTTTTTTTGAAAATAAGATGAATTAGAACTCATTCAAGAGCTTTTCGAAATAAAGACTCATTGAAAAACTTAATTAATCTTAAACTTAGTTAATTTTGATTTTTTATTGAATTATATGTGCAAAAAACATTAAATTTAATAAGCATGTGTGGACTGGGGTGATTTTTGTAACAAAATCTTGTGGGTGGGGATTTGCAACATGAAGACTTATGGATGAGAATATCAAACTCAAAATGACATATGAGATGGTTTTTACAATTAACCCTTACACAAATGATTGGATTGAATAGATTAGACTAAATAATCTCCCGTTAGAGCAACTCATTTTTCTCTACATCGTGCATGAGCTTTTTTAGGACCATGTGCACAATAAGCTAATCAACTGACGATGAAGATTTTTAATTATTGTGTTACACCTACTTGCTTATCTCACCACGTAGTTGTATATAGGTTAACTTAACCACTCTTTCTTTTTCATTTTTGTCATAGAACCACTCTCTTATATGTGGATATGAATCTATGGCGACATTCTAGCATCATTATATATATCGACGTGTTCAAATACTTAGCCGACTCTTGATTGGATCTCCAGATCCTGTTGTCAGGGTTATTCCTAGCCTTATTTATACACATCGAGGTTTTATAAATGATCAACCTTGAATATTGGGATCCGGTGGATAATATTCTCCCTCTTCGTCTCTTGCAAAAGTTTATCAGTATAGCACAGATGGCCGGTCGTGTAAATCTCTCACTACAAACTGCCACTCTCAATTGTAACGGTTTGTAACAGCAGCAGTGCATCCAAATCACTCTCATCGCCTTTTCAAAAAAAAAAAAAATCACTCTCATCGACATTTGAAGATACTGCCTGCCGACCAAACTCAACCAAGGGATGTTTGGATCCACTAGTTGGTTAAAGTTTAGCCAACTAAAGTTTAGTCAACTAAAGTTTAGGAGATGATATATGTTTAGATCAATGACTAAAGTTCATGACTAATCAAAAGTGGACGTATCTAACCCTTAATAAATCTTTATCCACATTTACTTTTTCTATCCCTAACATGTGGTGAGGGGTACTTTTGACTTTATTTGCCTTTATCTAAAGTTTAGGAGAGTTTAGCAAGGTTGAGATGACTAATGGTATAAAGTTTAGAAGGTGACTTAACTAAAGTTTAGGAGGTCACGTTTGAAAAAAAATAGCTAAAATTTAATCAACTAAGTTGAACTAAACTTTAGGAGGTGGATCCAAACAAAACCTAAGGTTCGTCACTTCACGCCAGGGAAAAAAACGGGAGGTTCATCAGTTGGATGATCTGGTGAGACCAGAAATTGGAATCACCAGTCGTGTGATAGCTCTGAACACGTTGGAGGCCCGATGCGACGCGCTGCATAGTGCGTGTCTACACGGCAGTGAGAAATGTTGCGGCCGCATCGGTGGTGCCGTGCGCCATGTTGCTATGCGTGCTGATACGGCGGGCAGTACTTATCGTTCCATCACAGCATCGAGTCAATCTATTGATAAGGGGGGATATGCGCCCGTCCCAGATTCACTCTTGATGCAGCAGTTCTCTGATCAGTGAAGAGCTCCATGGCATTTCTGTTCGAATTGGACGCAAATGCGACAGTAGCACGAGACGAATCGGAGAATGGGAACCTAGCCCCAGTGGTACATGCTGCTCCAGTTTATTGGGCGGCGGCAAAGCATAAACGACAAGCAGAGTATTCCATGCTCGGTCGCCCGGATGGCCACATACTTGTCGTCCTCTTTTTTTTGGTTCCTATCGATCGGATCTCTCTGCACAACATGGATTCGTATACGGTTTACGCATTCCACTTGCGATCGCTTAGATGCCTAGGGTGCGTTTGGTATACTTCCAGATTCACCGAGAATTTCAATCCAGAAACGTTTTACAAGCTAGCAGAAGAACCATTGAAAATCTTTAGCCATTGACCCAGAATCGGTGAAACATTTCACAAAATAAACTAGAATCATATGAAACACCTATTTAGTTGATTCTCGTATCTAGTTCAAAGTTATTGAAACATTTCAGATTTTGACTGTTTGGAACTGATTGGTATCCGAATCTGAAGTGTTTTTTTCATCCAAACGCACTCTTCTACGCATGCCTCGAGAGCACGTTTGTATGTGCGCTAGCACTACCAACCCAAGCTACTTCGACCACTGTTTACGCTTCGCTCTTAGACCTTAACCATCATATATTCATACGCTTTCAATCAGCTTCGGCTAGGTACAGCAGTACAGGTAGGTTAACTGTCATGCGATGCGAGCAGCAGGTACAGGCCCGGGTTAACACATCTACGTCGCGCGGAGCACATCGCGGTATCGGACAACAAATGTCGCTGCGTGTGAGAGCTGACCCATGTGTGTGACCACTGATCTGACCAGTGCTTCATCTCAGGCTCTCAGCAATCGTGCATTGACCTATATCATAGTACGAAGGAAAGGCAAATTTTAAGAAGGGACCTCAATAATGGACGTCGCAGTAGTGCTGAGCTCAAAGGGCTCAGAAGTCAGAAGTGGACTGAAAGCTGGTACTGGTAGCGATCTAGATGCCGCCAGCCGCCCGCCGGTAGTATATTAGTACAAGATTGTATCCACCTGCTACATTTACAATCAAGTGGCGGAAAGTGTACGAGATTGCTTTTTTTTTTGAACGAATCGGCACAAGACGGTGCCCAGCGTGTAGGAGATTGTATTTGTGCACTTCTCGATGAATTTAGAATCAAGTGGCAGAAAGTGTGTACGAGAGAGATTGTATTTGTGCACTTCTCGATAGCAACATTTGACAGACACACGATTACAAAAAGACGCCAAACAATGTCACGAGGAACGTAGGTAAAATGTTTGAAAGACTATCTAGAGAGGATCAGTAACCTGACCCTTGACTGATGGTCCTTCAAACCAAACATGTCAATCGCTTTATCACTCACCCGTGTCCTATCTTCAGTTAGAGTCCATTTTTACACGTGTTGGCATATTCCTCCGCTTGCTGCTAGTCATATTTTTACGAGATGTCGAATGAGAAGTGCTCCATTCTATTTATCAAACGTGCACACATTTCACTACAAATTTCACGTTGGATATGACTCGTTCGATGACGAGTTCAATAGCAAGTTTGTATATGCTGCTGCAAGCTAAAATATTCTTTGCGCTGACCTCGGATCATAGTATACGAACATAAACATAAGATAATCATCAGAAAACTACAAAACGAACCACGCAGGTGGTTGAAAGGATGTCGAGATGGACTAATACAATAGCTGATCAAGATGCCGCCCACGAATTAGTTTATAGCATGCTTGCTTTCACCTGCTTCATGTTTACAAGTAGCAGCATACAGCAAAAAGTAAATGACGAAATATCTTTGTATTATCGTACTTCTCAATGATAACATTTTTAAAGACATGTAATAATTACAGGAGAAAAAGGCCAAACTAAGATCATAATCTCAGGCGGCCGAGGGAAGGCCTAGTGGCATGTACTTGAAAGTTGATCAAATAGTACAACTATAACAAAGCAAAGCAGTCATAGTATCTGGTGACAACATCAGATAAACCCTAAAGTCAGATTCTAACTTGCTGCCTACTTCCGAAAACCTCTGCACCTGGTGTGTTCTGCAAACATGAATCCAAATCAACAACGGATGATCCGTCAATGAGTCCATTTTCTTTGTCCTTCTGCTGATTGCTAGACCATTACTGATGTTCAGAAATTCACATGTTTGCTTTCCTTTCCCATCGTTCTTTAACATCGAGCCTAACATATATGCAATACAAGAGATAAGCATCAAATATAATCATTCCTTTCAATGTGAATTTGTGAAAAAACTGCCACAAGCATTTCTGAATACAAGCCACAATAGTGTCTATATTATCCACTATGGCAACAGGGTCCATCTGCGCTACTGCAGTTCTTTTGGTTCAAGTTGCCCTGATTTCTTAATGGGTAGAGTATACCCCATGCTCATCAGATAAAGTTCATAATAGGGGTATCAAGATTAGCAACAACTCTGTTCCTAAACAATAGCGACATAGTAAATTGCAACATGAGACTTCTATTGTGGTTTATCCATGTACGATCTGACAAGTCAAACTGTCTGCATTTTGAACAATGGAAATTCTATTAAAGCTTCTGAATCACCAAAATGCCTTTAATTCACAAAAAGAATTAATCAACGCAAATGAACCTTTTGAACAAATAAAGGTGAAGCACTGAAGCACTGCATGAATACTAAATAAGTTAAGAGTAAACAAAAGTGCCACAGATATAAGAAATTACCCCCAATGTAATTTCCTTTTGTTCCTTGAGGACAAGGCTAATGCAGGACCCTGCAAACATATGGTGGTAAAACCAGCAAAATTAATGCATGAAAATGAATGTATAAGTAGTCCAAATGATACTGGAATCAAAGTAAAATTAGTGTCCATAGAATGTAAAGCCGACCAGGATAGTTACCTAATGACAACCAAAAATCGCCAAAATCAATTTCAATAAAGAAACTTGCAAATTTGTTATAAGATACATTGGGCGAAAATAGCAAAATATTTATGCTTGTCATTCTACTCAATCAAATGGACAGTTATTTAAAGCACTTTGATGCCATCAGGGTTTCACATTTTCTTGGAGTTGTACTCTTGAATTCATTGTTTGATCATTATCAAACCTAATTTAACTATCAGCCCATGTTACCCTGGTTTATCAGTTTATATTCCATACTTTCTAAAAATTTCCAATTAAACATTGGAACACCTTTCAATACCTAAGGTGGTAAGGCCAATATGAAGATTACTGGGATTGATGAATCAAGACCTTGCAGTAATACAGAACTTCATTGTAAACCTTTTTGACTGCTAATTTGCTGTTAAGACCATAAGCTTGGGCTTTCCTATAAAACAAAAACTCGGGAAAGACCAATTGCTTCAGAATTTACTTGCACCTTTCAAAGCATAACGAGGTGAATGCCACATACCTCCTGGATTTCTGTAGGTGATGATGTATTATGCACATCTGCAGGAATACTATCAGCAGATTTATCCTTACCCATGGATCTACAATCTTCAGCTATTGTGGTATTCCAAGTCGTACTTCCTGAAGAACAATGCCATGCAAACCAGCTTAGACGCACTGAGTGGTAAGTGGGCAAACCTAGACAAGAGCATGCACAAGAGAGAGTAACCTTTAGATTTTCTTTTACGTTTTTCCTTTTCCTTTATTTGTAAGCGTTTCTTGTGTAGTTCCTGCATCACATAACAGATTCAGTAACTGGCATGGTTGATTCAGAAGAAGATAATCAGCTACATGACTACATCAAGGATCCACATCATGAAAGAAACCATCATATCATGTACCAGGGGTCCAGGGCCAAAGATTTGTCTTTTTTTTTATCAGGCCTAGATTCATTAAAACCACAAACTCCACTTACTGACTTGATATTGAAACATGGAGTTGGCATGACATCATTGGGCTCGATACCTAATACAGATCAAAGATAATGGAAAATAAACAACAAACCAAATACTAAATTTGTGTTACCGCTGATAAGATATGAGTTACAGTATGTTTTTTATGTAGAAACCCAAATACTAGCACGTGGATGCAGTTTGCAAGCAATACTCATCGGGATGATGATATTATTACATTTTCTTTCAGTTTAGTGTCTCCTTCAGTTTAAAAGTTCAATGATTTCTACAGCAGCCTCATTTAAATTTTAACTTCCAGACAATAGTTAGTATTCTCATGTTTCTTTAAGAATGTCAATTCATCCCCACGTTGCACTTGCTGAACTTATATGTTAAGACATTGTGCCGCTCAAGCTTCTGTTACTCTTGCTCAATCATTTACTTGCACAAAAGGGCAGTCTTAAATTTTTGATAACCGGATGAGTTTTCCAACGAAATTACCAAAATACCAAGATCAGAGATGATTGCTCTAGGGAAGTTTCGGATTTGCTTCAAATTTTAGCCCTATTACCACGAGTGATCTTATTGAGATGCAAGAAAAATCGACCAGAGAACCGATATATAAAACAACCGTAGCATCCCGTGTGTGGATCAGGAACGGCGCAAGAATCACAGGGAACATTCGAGAAATCCAGGTACAGGAAGGGCACCTTAAACTTGTCGAGCTGATCCTGGGACAGCTTGGAGGGCTTGAACCCCGGGTCGAGGAGCCTACTGGAAGCAAGCGCCGCCTCCTTCGTCTTCGCCTCGTCGCCTCCATCCGCGGCCTCTCCAACCGCGCCGCCCCTTCTCTCCTCCATGGCGTGCTCGTTTGCTGCTTCCATGGCGGAGGAGAGGCTAGTCAGGTGGGTCGGGCTTGGTTGGGTTGTAGCTGGGCCGAATCATGGCCCAACTACACAAGGACGGGGAAAGCTCTTCATGGGCCTTCCATTTGTTGGAGCAATTGCCTCAAATTTTTTTTTCATTTTGAGTTTTAACCGGCTGACTTTCTCGTGCAGGGCCGCACGGGTATGGCAATTGGCACGTTTCACTTTCACCATTCAAAGCATGTGGGAAAGAATGAACAGAACAGAGCGCCAGGCGTGTGAACGAGCCACATTTTCGGCCGGCACCGTGATGATGTTGGCAAAAGGCGGTACACGGCGGTGATAGCATCACGAGTGTGTGCGGCACGGCAGGGGACACGCGAGAGGGCTACGGGGAGACTGGTCTGCTGCCATCGTCGGGCTGCGGCGCGTTGCTTCCGGCCAAACTCGCCGGTCAAAGCGAGTCCGTCCTGCCGGCCCTGGTCTGATCTCCTGTGCAAGCTGTGCTGCCCATCACGCCATCCGCCATGATTGATGGTGCCGGCCGGATCAGCTGTTGCTCTCCAGTGATCTGAGGTCGCGAGGAACGGACGGGGATCGGAGGGGACGGAGCCCTCCACGATAGGACTTGTGATGAAATTCCTATCCGGAACTGGGCCGGCGTAACGTGGACACCTGGATTCCTGCATCGTCTGCGCGTACGCACTCTTGAGCTTGGGTCTGTGGCCACCTTCATGCATGGTTCCACCATGGTAAAATACCGAGCCAGCTAACTTAGAATCAACTTCTCTTCGAGTTTTAATCTATGAGAGGAATTTGAGTACCTCCATGTGCTCTGCCCTCTACATCACTGTGAAGACTTGGTTTATTGACTTTTCAGTTTCATCCTAGCTATATAAATTATGACCAATGACTTACTAGTCTGACTTTTCTTTAAAAAGTGCATATAAATAGTAAAGTAAAAGCCAACCACTACAACTTTCTAAAAGCTATCATCAACACATTACTTTCAGTCACCTCTTTTCATCCTCTTAGGGTGTGTTTGGTTGGGTGTCAAGGAGGGATGTGACGAGTGTCATCCTGGATAGCGGGGATGGTGGTATCCCTTGTGGTGTTTGAATGGAGGGATGAAAATAAAGGACATGATCATCCGAGTATGGTGTTTGGTTGGAAGGACAAGTGTCGGACACTCGTGATATGCTCACCCTGTTGCACTACTTGGGTGAGATTACCCCAACTCGAAATGAAATAAACATACACAAAGACACAACAATTCATGGATAATTAATAGATCGGAATGAAATAAATATGCACAAGAATACAATAATTCATGGATAATTAGCATTAACAAGTTTAACATCACATATAAATATTTAGAAAATTATTTAGAAGTCTGATCATTCGACAAAACACATCTCCGCCACCTTCGGCTCCTAATCTAGCCTCTTCGTGGTGCTGCACGAGTCGCTGCGTTCCGGTGGCGTAGAGGATCCGGGATGTGGGGGAGATGCGACTACAAGCGGGGAGAGCGTCCTGGAGGCGGCACCTCACGAGCGTAGCCTGCCGGAGCCGCAAATCGACGGCCTGAGTTGCGAATCGAAGCAGTCGGGGATGGCTAGCCTTGCGATGGCTTTCGCCACGGGGAGAGCTGCCGGGGGTTGGCGGAGGACGGGCGAGGGCGGGGGACAGCAGACCGGCTTCGAGCCTCACGCGCGTAGGCCGTCGGAGCCGCCCATATTGTCGCCGCCGCCGTGCCGCCTTGTGGACGTGAGAGCGAGAGATAGAGGTGAGATTGGGGGAGTCGTGGGTTGGAGAGGTGACGGTAACCTTTCATCCGTGAGCGAGCGACAAGGGACGAGCTCGTCCGTGAAATTTTGAGGGATCAGCTCATCCCACATATTTGTGGAATATTCCTTTTTCATCCATGACGCTGGCCTTTGACGCCCAACCAAACACCAATGAAAAAGGGATGACGCTGTCCTATCCCACTTCATCCATCCAACCAAACACACCCTTATCTACGAAAGGAAATCAACTACACGCGTCACCTTGTATCAATTATTAGTTATTTATATTAATATTCATCACAATTATTCTCTCATTTAAATATACACACATGCAAAAATAGTTCTTATTCTGTAACTTAATCGCTTTTAAAATAAAACTAATCCTATGTGTATATGGGCTTGTTCAGCTGCTATTAAAGCCAACTTGTTTGGCTGGTTTTCCTTTGTAAAATAAGCTAACTTATCGGTTTATATACTTCTTGTCGGTGTTCGAACTACCGGCTGTAGAATTTGTCCCGGGATCACGCGTTTTTGGCCGGATAGTGCACAAGGGAAGACACGAAAGATTTAGGCTGGTTCGGGAAGGCTCCCTACATCCAGCCGGGGGGGTTCTCGTGGCGTCATGTTCCTTGCGCCAAGATGAAGATGCGAATACGGGAGTAGTGGGAGAGGAGCGTGCTCCAAGTCTCATGCGAATATGTGATGTGTGCGTGAGTAGGTCGTTCGAGTTCCTTTTTCCGTATGTGTGTGTGTATCGATCCGTCGTCTCTGCGTAGAAGAGTCACACCCCTTTATAGTCACGGGGGTGGGGCCCGAGTTACAAAAGAGAGAAGGAAGAGACGGATGGTCGAGTCTCGGCGTTGTCCAATCAGCCTCCTTGTCGTACGTTCCGTCCGGGTTGATCGGGCGGTCGCGTTGTTCCTGTAGCGACGAGCGTCGAGATGGAGTGTCCCGCAATTGGAGGAGCTGCAGGCGGTGCTGTTCATAGAGCGGTTGGATTTGGTCAAGCCATACCCGTCCTTTTCGTCGGGCGTGATGATGGTTCGGACATGGTTGAGGTACGGGAGTGGTTCCCTTTGCGACTCGAGCTTGTGGGGGAAGGTCGTGCGGGACGAGGTGTAGCTCGAGCTCGATCTTGAGCTACACCCGTTCGACGAGCGTGACGGGGGTTGTACGTCCGTACGGTAGTGGGTAGCGGTTCCTCCCGAAGCTTGCGGTCACGCCAACTCCTGCCATGCAACGAGAACGGAACGTCCCATCGGCGTGCCCCGACGGGAGCAGGTGGCGGCAGGAGGGATGGGCTCGGGCTTTCCTCCAATGATTCCCGAGCTAGGCCCACGTGGGTGCTTGGGCGGTTGAAATTAAACGCGGTTGGTGGTCGAGTCACGAGGTCGAGTGTGAGGGTCGAGTGGCCCAAGGTCGTGCGGGACGGAGCCCTTCGACCAAGACGTCGAGGTCGTGTGAGGCGGAGCGTCCTTGAGTAAGGCGCCAAGGTCGTTTCCTGGCCAGCCCGTATGGACGCGGGCTAGCCTCCGGTGATGACGTGGTCGTGTTAACCCTCTCGTTAGGTAGGTCCGGACGCTGCCACGTGACGGCGTTAATCTTTTCCCCGACACTTCTAGAGGCTTAAAGCTAGCTGAAAAACCGAGGAGCCGAACAAGGCCTATGTATTTTTCTTCCATGTCCATTTCCTTTTTTTCAGTATATCATCGCAATAATCATTGCATATCCTTCACAAAAGAAATAATCATTGCATATCATTTGTGTTTCTTGGTTGTTCTTGCCTTTATAATCCTTATCATTTTTCTATATAGCTCTACTGATATACTATTATATTATACAAATACAATGTTCCGATCCTGCCAATTTATCAACACCTTTTCCAGGTAAATGTATCAACCGAGTTAAGATAAAACCAGAAAGTCGATTCTGCACCAAACGTAGTGCTATCTAATGTATGACTGTTCTGATAAAGTCAGGCACCAACCTACCAACCATAGTTCACAGTACACTTAGAACTAGTTGCATGCAGCCAGATTGCAAGATTGCCCCGCACTTATCAGAGCAGCCGCAGCAACTGCCATGGCGAGCAGCAGCCTCAGCCGATCCGCGACATTCTTATCCGGGTGAGGCCAACCGCTTCGCTCCTCTCGGTAAATCGATCCAGCTCTAACTAAAAGCAGCGCCGAATTAAAAACAGGAGAAAGAAAGAGCTTTCGCAGAAGTGAGCTCCCACCTCCTCTCTCTCTCTCCCTCTCTCTCTTCGCGTCTCGCACCAGTTCCCAGTCCACCGAACCATCCGATCCAAACCCTCCCCGCATCGCGTCGCATGCCGCTGCGCGCCACGAGGCGGCGGCGCAGCTGCAGCTTGACCCCACCTTGACCCGCCGCTCCTGAGGGAGAAGGCACGCGACCAGTGACCAGACATGGGCGGCGTGACGTCCACCATCGCCGCGCGCTTCGCCTTCTTCCCGCCCACGCCGCCGTCCTACACTGTTGTCGTCGCCGACGCCGCCACCGGCCGCCTCGCCATCCCCGAGATCTCCCGGCCGCCCGCGCGCCGCAGGAGACGGGACGGCGGCGGCGGGGACTCCTCCTCCGGCGCCGCCGCGGGCGCCGAGGAGGAGGGCGGCACGGAGGTAGTGCGCCTCCGCACCCGCCGCGGGAACGAGATCGTGGGGGTGTACGTGCGCCACGCGCGGGCCTCCGCCACGATGCTCTACTCCCACGGCAACGCCGCCGACCTCGGCCAGATGTACGGGCTCTTCGCCGAGCTCAGCCGCCGCCTCCGCGTCAACATCTTCGGGTACGCTTCACCCAGCTCCTGTTCAGCCGGATTTGGCTTCGAGCTACAGGGGTTTTCAGTTGGGGGAAACTTACTGGAGGTTTTGGGAAAGGCGCGTACTTGTGGGTGTTCGATTTCTAGCTTGCATTTATTGTTAGATTTGGTGCGCTTATTATTTTTTCACCGCTGCGCAATTTTGTTAAGTGACGGGGTTTGCTCTAATTTTGGGCTTTGTAGTGGTTATTTTCTAATAGCGCCTGAAATTGGGGTTACATAAGATCAGATCACACAATTGACCTGCTTAGCTTTAGATGCAATTGAAATTGACCTGTATAAATCAGTAAAAACTACATTTCCCTCTGATTTCACCAGTTCACCAATCACCACTACCATTTATCCAACTACGTCAGATAAACCCTTCCCATACTACGTTTTGTGCATTCTCGTGGAGGTTGAGGCATGTGCTTGCTGATCTGGTTCCAATGAAAAGTATCGGTAGTGGTGCAGAATACAGAGTACTGCTTGCAGTAGAAATGGTGCTGTTTTGTTCGTTTCATGCAGTCATGTAGAGGGATGTCTGTTCACAAAAATCATAGAAGTTCGTGACTTACAATCAAGTTGGAAAATACCTAGCGCCAGTCTTAGTTATGAACTAAAAATGGTACTGCGCCCAACTTTGTTGGAGTGTCAAGGAAGCAATATAATGTATTTTGTGGAGGTATCTTGGATTTTACACCATGAACTTTATCGATGCTGATGAGGTGGTGCCTTGTATTTCGAGGCATGCTTAGTGGGTCTGTGTGGTGGTTTACATCATTTTTTGGTTTCCAAGGAATCTTTCTTTCTCATGTGTTGGCACTGTAGGATGTGAAGGATTGGCTTTGTGCTGAAGGATTTTTTTTTGTCATGATTATACTTTCCATAAGATTTACATTAGACTGTGATTAAGTCGTATTCTGTTTTATACCTTTATGTAATGCTTAACAGCCGAATCATCTTCTGTATCTAAAGCATTGCAAAAATCTGCAAAAGCATACCCAGCACTCCTTACTATTCCATCCCATGTCAACTGAATCACTGCATTTTAAATTTTAATTGCTTGATCTCTTCTACATGGATTCTTGTTTTGCGGTCAAAGTTAATTCCCTGTACTAAGCAAAGTATTACAGTTGGGAGAAGTTTTTTTCCCTTTCTAAAAGCACTTTTTAACAGATCCATATGTCATTGCAGGTATGACTACTCAGGTTATGGGAGATCTACAGGAAAGGTATATCCTGGCTTTTTTATATGTTGCTTGATGGATAACTTAAGTAATGTTGGTAATATTTTCCCTAACCATATCTTAATAGACAGTTTATTCTTCCATTGAACAGCCCACTGAGTGTAATACATATGCAGACATTGAAGCAGCATATAACTGCCTCAAGGAAAAGTATGGTGTAGCAGATGAGGATATAATCCTGTATGGTCAGTCTGTTGGAAGTGGTCCGACCATTGATCTTGCTTCACGATTGCCAAACTTACGAGCTGTGGTTCTGCACAGTCCCATACTATCTGGACTAAGAGTACTATATCCAGTCAAACGGACATTTTGGTTTGACATTTACAAGGTATATTAGGTTCTTTTATTTCCCTGGAGTTCTGATTGCTTAATAGCTAATATCTTTCCTCTCCTTTGTGTAGAACATCGATAAGATAGGCTTGGTAAATTGTCCAGTTCTCGTCATCCATGTGAGTTACTTTTCCCTTTTGTCCTTTTTTTTTTACATTGTGACCAGCTATTACATTGTCCCTTAATTTTGGATATGTGCAAGTAGATTGAGACTGAAGATAGTTGATTCCCCATCTGCGAGTAGGTTATACAAAGTAGAAGATTCATGACTTTAGATACTCACGACTCAACCTAAGCATGGGAAATTTAGACAATGACCAGTCTTATAAGTTAGCAGAGTGTATCTTGAAAAATTAGTATTATTTACTACTCATAGTTGCTGCCCCAGATTTTTGTTGCTCAAGTTGTCATATTGAATCATTCTTATACCAGGGTACATCAGACGATGTTGTCGACTGCTCTCATGGAAAACAGCTATGGGAGCTTTGCAAAGTAAAATATTCACCACTTTGGTTAAGTGGTGGCGGCCATTGCAACCTCGAACTTTATCCTGATTACATCAGGCACTTAAAAAAGTTTGTATCAAGCCTTAGCAAAAAATCATCAAAAGCTGACCCAAAAGAGATAACAGCAATGGATGCAACTAGTAGCAAACCGGCAGAGGCGGCATGCTCAGACAAACCCAAAGAGGCTCCATGCTTGAATAAACCCAAAGAGTCTGCAAAGTGTTCACAGATCTCTCGGAAGAGCCTGGATAGCCGAGTTGGGAAATCCAAAACAGTGGATGTTCCTGAGAAACCTCGGATGAGCTCAGATGACATTGACAAATTCAGGAGGAGAAGATGTTTGGTTTGGTGATATGTGATCTTCGCGAAATCTATGGAACAGTATTTAAATACTGTAGCATGGGAATCAAGAAACTGTTACATGATAGTTCGAGGAATGGCATCAGCAGTTCCTGCACCGGAGAGTAAAGAGCTGTTAAATAAGAGGAAAAGGAATCAAGTAAGCTGCTGTATCCATCAGAGAGCTACCACTCAAGACTGGAAGCTACTCGGTTAATTTAACACTTACACCCTCCACCTGTTTTGCAGCACCAGTTAGGGTTTCCATCTTGTAAAAGTGTATCATTATTGTCTGTAATCACGAGAGACCAATACAAACATTTGCTGCCACTTTGTGCAAAGTCTAAAAAGCCTTGACGCAATCACGAGCAAGGTAGTCGAATCTTGGTGTTCCAGTACAAGGTTCACATGTCTTCTGGATCCATGTGAGCTTTGTCTTTGTGTACCGATCTACTGACTACTACCCTTGTACGTACTTACAAATTATACTGATAACCTGATTGGCTGAATGGCAACGGGCACATGGCAGTTCATGTTGGCATCAAATGAAATCTAAGTATAATGTTCATATATATGAATATGTATGTGCATTCATCACTCTTATATGTACATTGCCTCAGTTCTTACAGCACACAAAACACATATTTACATATTACCGGGGATCTAGAAGCCTGGAAGCCGAAGGTAATCCGGCATGCCTCTGAGAACAAACACATCTGAGCAGCAGTGATACAAGCACAATAAAAAGTTAATCTGGGCGTCAACTCTCAAACGCTGATCTAGTCCCTGCTGGTGTTAGGCGTGGTAGCCCTGCTGTCCCACGGAGCATGAACGGTGCTGGGAGAGAAGGGTCCGTGGTCCTTGTCTTTGTCACCATCCTTCTCCATCCGTAATTCACCCTGTATGGACCTGAGCACCTCGAGGACTTCCTTGATCGGCGGCCTCATCTCGCCGTTCTGCTGCAGGCACCGGAATGCCAATTCGGCGACCATCGTCATCATCTTCTTCGTCGCCGGGTTGGACTCGTAGCCGAGCTCCAGGTCCACAAGCTCCTCGAGCTGGCATTTCTGGATCTTGTTGACGGCCATGCCGGCCAGGTTGATCTCGTTCCGGTGCCGGGTGATGTCGACGGCGGGCTTGGAGGAGATGAGCTCCACAAGGACCACCCCGAAGCTGTAAACGTCGCTCTTGTCCGTCAGCTGGTAACATTGGTGGTACTCTGGATCAACATACCTGCCATGTGCAAGAACACAATCGAATTGTTACGTGTTGAAACAAAAAAGGTCTTTCTGGGCATGGAACGCAGATTTGCTAATTAAGTGAACTTGACATGAATGAGGTGACAGATATGCATACCCTGGCGTGCCCTGGGGAGCGGTGGAGACATGCGTGGCGTCGAGGGGGAAGAGACGGGAGAGGCCGAAATCGGCGACCTTGACGTGGAAGTCGGAGTCGAGGAGGATGTTGGTGGTCTTGACGTCGCGGTGCACGATGGGCTGCTCGATGGCGTGGAGGTAGGTGAGCGCGGCGGCGGACTCGACGGCGATGTTGAGGCGGAGCGGCCACGAGAGGGCGCGCTCGGCGGCGCGGTCACCGTGCAGGTGGTCGGCGACCGTGCCGTTGGCCACGAACTCGTAGACCAGGAGCAGCTCGCGGCTGGTGCTGGACGTGCACCCGTAGAACATGACCAGGTTCGGGTGCCGCAGCCGGGACAGGATTTCCGCCTCGTTCATGAACTGCTCCATGCGCCGGTAGCTGTTGTTGTACAGCCGCTTCACCGCCACCACGCGCCCGTCCTTGAGGTACCCTGGACACGAGGAACAACCCGGCCTAGTGTAAGTATATCAGGTGATTTGGAACGCGAATGACCGCATGATGATGAATACTAATAGCATGGTTTTGTATTTGTCGAACAGCTAAGGACGCAATTAGTACAAGAAAACTGAAGACAAATAGCGTAGCTTCAGAGATTGTACCTTTGTATACAATGCCGAAGCCCCCGTCGCCGAGCTCTCTGTTGTCATTGAAACCATCCGTTGCTTCCTCGAGCTCCTCATAGCTGAAGAGGTGAGTTGGTGGGTCCTGGACGCTGCCGAACTCAGTGTCGCCACCTCGGGAGTAAGGTGTGCCACCAGAACCGCTGTACTTTAGGAGCTTCGAAGATGAGTTTACTCCCTTCTTCAGCTTTCTCTTGCGAATGGCGAAAAAGGCTATAATTCCAGCAATAAGCAACGCTGAAAATCCACCAAGGACACCTGGAACAACAAATGAAAATCGAACAGTTTAGAGACTGATCACAAGGTACAATGTATAAGATTGTAAAATTTATACCCCCTCCGTTCTGGTAATGTAAGCTTAGGACAACAAAAGTGAGCTAGTTGCAGGCTAATTTGGCTATCTCAGATGTCATCATTTTAAGAACAGAGTAGATATATACACTATTTAAAAGTAAAAGTCAAATGATATTAACCCAAAATCTGAATTACTTGTGAATTTTCAGCTCTGCTTTTTTTTCAATGATAAATATCGAGGTAACATTGTGCTAATTGTTTTGAAACAAACGATTGCATGAATTATTTGAGAAGGTGAAAACGTATGAGCAGTAAAAGTTACTATATGTTGGTATCAGCTAAACACAGGAACAATGTTCAGATGAGGGTTTCTCTTTTATAATTTTCAAAAGTAGCGAACCTGTGGCACTGCAAGAGTACCATTCTTCCTCAAAACCATAAAATACATTAGCTACGAATTTCATAAAGTACCGCTGGTAAACGTGGCTCAGGAACTATGTAAGTACCTGCTATAATTCCAACGGGCATGTTATGTCCTGCACAATAGAGGGAAAAAAGGCTGAAACAGTTAGATAAAATGAATGTATAAATGAAGTTTTAGAAAATGAACTACTATTTATTAACTTCTGTAAACTATCTCCGATTCTTTATCGAAACCAGATTATAAAAAGGATTTGCATCTGCTACTGCTTTAATTAACGCCAAGAAACAGGACAGAGAACTACTGGAAGTTGAGTAGCACAGGGAACTTTTGGCCATAAATGTCAACATCCCGCCATTTGAAAATACAAAGAGTCTAATGGCTAATGTTTTGACTAGATTCAGGGTTCAATTTTATCATATTTTTCTTCTCATCGCAAAAAGAATTCCTGTGAATATATGACAGATCATACCACGGAAGAGGAATCAGTCTTATACTTCAGAGAAATGGTATGACAAAGACTATTTGGTTTACCTTTTATCATTGGGTCAGTTCATAAAAAATCAGAAACACTGTATGGACCATGACAGATAGGTTACACATCAGCATCAAAAAGGAAAACTGAAGAGGTCATAAAAGAAAGCAATAACATGTGTTGAAAACATCTGGAATATTTGGTTACCCTTACTGACAAATAGAAGATCTCAAAAAACAAATGTTGACAAATGGAAATAACTTTTCAAAAGGAAAAAATAAGTCAAAGGAAAAGACCTTTTAGAGTGACATTAGAGTTCCAAAAGCATTTGAATCAAAGATGGTCCATAGTCTTAGTTTATGACTTTCTGTACTTCAGAAATGAGAAGTTTTTCGGTCCACAATACTTGCAAGTAGTTTTGAAAAAAATACTTGCAAGTAGTTTAAGGGTACTTTTGTAATTTTACTAATAATTAACGGATTTATATTTTTTATAAAATATAATTTAGATATATGAACCGCAACTCTATTGTAAGAATAATATTAAACACATTATTAACATCAAAGATTAATTACATTACTGATTTTCATTTATATTATCACGAAAATAAAAATTAATCATGATAAATCTATCGTTTTGACGATAATACCCTCAACATGGTGAAATACTTGCAAGTAGTTGTGTATTTCCGATCTCAAATCTCTATCGTTGGATCAAACTACTGCCAAGTAGTTTTGGAAAACTACTTGCAAGTATTGTGGACCGAAAAACCCCTCTCAGAAATACAGTATTATCAGGATAACAAATTTGAAGATGGTTAAACTTGAAGACCACACATGTAACTCGAAGCGCATGGTTCAAAGAACATGTTATTGGTCAGAAGCACTACATTTGCTGATATGTAGTAGAAAAGAAATTACATGACACAAATTTTATATCCCTTAGTGGGATTTAGGAAGCACCAGATGCAGATATTGAACCGGAGCCAATGGCAAAGTCCAATAAGTTGCTATCTCTGGCTTCTTTGTCCTATGGCAATGTGAACATCAGGCAACAACTAAAGTGTGATAAGCTGTCCTCCTCCGACATCAACAAGACCATAAACCGGTGCACATCAACTTTTTCCTGTACTCCTATATCGACAGGTGGGTCACGATTTCATTATACGCGTGATAATTAATTCTGCAGTTAGCTCTTGCCGGATAGTGTTGTTCGGGCCGCACTGTCAGGTTTGGATCATAATCACAGGAAGGTGCGTGCGATCAGTGACAGTGCAATGGAGCAACTCTTCCAAGGGAAACCACTAATATGCAACTACTGTGATGTGACTGCTTGTATCCAGTCAATTCTTCACAATTACTACGTATACTTAGTCCACAAAACAAGTGGTAAATCAGCTATATGCGGTCGTCTCTGACGGGACTAGTCTCAAGTGAAACAGAGCTACGTTGTCGTTGTACCCAACCACCCCCCCCCCCCCCAACACACACACACACAATCATCCTATGTTAGGTTTCGAAATACCTGGACAAAATCTTCCAAGACCGACTAGTTCTAGTCCCAGCCCCTCCGGTGACAGCCGTTGAAAAACAAGCGCAAGGTGCTGTTGCGCCATCAAGGCATGCTAGGACACATCCCTATCTTAACGAAGACGGGTTAGTGAGCAGAGCACGGACTGGTTGGACTGACGCTCTTGAAGCTTTGCGTTCGTTTCACACCCAGATATTTTTCCAAGCTCCGGTCACATCCGTCATCATAGAACGAAGGGGAAAAAAACAGAACGCGTGAGCGTGCAGTAAGAAGCTAAGCTTAGTACGGTTCAGTGGCGACGACATGGCATGCAAGCAAAGTTAAGCACACCACGCAACAGAGAAGGAAATGGGCAAGTGCAGTGTCTAACAATGATCTGACGGTTAACGACGTTGCCTGTTTAACGCAAACACGCTACTGAAATGATGATTTGCTAGTTTGATCGGTTCCGGCGGCGAAGACATTAAGCGCTTGCAGTTCAGTAGTTCACAGATCGGAGTGATATACGCAATTACCGTACGTACCGGGCGCGTAGTCATCGTTGTCCGAGACGACCCCGACCTTACTGCTGCACCCGCCGCCGGCGTCCGCGCGGCCGTCGGCGCAGACGCAGGCCAGGAACTTGCCGCCGCTGCTGTACCCGCATTTGCCGTCGCCCTGCTCGCACCGGGCGCACGCGCCCGAGGAGCTCCGTTCCCAGCCCACCTTGAACCCGGACCGGAGCGCCGCGCCGTACCCGCCGCCCCGCCACGCGTCGTCGTCCCTCGCGCCGCGCGGGACGGCGTCCCGGAGCACGGGCACCTCGAAGACCGCGCGGCACGCGCAGGAGGGCCAGTCGCCGGACGGCACGTCGGCGCGCGGGACCACGAACGACAAGTTGGCGGCGTCTCGGCCCGGTCCCTTGTCCTCGTCGGATCCGCCGCCGCCGCCGCACGTGATGGGTTTGATGGACGGCGGCTTGGGCGGCTTCGGCTCGTCGTCCGCGGCCGGCTTGGGACCTCCGAAGGAGCATTCGAGGAAGAAGAGGAGGTAATCGACGGCGGCGGCGCGCAGGAACAGCGGCGCGCCTGGCGCCGGCGTGGGGACGGTCACGTTGTGGTCCACGGTGGGGCAGGTGCCGGCGGCGGCGGCGATGGCGGCGTCCGCGAGGGAGACGGTGAGGTTGTCGTAGTCGATGCGGGACACCGTGTAGGTGTGGTTGTCCGCGCCGAGACGCAGCACGGCCTTGGTGCCGCCGTCGCAGCGCACGGCCAGGCCCGGGTATCCGCAGTACGGCTCCGTGTCGCTGGAAAGGTAGAACGGGTAGGTGACGTTCACGGCGCCGCACATGAACGGCTGACGCCGGCAATTAGCGGGGGCGGCGTAGTTGTCATCGTCACCGTGGGTGGTGGCGACAAGGAGGGCGAGGAGGAGTAAGACGACGCCGCCGCGGCGGCAGAGCGAAGACGGCATGGCAACTCTGTTTCTCGGTTCAGGTCTCGGGGATTTCTGGCGCGCAGTTTGGTTTGCTGATGACCGGACGGCACCGTTTAAAAACGAGCCAACTTTTAAGCTCGGCAAGGTGGTACCGGTGAAGGTTGGGTGGCTGACGCTGACGGCACGGCAAGTACATATACGGGCACACGATGGCTGATGGGAGGCCTGTAGCACCAGTGACCAGTGAAAAGCGACTAGTATTGGGGGTGTTTGGATCCTCTAGTTGACTAAAGTTTAGCCAACTAAAGTTTAGTCACCTAAAGTTTAGCCAACTAAAGTTTAGGAGATGCATGTTTGGATCCATGACTAAAGTTCATGACTAAACAAAAAATGGACATATCTAACCCTCAATAAATGTTTCTTCACCTTTACTTTTTCTATCACTAACATGTGATGAGGGGTACTTTTGACTTTATTTGCTTTTATCCAATGTTTAGAAGAGTTTAGCAAGGTTGAGATGACTAGTGGTCTAAAGTTTAGAAGGTGACTTGACTAAAGTTTAGGAGGTCATGTTTGGAGAAAAAGTAGCTAAACTTTAGTCAACTAATATTTAGGAGGTAGATCCAAACATACTCAGACGTGCCAACTTAACAACGCGCCACTCTGCGAGAGTCGCCCTGCTACTTCAGCATTTCATTGTCCCGTCGCGACTCGAGAGGGAGGGGCACTCATCTTTTCTAATTGGCGTCAAAGCGAAGATTCCCTCGGCCTGTGAATGCTATTTTTATCCAGGTTATCTAGAAGGCCTCGTTTTCGTTTTGGAATGGTTCTCAGTATGGCTCAATGCACGGAAGCTTCGGGCTGGGATTTGGGACAAGGATTGGTCAACCTATATGCACGGTTCGAGTCAGGCAGAAATTACATGTTCCATCTGCAACACTTCTGTCAAACACAGGGCTTAAGTTAAGACGGGTCACCTCCGGTTTCTAGGCCGGATACCGTGAACTACAACCAGCATGGAGCATGTACAAAGAAAAGGGACGAAAGCCGACTAGAAGCGTGGAGAGGAAAAGGCATCGAAAAACTGAACCTCGGCGATGAGTAAAATATGACATGGTGATGAATTGAAGCAGGCCAACTGATGAATGAATTCAGGATTCGATGGAAGGGCTTTACCTGAGGAATAGGCTGCGCAATCCCGAGGCTCGACTTGCCCGTTGATGCACAGGCAGGCCATGAATCCCCCGGCCTGATTGTACCCGCACTTCCCGTATGATTGCTCGCATTGTTGACACTCCCAAGGCTTCCTCTGATCCCAAACCAACTGAAAACCGTTACGGAGAGCATCGCCATATCCACCGTCTATCCATGGACGATCATTCCTCACACCGCCCGGGAGTTGGAGTACAGGTACTTCGATGACACGCGGGCACGCCTGAACCAATTCCGGCGGCGGCACTTCATTCTCCGGCCACACGAAAGACGGTCCAGCTTTCTCCTCACCGAAAATGTCGCAGCTGATTCGGTTGATGTTCGCTGGCTGGACCGCGCTGGAGCAGTTGAGAAAGAAGAGTTGATAATCCACCGTGTCAGGAAAGGACAGCCACGACGAATTCGGGAAAGTCACGTTGTGATCCACTCTGGGGCAGCTGTAATCCTTGGAGACGTCCTGATCGACAAGGGAAGTGGTATTGCCCGTGTAGTCGATATTCGAGACGTTGTAGGTCGCGTCCCGGAGTTGCAGGATGACATGCTTGTCGTCCTCGCACCGGACCGCCAAACCAGGGTAGCCGCAGTAGGACCCGTTGTAACCCCGGAGAACTGCGGTGTTCTCATGGAGATACAAGGGGTAGTTGATGCTGAAGGTGCCGCAGGTGGAAGGCCGCCACAGGCACAAGGAGCGGTTGTAGCTTTCGCCGGACGCGGGGCCGTGGAAAGAAGCGGCGAGCAAGAAGGCAAGGAGAAGCGGCGGCACCCCGTGGCTCTGCAAGAGCGCCATGGCTAATCAGGCACAGGGGCGCCGATAATGACCAAGTCGTCTCTTGCTTGCCGTTCGCGCCTGAGTTTAGTATATGTCTGCGATGGCCTGGCGAGTTTTCGCGGAAGGTTGGTGACCGGGCTGAGACGAGAGAGGAAGGAACATGGCGGGGCACGGTAGGTAGAAAAAGAAGCCTCCATTGACCTTGACCAGCTGTGTCTCGCAGAATGCCGATTAGTTGTCCGCCGTTGTTCCGTTCGTGCTTGCGTGCTCACTTCCCATTGGTTCGTGTCCATAGAGGAATAAAGGCCGTTGGCGACTTGGTCTCCGTTCGATACTGCTGTCTTCTCACTACTGTACAAGATTTGCCTTGCCTTCAATATTCCCCAGTCGGTCAGCAGCAAGAAAAAAATTATAGTAGTAGCGCTCATCGTTTCTCCAGCCCCGCAAACACGTCTTTGACCAGAAAACAGCTTTCATACGACGGTCTCTGCTCTCACAATCACTCTCCTGTTGCCCGACAAAGACGCGCAGCGACGAAACTATCACTCTGCGAGAGTCGCCTTGCTACCCCCACATTTCCTTGTCCCGTTGCGACTCCATACTATGGGCAATCATCTTTTGTAACTAGCGCCAATGTGAATATTACCTCGGTAAGTGAATGCTATTGTTTTCCCAGATTATCTACAAGGCTTTATTTTCATCTTGGGATGGTTCTCCAGCATGTGTTAAAAAATGCAGTGTGGTTCAGTGCACAGAAGGTTGGGGTTGGGACTTGGGACAAGAATTGGTTACAACTTCTGAGAAGGTAGCACTTGCTGTGAGTCCAGAGGCCAGTCAAAGTTACAACAAAAAATCGAGGTTCCAAATGGAAGCTAAGCAACCATTCTTCAATACTATTCGAGATATGTTGTCAAAGAAGTGGATCCTCATTAAAGACGTCTGAAACAAATCATTTTTTTGTAATTAAGAGCATCACAGTGGAAAATTCGGTCACCAGAACTTGAACTTAAAACTTCTAACTCGATACCATGTTAAGCTACTATGTACCGACTGATTGCACCAAAAAACTTAAATTGATGGAGAAGAGTGTATAATTCACCTATGTTTCAACAACTATAAACACAGGGGCGAGAGGAAAAGGAGTTACGGAATGCAAGCCGAATTGAAGCATGGAGAGGAAAAGGTGCGGAATTGGACCAATAATTGGGAAGTACAATTCAAAATAATGATTCCAGGCTTCAAAGGGCTTACCAGAGGTAGTAGATGGAGAAGAAGAGGAACTGGAAGAGGGCGGTGGAGGTACTGGGCATTTCTGATCCTCTACTAGCCCACTGGAGCACAAGCAACCCAGGAATTCCATGCCATGATTGTAGGCGCACTTTGCTAACGAATCCTCACACTGTCGACAGTCGGGAGGCTTCTTTGGACCCCAATCCAACCGGAAACCTCCATGAACAGCCTCGCCGAATCCACCGTTTGTCCATTGAGAATTATTCCATGGACTGTCCGGGACTTGGAGTACTGGTACTTTGATAACACGCGGGCACACCTCAAACAATTCTCCGGGCAGCAGCGATGCATTCTCCGGAAACACAAAAGATAGTTTATCTTCCTGTCCACCGAAGCTACCGCAGCTGATTGGGCTGATGTTAATGGAGTGGACAGAACCGAGAGGGCAATCGAGAAAGAAGAGATAATTGGCCGTGTCATTGGGAAAGGACAGCCACGATGAACTCGGGAGCGTCACGTTGTGATCCACTCTTGGGCAGCTGTAATCCTTGAAGACATCCTGATCGACAAGGAAGACTCTCATGTTTGTGTAGTCGATGTCCAAGACCCTGTACGTCTCTTTCCCGAGTTGCAGGGTGACCTCCTTGCCATCCTCGCCGTCTTCGCACCGAATCTCAAAACCAGGATAGCCACAGTAGGAGCCATTGTAACCCGGGAGAACTGTTGTCTTGTTATAGAGATAGAGCGGGTAGTTGATGATGACGCTGCCGCAGGTAGAAGGCTGCCGCAGGCACATGGAGATGTTGTAGCTGTCATCGCCGGCAGGGGCGCCATGAGAAGAAGAGGCGAGCAAGAAGGCAAGAACAAGCGGCAGCGGCAGCCGGTGGTGTAGAAGGGGAGCCATGACCAAAGGCGAAGCGAAGGCGTTAATAAGATCGCGATGGCCTGGCGAGTTTTCACGGAAGGTTGGGTGGGCTGATGTGAGGAAGATGGTGGCACACGACGGGAATAAAAGAAAAGCCTCGGTTGACCATTGACCAGCTGGGTCGGCACGCGAAGTCGTCTACTAGTCCGCCGTTGTTCCGTCCATGCTTATGTGGTCGCTTTTCATTGGTTAAGTGCGTGGGGTCCATTTGATATTTATGCCCATTCCCTACTGGCCGGCAACTAGAAAAACTACAGTAGCGCTCGTGTTTTTTTCAGCCCCGGAAACACGTCGTTGAACCAGACCACAGCTTTCATACGACGGTCTCTGCTCTCACGATCACTCTGCTGTTGCTCCCACAAAGAGTCCGCAGAGACGAAACTATCAAGTGCTCACACTGCTCACTGCAGTGCTGATTCAAACCAACCTCCGTTCGGCGACGCGAGTCAGGTTTGCACTCTGTGGGCCGTGTTCTCACTGCTTACCGTGCCTGTCCCTTACTTATTTCACTCTGAAGCAGGTCACCGTTGAGAGTAACTATGTGATGCATGTGACAACTTAAAATCTTGCACAAGATGACCCAATTATCACTTTATTAGTATTACTATTTCTGGCCTGCATGTCTGTAGCCTAAGGGCCTGATAACTGGCAGGCACACTTGTTTTAGTGTACCGGAAAAGAGTAGTTTGTCTTGGTAGCCCCGAGAAGGTTCGGCGCACGGTGCCGTTGTATAGCAGTTAACTTTTCGGTAACAACAGGACTGTAATCCTACAAGATAGCTGGTGAAAATGGAATCGCGTGCTGTCAATGCCCTGCCTAACACGAAGTCTTGCTGCCCCTGATATAAGCCTGACGCCGCAGTCCTACTTAGTACTAACAGCAACCGTGGAAAATTTGCCTCCATAACAGGACTTAATATTGGTCAGACTGACTGGCAGGGAGGGTCATCTTTCCCGGCTCAGATAGCACAGAAGGCCCACATACTCCTTGGGGTTTTAACGCATACATACGCCCACTTCAATCATAATAGCACACGAGTCTTATCTAAGACGAAGAAAAGTAGTACGCCACTCTTATCTAAGACGAAGAAAAATGGAATTGCCTCCTGTAATGAGAAAGGAAATCAACTCTTACCTGATCTGCAGATGTTCAGATCGCTAATTCGGCCGTCGGGGCACAAGCAGGCCACAAATTCCCCAGTCTCGCTGTAGCCGCAATGTCCGCTAGATTCCTCGCACTTGCCACAAGATGAGTTCTTCTTCCGCTCCCAATCCCACTCCAACTGGAAACCGGTACGAACAGCATCGCCAAACGGGCCGCCCCTTAATGAAGTACGATTGCTCCAGCTCCAGCTCTCGAGTACAGGCAATTTGATCTTCGTGCAATTATTCTGCCAATCTTCGTACGGCACGTCGCCTGGTTGCAGTTGCAGCGCGACGAAAGACCGCCTAGGCCCCTCAGATGTTGTTGGACAGGTGATTTCGCCGATGGTTTTTGGCAGGGACCAGTCCATGGTTAAGTTGCAGTTGAGAAAGAAGAAGAGAAAATCGACTGTGTTCTCAGGAAAGTACAGCCACCACCAATTCGGGATCGTCGCGTTGAAATCCACTCTTGGGCAGCTCTCATCACCGGGGATCTCCTCATCGGCAAGGGAGACGGTGAAGTTCTTGTAGTCGATGGGCGAGACCCTGTAGTTATCACCACCGAGTTGCAGGACCGCCTTGCCTTCCTCGCACTCAATCGCGAAACCAGGGTAACCGCAGTAAGAGCTGCCATTACCGAGGAGAACTCCTGTTTTGCTACGAAGATAAAATGGGTATTCGATGAGGACTTCGCCGCAGGTGAAAGGCTCCCACAGGCACAAGGAGCGATCGTAGCCGTCGTTGCCGGAAGGGGCGCCGTGGGAACAAGCGGCGAGCAAGAGGGCAAGGAGAACCGGCAGGCGGTGGTGAAGAAGGGGACCCATGGCTAACGGCGCTAGGCGAGGTGAAACCGGTGGTGATTTGTATTGTTTCCGTCCGCGCGCCCGCGCTTATAATCGCGATAGCCTGGCGAGTTTTCGCGGAAGGTTGGGTGGCCGGGGCGACGAGTGGAGCATGGCGACAAAGGACACCAAGAAAAGAAGCCGCCGTGGACCGTGACCGGCTGGGTCTCGCAAAAGGCCAGTTATACTGGCACGCAAAGGCGGCTGCTATCCAAACTTGTGCGCTTGTCATTGGTTCACGTCCATGGAAGAAAGGTCCCCTTGGTCCTCAGTCTCCATTAATATTCTGTCTTTTTCACCACTTCAATCCTAGGAAAAGATTTTTTTTCGAGAACTACTACTAGATCGTTAAGTGGTCAGTGCTAGTTTTGTCACTCTGCCCGGACTTTGGAGCAACGAGATCATGTGGTTTCTTCGACCCCGGGAACACGTCGTTAGACCAGAGCAGAGAGCACAACAAGCTATACGACGATCTCTGCTTTCGCGATCACTCTTGCTGGTGCTCTGGTGGAAAGCCTGCCGCGACGAAACAATCGCGTGTTCTAGACGTGCAAGGAAAAATGGCGTTTGGTTCACCTCTGCTGAGCCTACTCTATCCTAACAAACTTTGCCCGTTCGGCGACGCCAGTCTGACGGTCAGTGGACCGTGCGCGTGTTGTTCACTAGCCTGTCCCTTGTTTCAGACCGAAGCAGGGGGCGCAACGCCTCTGCAGATAAAACAGTGTGGATTGATGCAAACGCAATGCAAGGACGGGTGTGTTCCGTATCAATTGACAGATGCAGTAACTACCCAGGCACTTGGGTTTTGCAGGCGAACCAGACTAATTCCTGATCGACC
>JAUNZO010002736.1:0-60658 GCA_031894775.1 Chloris gayana
ATCCCGACATTGTTTGGTTCAGTTTCTGTAGCGAAAACAATAGATCGGAATCGTAGAAACGCTGCCGTTTCTGTCCACTCGGATAGAAAAAGCAGCACAACCCGACTGCATCGATATGCTTCATGCACGCGATGATGCTCCCATAAGCCATGACAAAAATTGTGCCGCCGTCGCCGCAGGCAAGTCCCAACCGGACCTAGCCCCGAAGTGAAGCTTGGCACAGATCTCGCCGGACGAGCATGGCCACCGATCACATCCTTGATCGAGAAGATGAGGTCCTGGACTGCCATGGCCGCGAATCATATCCTTGATCGAGAAGATGAATTCTCGAACCGCCATGGTCTCCAGGAGCCAAGAACCTCTGCGTTCTACTCGATCAAATCCCGGTTGAACGGAGTCGTCCTTCCAATCGATTCATATCCCGTCTCCCTTTGTCCGCAACGTCGGTTGATGGAGCGGATCTCGTTCAAAATTAAGCATAGGGAGAGAGGAGATGGGAGGAGGAAGACAGGGACGATGGGGAGGGAGACGGGAGGAAGACACACGGGGCGACGGAAGGAAGAAGAGATAGCGACAATAGAGATGTATCCATTCGATTCCGGTTGAGAGAGGTGGGAGTCGATTTGTATTGCTTGTAATCGGATTGCAATCGGATTACGGAGTTCCTCCTAACAAACACTTGTAACGGTTTCGATTACGTTCGCAATCCGATTGCGATACAAACCGACGAACCAAACACATCGTATTGTGGCTACCCTGGTTTGGCTGTTCGGTGCGAGGACGGCAAGCCAGCCGCATCGTTAACCGGTGAAGGCAACTACATGGTCTTGAACATCGACTACACAGGCAAGACCGTCTCCCTTGTCGATCGGGAGGCCTTCGAGGATGTCAGCTTCCCTAGAGTGGAGAATTTTTATTTTAAAATAATCATTATTAATCTAAAATTTTCAAAAAAAACCACCTCAAATTAAATTTTCAAGATCTAGACGTTTTTGTCACGCCATATTGTATGACGTGATTCCTGAATAAATCATGTCATATGAAATTTTGAGATATAAAATTTTTGATATAAATCACATATAGTGAAATTTAAGATATAAATTTTTTGATTTTGAATTCTATTGTCACCATGTATTATACGTGACGATACAAACAAACTAGATCCCACTTGCATATGCTTCGAATATTTCTTTTAGCTCCTAAATTACTAGTACATATATTTTAAATTTTAAGTTATAATTTTTTTTCAAAACATATGCAAGTGAGATATAGTTTTGTTCGTCAGTCGCGTAGAATACAATGGTGAAAACGGAATTCAAATCGGACATCATATGTACTCGTTTACAGTTTTTTAAGAAAATATGACTTGATGATGTCATCCGACATCAGCTGAAAGCGACACTTAAAAGAAAGAAGAATGAATCACGTCATATGAATTGGCGTGATTCCCTTATCAATCACGCCAAGTCATATGGCGTGATTCATTTGTGCTCGGTTGCGTCCGCGTTGTGTGAAAATTACCTAGGTCCCTATCACGCCAGCTTGGTTTGGCGTGATTGATAACCCAATCACGCCATACGGATGGGCGTGATTCGTGTCAACCTCGTCTACGCCCGTTCCGACGTGGCGGTCGACGCTGACGTGGACACAATTACACCATATGAAATGGCGTGATTTATCCAGGACTCATGCCATACAATATAACGTGACAAAAACGTCTAGATCTTGAAATTTTAGTTTGAGGTAGTTTTTTTAAAAAATTTAGATTAATAATGATTATTTTTAAAATAAAAATTCAGAGTGGATCACAGCGTGACTTTACCAAATTCGTCGTGGCTGTCCATTCCTAACAACACGGTGGATTCTCTCGTCTTCTTTCTCAACTGCTCCAGCTCGGTCCGGCCCACGAACATCAGCCCGATCAGCTGCCATATATAGCTTCGGTGGACAGACACCTGGACAGTCTTTTGTGTTGCCGGGGAATGAAGTACCGCCCCAAGAATTGTTGTTGGCGTGCCAACGTTTCATCCAAGTAGTTTCAAAAAAAAAACGTTTCATCCAAGTGCCTGTACTTGAACTCCCGGGCGGTGCACATAATGATTCGCAATGGATAAACGGTGGATACGGCGACGCTCTTCGTAGGGGTTTCCAGTTGTCGTGGGATAGAAAGCCTCCCGAGTGCCGAGTGCTTCCAGTGCGAACAATCGTACGGACGGTGCGGGTACAGTCAGGCCGCCGGTTTCGCGGGCTGCATGTGCACTGACGGGCGAGTCGGTGCTCAGGATTGCACAACCAATTTGTAATGCCCAAAAATAAATAAATAAGAAATCTTTTTAGCCCATGTGAAACATCCAAAGCGAAGCCCAACTAAGCCCAACTAAGCCCAAGTGGAGTCCAATTGAAACCCTATTCTTTTTCTCTCTCCCCACGTTAGTTCCCCAATCGATCTTTCTGTTCGGAGAGGGCAGCAGGCGGCGCGGCTCCTCCTCCTTCGCCCCTGCAGGTCATCCCTCACCCCTGCAGCAGTCACACCAAGCAGAGCTCTTGATTTGAGAGGTGTTCTGCCGAAACCTAAAGGCAGGGAGGACGGAGGGAGGTGGGAGGACAGGATCTTGATCTCTCAGGTAATAGGAGAAGCCTAATTTTTGTTTTTTCTGCCCTTTGCCCTGTTGCTGCGTGTAGAACTGCATTGAGCTCTCATTTTTTTTTTCCCGAAGTTCGAACATCTGTACAACGAATGATGGCGCCCAATTTTTGAGGTCCTTAGGTGCCGAATCTGAGTATACTCCTTTTACGAAAGTTGTAGATAATTTCAATATCTTTCCAACGAGTGTTTATTCGCAATTTTTCATTGAGTATTCTAGGAGTTATGACAATCTGAACCTGACGGTCGATTTGAGGGCAATCTGATTGTTATAGTTTTCAGTTAACAACTATCAGTTTTGAGTGGCTATTTAAAATTCTTTAGAGGCTGAATTGGTCCAGCGTTGTATGGAATGTTTTGTACTGCTATGTTTCCTCTTTCCAGAGAGTACTTGCATACTTTATTTGGCTCACTAGTTTGGGAGATATGATTTTCCAAAGTTAGGGCCGTGCTGCTGTTTGACAGACCCTATCAGTCACTGTGTAGCCATTTAAAATTAGTAGATGTCACAATTAAATTTGGAAATCAATACCAAAGTTGTATCTTGTTAAATATAGATGCTTGTGGAGTACTTGTTTGCTGTCATTGATGTTATAGTTTTAATGTTATGAAAATAACAAGCCACAATGCTGTTGTTTGTTAATATGAGGTATTTCGCTGTTTTTGATGATTGTGGGTTCTGGCGTAGGAGCGCTATATTTATTGCTTGTAAATGATATGTGGAGTGTATATGCTGAGTTATTTGTTTCAACAACAGGTGGTAGTGCTTCAGGTCGTCCGTAATACTTTGATCTTCTTCATTTGGAGGCAAGTGAATGTAGCGGTGGTTTGCTACCGTTTTGTCTTGTTATTTTTATCACCTACATCTTAATGTTCAGAACCTTGCCACTTAATAATAATCTGAATGTTGGTGATAATTTGAGGCTTATTTATGTCATGTTGCTTATTTATTCATTTGAGGCCTATTATCATATCTCTATGATAAATGAAGTTGAAGTTGTGGTATTTTCTCTTATTATGAGACATATGAAGCATATCATGAGCATGATCATCTCATCTCATTTGCATTGAAGTTTATCACAATCCTATGGTTGTGATCTGTACCAGTACACATCGTACGTTGCCCGAGGAGGGTGCGATGTAAAAGTGGACATGGCATTGCATTCATATGCATTCATTGAAGTTTCTAACATTTAAATGTTATTGTGGATGTAAGGTGATCTTATATGATCTTGGAGGTGTTTTCTTATCCAATTATTATCATTGTGGTCTATATTGAAGTTTTACTTATGTCATCTTGATATAATTAAATCGTTGCTTAATTCAACTTGTGGTTTAAATAGCTTGACAAAACAAATTTGCTTGCTGAGATTTTTATCTCACCCTTGCTCTACTCTCTTCACGTGCTTGATGATTGCTAGGAGGGAAAGAGGGATTAGCTGCACATCTCACACTTCATCATTTTATAGACCCTTTTGTTTTAGTCTTGAAAATGAAAGCTTAGTCTTTATCGTCGTTAGAATGATACTTAAAGTCTATGTGAATGTTAAAGTTTTGCTGCGGTTCTTTCTTATGGTTATGCTAGGATTTTTTGATAGTGCTAGTGTTATATTCCTTCAATAATATATAAATGTGTGTGGTTATGCTTCCGCGGTGTTTGTATTTACAAAGGAGATGCTGCTGAAATTTCCTATTTTTATCTTCGGTGGTTGAATGTGTAGTTTTAGTAATGTCCCGGGGTGTTGGTGGATTTTCGGGCGTTACGGTTGGTAATCGAGCCTAGGTTATAGATTCTAGGTATAATGAAGTTTAAATTGACACACTTGCACTTATAGGTTGGGTAGTTGTTTATTTATTTCTTCATGATGGTTTTGACTTGTTTCTTTGAAGTTGCTTAATGTTTCTTGAAGTTAATGTGGATTTTGTTTGCTTGTTATGATGGCTGCAGTTATGCCGCCTAAGAAGAAGGGAACGCGTAGCCGTCCAACAACCAATAATGAGATGGCCAATAATAATCGTACTACTAATTTAGGTAGTCAAGAGGAGATGGTTGTTGCAATACGGGCATTGCAGCATGAGTTAACTACGTTGAGGCAATCTATTCCTAATGCCTCTACTAGCACTGCCGCCATCTGCTCCTAGTGGTAGTGTTCCTGCTGCTACGGCTGCTGCCCCAAGTGGTCGTCGTCGGGAGGCACTTCCGATCGGTAGGACTTCTCCGATGCGGTGGATGGGGATGAAGCTAGACTCATTTGATGGTAGTGGTTCGGCGGTGGATGCAGCAGATTGGCTGACTTATGTGGAGGATAAGTCGGAGGTCTTTGAGGTGGTCTACGGAGATCGTGTTCGTTATGGAACACAATTATCGAAGGGAGAGGCTCGGGTTTGGTGGAGAGGTGTGCGAGTGCTAATTCTCATGCACGTCGATGCTTTTTGTCGAGCGGTTTGAGAGGAGGTTCTATCCTGCCACATTCCTTGATAAGATGAAGATAGACCTTCGAGTTATAAGCGAGGACAAGAAGACGGTGGCTGAATATGAGGTGGGATTCAACAAGATTGTTCGCTTTGTTCCTCATGTGGCTAATAATGAGTTGGAGAAGGCGGGCCGGTTCCGTCGGGGTTTGAGGCCATCGATTAGGCACACTTTAGGAGCTTTCCCATTAGTGGACTTCCGTACTACTGTGGAGCAAGCCTTGGGTGTGGAGATGCGGCATCGGTACACTAATGAGATTAAGCCTTCGGATCGGTCTCGCACTCGGGATGATAAGAAGGGTCGATCAGGTGGCCCTATTCATAAGAAGGGAAAGTTTTAGCGTCATCAACCATATCGTGGCAAGCATGGTCGGTCTAGCTCTTTAGGGGGAGGTGGTGGTGCCGTACGATATCGGGCTATCCCTAAGCCTGGTATGGGTATGGTATGTTTCCGTTGTGGTGATGCACATCGCCGTGCGAGTGTCGGTGGAGTGGCACTTGTTCTATCTATGGTCATGACCATAAGGATGTCGTATGTAGGAAAAATCCTAATGGGAAGTTACGTTGGGAGCCGGTTTCTTCGTCGGCTCCTAGTGGCACCGCTAATGTGTTGGTCTCTACACATCGGCGGTCTCTTGTGCCACCTACTCGGCAGCGATTTCTTGTGCCACCTACACGACGCGCCTTTCTACCCTCGGTACTTGACGGCGCCTCCTACACCGACCGTTCCTTCGACACCGTAGTTTGGGACTTTACGATCGCCCCGGGCTACGGCTCCTTTAGTGCCTTTGCTTCCTTGGGCTCCTACTGTTTCTAGTGGCTATACTCCTGGTGTTTCGTCTGCTGGTGTTCCTGGAGTTTACTCTTTGCCCTCTGCGATGGCCGAGATCGTGGTGATGTGGTGACGGGTATTATCTCGGTTGATTCCTTTGATGCATATGCTCTTTTTGACTACGGCGCTAGTTTCTCGTTTGTCTCGGAGGGTTTTGTGGTTCGTGCTAGACTCTCTATGCGAGAGGATTAGGCGATCTATTGTGGTCGGTTCCGCTAAAGGACATATATCTAGTTGTTCGGTATGTCCGGGTTGTTCTATCTTTCTTGCGGATGAGACCTTCATTGGTAATCTTGTGGTTATTCCTCTTGAGTCATTCGATGTTATTCTTGGCATGGATTGGCTTTCTCGATGTCGGGCTGTTATATCTTGTTTACGGAAGACGAGTGTCTTTGCATGCACCGTACGGGAGAGAGGTGATCTTTATCGGGAGTGCTATGAAGTATTCTCTTACCTTGCTATATGAGTTGTTCCCGGATCGGCTGGACGAAGAAGTCGGGTATTCTTTTTGCTATGATGGATGGTAGTGAGGTTACCTTGCGAGTGGAGGATATCCGAGTGGTCCGCAATTATCCGAGATGTGTTCCCCGCTGAGCTTCCGGGTATTCCGCTCGAGCGTGATGCGGTTTTTGAGATTAAGTTGATTCCTGGTACTCGGCCTATCCATAAGGCTCCGTATCGGATGGCTCCTAAGGAGCAGGTGGAGTTGAAGCGACAGGTTGGACGATCTACTTGCTAAGGGATTTATTCGACCTAGCAAGTCACCGTGGGCTTTCCGGTGTTATTTGTGGAGAAGAAGGATAAGACAAAGAGGCTATGCTTGGACTATCGTGCCCTCAATCGAGGTTACTATCAAGAATAAGTATCCTTTGCCTCGTATTGATGTGCTCTTTGAGCAATTGAAGGGTGCTAAAGTATTCTCAAAGATTGATCTGAATTCGGCTATCATCAATTGAGGATACGGGAGGAGGATATTAAGAAGACGGCTTTTTGCACAAGGTATGGGCATTATGAATACGTAGTTATGTCTTTTGGACTAACAAACGCCCCTGCTTGCTTTCATGGAAGCGATGAATAGGATGTTGCATGAGTATTTGGACGACTTCGTTGTTGTCTTCCTTGATGATATCTTGATCTATTAGAAGACCGAGGAAGAACATGACGAGACATCTTTCTCTTGTTACGGATGCTCTTAGGAAGAATCAATTCTATGGCAATTTGAAGAAGTGTGGCTTTTGGCTCTATGAGGTGGCTTTTCTTGGTCATGTTATTAATGAACATGGCATTTCGATTGATCCCAAGAATGTGGTTGCTTGTTGTTGAGTGGGAGAGGCCTACTAGTGTGACTGAGATTCGCAGTTTCTTGGGTCTTGCTTGGTTATTATCGGCGTTTTGTGTAGAATTTCTCCAGACATTGCAAAGCCCTTGACTAAATTGACGAGAGAAAGGAGTTACATTTCAATGGAGTGAAGCTTGTGAGATCGGTTTTCGAGACATTGAAAGATAAGCTAGTGAATGCTCCAATTATGACCTTGCACGAGAGTGGCAAGCGCTACACCGTGTATACGGATGCTTCTCGTATTGGACTTGGTTGTGTCTTGATGCGGGATGGTAAAGTCATTGCTTATGGCTCTAGGCGGGTGAAGAAACATGAGAGGAATTATCCTACTCACGATTTGGAGTTAGCAGTTGTCGTGTTTGCCTTGAAGTCATGGAGGCATTATCTTTATGGTGAGTCTTGTGACATTTTCACGGATCATAAGAGTCTCAAGTATATTTTTACTCGGAAGGAGTTGAACTTGAGACAAAGGAGGTGGCTTGAGTTAATCGGTGATTATGATCTCACCATTCGAGTATCACCCTGGTAAAGCAAATGTGGTGGGTGATGCTCTTAGTAGGACGGGAGTTCCTAAAGTGGCAATGCCTTTGATTGTAGATTTGGATCGTATGGGTGTTGCCTTGTGTTATGTAGGAGCTGCTAGAGAGGAGACTCGGATGCTCATTCGGTCATCGATTGTGGAGAGGGTGCGTGAAGCACAACAGACATGATCGCTTGATTCAGGAGGCTCGTAAGAGGATAGGTGATGGCAAACCACGGGAGTTCACTATCGATGCGAATGACGTGGTATGTTTTAGGGGTCGTCTATGTGTTTCTCGAAATCAAAAGTGAAGATGGATATTACGAGAGAGGCTCATAGAACTCCTTATACCATTCATCCTGGTGAGACCAAGATGTACAAAGATCCGAAGCAGAATTTACGGTGGAAGAGGATGAAAATGGATGTAGCTAAGTATGTTGCGGCTTGTGATGTGTGCCGGCGTGTGAAGGCTGAGCACAAGAGGCCTGCAGGTTTGTTAAAACCATTGGAGATTCCAGAATGGAAGTGGGAGCATATTACTATGGATTTTGTGATTGGTTTACCTCGTTCTCCTCGAGGTAAAGATGCTATTTGGGTTGTGGTTGATCGACTCACTAAGTCGGCGCATTTCATTCCAATGAAGACTACTAATTCAGCCCATGAATTGGTTCCTTTGTATATGAAGGAAGTGATCGGACATCATGGTGTGCCTAAGTCTATTGTTTCGGATCGGGATTCTAAGTTTGTCTCTAAATTTTGGGAGAGTCTCCACACTTGCTTTGGGTACAAAGCTTTCACTTAGTGTTGCTTTTCACCCACAGACCGATGGTCGATCGGAGCGTACTATTCGGACTTTGGAGGATATGCTTCGGGCTTGTGTCCTTTCTTGGAAGGGTAGTTGGGAGGATCATTTACCATTGGTAGAGTTTGCTTATAACAATAGCTACCATGCTACTATAAAGATGGCGCCGTATGAGTTTTTGTATGGTAGACGGTGTGTGTCCCCGTTATGTTGGGAGTCTTCGGAGAGGTCATTGGTTGGTCCGGATTGGATTCGGGAGACAGCTGGGAAGGTACAAGAGATACGCCAGAATATGTTGACAGCTCAAAGCCATCGGAAGAGTTATGCTTGATAAGAGGAGGCGAGACCTGGAGTTTGCGGTAGGTGATCAAGTACTTCTCAAGGTATCCCCTACTAAGGGTGTTGTGCGTTTTGGAGTGGCAGGAAAGCTTAGTCCGAGGTATATTGGACCTTTTGATATCATAGCCCGAGTTGGCAGTTTGGCTGATCGGTTGCGATTGCCCGAGTCCATGAAAGGGGTCCACAATGTTTTCCAAGTCTCTATGTTGAGGAAGTATTTGCGGGACCCGGAGCAGAAGGTCATTCAGAGCCGATAGTGGTGTAGCAGGACTTGACTCTCGAGTGTCGTCCTGTTCGGATCTTGGAATCGTCGGAGCGCGTTATGAGGAAAAGGACTATAAATTATGTGAGGGTCCTATGGACTAATCAGATCGAGCGTGAAGCTACTTGGGAGCTTGAGGAGAGCATGCGCAAGAAGTATCCGTATCTTTTTGAGACCGGTGAGTCTTAAGTGTTTCACCTATCCTTGTTTTTCATTAAGTGTTGTAGCAATGGCAGAATTCGAGGACGAATTCTTTTATGGGGGTTAGAATGTAATGCCCAAAAATAAATAAATAAGAAATCTTTTTAGCCCATGTGAAACATCCAAAGCGAAGCCCAACTAAGCCCAAGTGGAGTCCAATTGAAACCCTATTCTTTTTCTCTCTCCCCACGTTAGTTCCCCAATCGATCTTTCGGTTCGGAGAGGGCAGCAGGCGGCGCGGCTCCTCCTCCTTCGCCCCTGCAGGTCATCCCTCACCCCTGCAGCAGTCACACCAAGCAGAGCTCTTGATTTGAGAGGTGTTCTGCCGAAACCTAAAGGCAGGGAGGACGGAGGGAGGTGGGAGGACAGGATCTTGATCTCTCAGGTAATAGGAGAAGCCTAATTTTTGTTTTTCTGCCCTTTGCCCTGTTGCTGCGTGTAGAACTGCATTGAGCTCTCATTTTTTTTTTCCTGAAGTTCGAACATCTGTACAGCGAATGATGGCGCCCAATTTTTGAGGTCCTTAGGTGCCGAATCTGAGTATACTCCTTTTACGAAAGTTGTAGATAATTTCAATATCTTTCCAACGAGTGTTTATTCGCAATTTTTCATTGAGTATTCTAGGAGTTATGACAATCTGAACCTGACGGTCGATTTGAGGGCAATCTGATTGTTATAGTTTTCAGTTAACAACTATCAGTTTTGAGTGGCTATTTAAAATTCTTTAGAGGCTGAATTGGTCCAGCATTGTATGGAATGTTTTGTACTGCTATGTTTCCTCTTTCCAGAGAGTACTTGCATACTTTATTTGGCTCACTAGTTTGGGAGATATGATTTTCCAAAGTTAGAGCCGTGCTGCTGTTTGACAGATCCTATCAGTCACTTTGTGTAGCCATTTAAAATTAGTAGATGTCACAATTAAATTTGGAAATCAATACCAAAGTTGTATCTTGTTAAATATAGATGCTTGTGGAGTACTTGTTTGCTGTCATTGATGTTATAGTTTTAATGTTATGAAAATAACAAGCCACAATGCTGTTGTTTGTTAATATAAGGTATTTCGCTGTTTTTGATGATTGTGGGTTCTGGCGTAGGAGCGCTATATTTATTGCTTGTAAATGATATGTGGAGTGTATATGCTGAGTTATTTGTTTCAACAACAGGTGGTAGTGCTCCAGATCGTCCGTAATACTTTGATCTTCTTCATTTGGAGGCAAGTGAATGTAGCGGTGGTTTGCTACCGTTTTGTCTTGTTATTTTTATCACCTACATCTTAATGTTCAGAACCTTGCCACTTAATAATAATCTGAATGTTGGTGATAATTTGAGGCTTATTTATGTCATGTTGCTTATTTATTCATTTGAGGCCTATTATCATATCTCTATGATAAATGAAGTTGAAGTTGTGGTATTTTCTCTTATTATGAGACATATGAAGCATATCATGAGCATGATCATCTCATCTCATTTGCATTGAAGTTTATCACAATCCTATGGTTGTGATCTGTACCGGTACACATCGTACGTTGCCCGAGGAGGGGTGCGATGTAAAAGTGGACATGGCATTGCATTCATATGCATTTATTGAAGTTTCTAACATTTAAATATTATTGTGGATGTGAGGTGATCTTATATGATCTTGGAGGTGTTTTCTTATCCAATTATTATCATTGTGGTCTGTATTGAAGTTTTACTTATGTCATCTTGATATAATTAAATCGTTGCTTAATTCAACTTGTGGTTTAAATAGCTTGACAAAACAAATTTGCTTGCTGAAATTTTTATCTCACCCTTGCTCTACTCTCTCCACGTGCTTGATGATTGCTAGGAGGGAAAGAGGGATTAGCTGCACATCTCACACTTCATCATTTTATAGACCCTTTTGTTTTAGTCTTGAAAATGAAAGCTTAGTCTTTATCGTCGTTAGAATGATACTTAAAGTCTATGTGAATGTTAAAGTTTTGCTGCGGTTCTTTCTTATGGTTATGCTAGGATTTTTTTATAGTGCTAGTGTTATATTCCTTCATAATATATAAATGTGTTTGTTATGCTTCCGCGGTGTTTGTATTTACAAAGGAGATGCTGCTGAAATTTCCTATTTTTATCTTCGGTGGTTGAATGTGTAGTTTTAGTAATGTCCTGGGGTGTTGGTGGATTTCGGGACGTTACACAATTCTTCTGGAAAGCTCTTCCAGATCGATCTGAATTCATTAGTTGGTCTGTTTCAATTCATCATGTCAGATGTTACTTTCATAAAGGTAGATACGCAAAAAAGCTAAAGAAGTTTATTTATAAATTCTTAAAAGCAATTACATGTGCTGCTAGGAACTCTCAGTGCGACTGAATTCTAGCGTTAGGTTGCAGCAGGCCCTTGCTCTGAGGTCATGTCCACACTCCAAACCATGGGTCCCACCTTTTTATTTTCCTTTGTATTTTTTCAGAAACAAATTTGGTGCGGCAGTGCCGCATATCCCCTGCGTGAGACCCCATCCAGATTTTTGCCGCGTGGAGGATCTTACGGGAGTAATAGGTGGGCATAGAAAGCGTTACTCGGCTATACGACATCGTGGCTGCCAAACGTATCGGCTCGGCTTCGGCTGTGGTGAGTGCCGCTCCTTGCAATGGCGATAGCGATCTCATCTCTTGGCTGCGGTTCACGACGCTCCTCCCAATGGCGGCACCGCGGCGATGCCGACCACCTCCCCGAGTTGCCGTCGACGACGTAGGCTATGATGGTCGACGCTTCCTGGACTTGGCCATGGGCAATGACGGTTCGAGAGGGTGATTACGACTTTATGAGTGCGCCCTCTTACCTTGGCCGTAGTCCACAATGTCTAGCGTCTGCACAGTTCTGATATGCCAACATTGTTCTCCTATAATCCATGAGGCTCGCCATTGTATTTGATTAATTACGGTTCTAAGCTACTTAAGTTGTTACGTTGTTGCTTATGAGTCCAGTAACTGAAATTGTATGGCAATCTCGGCGTACCCATCTTGCTGGATGGCGGCCATGTTGGCGACCGGTGGCCTGGTGACCTATGCTCCGTGATCTCAGCGACGCATCTTGATGGACTAGGAGATTGGGTTGCAGCATGGTAATGGGAGAGACGACCATCTCACCGTCAATGGCAGCGCCGTCCTCGGTAGAAAACTACGACCTAGCGCAGCTCGTGAAAACAGTTTCTTCATCGGCCCCATTCTTCTTTCGGTTGTTGGCATACAGCTTGAACCAAGCCGATGGAGAAGAGCTGATGATGTGAATCCTCGGAGAACAAGCTTTCCAAGCCCACCTATTACGGTCCTACGATCGTCCACGCGGTAAGAATCCGGACGGGTCGCACACAGGTGATATGCGGCCGTGCCGCACCCAATTTTTTTCCATTTTTTCTTCAATTTTTCTTCTCCTCCTCTCTTTCCGCATCGGCTCAAGCGGCAGCAGTGCGTGCCGCCACCTCCCTCAACGCCGGCCCCGGGTGCCACCTCTCCGCTCCCCGGCCGCTGTCTCCACGCACCGGCTTTCCCACGTCGGTCGTCCGCTGCGCCCGGCCGCCCTTGAGCCGTGCTCGCCCGGCCGCCACCGCCGGCTTGCCGAGCTCGCGCCGTCGCGGCCCCGGCGCGAGAGGCCGCCATGGCCGAAGGAGCTCCTCCCCCACGCCTCCGGTCGCGTTGTCGCTCCTCCTTCCGCTGAGGCGAGCCGACCGCACTTCCTCCTACTCCAAGCCGGCCACCCACGCAGCGCCACATGCTCCTCCTCTTGGTTGGCTCCGCCATGTCTAGGGATGGCAATTCGGGGCCGGGTACCGGGTGTCCGTCGGGTACCCGACCCGATGGGGACGGGGATGGGGGCATTTTCCACCCGTGGGTGGCGCCGTACCCGCCCCGACACTAGTCGGGCATGGGGCGGGGATTGATTCTTACCCATGGGGAACCCGATGGAGACCCGAAAATTGAAGTAAAACCCAGCCCACATTGCTTGCAGCCCAGCCACGTAAATCTAAACCCTAACCCTACCTTATCCCCTATGCACCCCAACCCCGGTCCCCAAACCGAGAGTCGCCGGCCGCCGGTCCGCCACTCGCCGGCCGCGGCCAGGCCCTCGCCACTGCTCCCGCATCGCACGCCGCATGCCGCCTCCTCGGTGGGTCGCCGCAGCCCGGACGCCGCACGTCGGCACGCGTCCTCGCGCACGCCACGACGTCCGCCGGCATGCGTCCTCGCGGTCGCGCATGCCGCGACGCCGCCGCCACTCCCGTGCGGTCGCGGGTCGCATGTAGCAACGCCGCCTGCGCTCGTCGCTGCCACTCCCACGCGGTTGTGGTTCGCGCACGCCGCGACGCCGCCCACACTCGCCGCTGCCATTACTCCCGCCTCGACGTCCACGGTTGATGCCACCAGCACGGCGCACGCCCGGTGGGTACCCGATACCCGCCCCGATATCCGACGGGGACGAGGGATGGGGATTGATTTTCACCCATGGGCACGGGGACGGGTGGAGATTTTTACCCGACAGATTTGGCGGGGCGGGCATGGATATGCTCTACCCGCCCCGAACCCGCCCCACTGCCATCCCTAGCCATGTCCGGTCACGATTCTCCGCCGCCCTCGCCGCAGGAGGACACGGGCGTCCCCTTCGCGGGTTTGCCTGCCCTTTCCCCAACTCCGGGATCGAGCCCGCCCTTTCCCCGGCTCCGTGATGGAGCTCGCTTGCCGACCTCTCCACGAGCTCGAGCTCCCCTGCAGCTTCCACGCCACCGTCGTGGCCTCCCTTTCCGCAGCTCCAATCGCCCTCCTCTCGGATCTATGCACGGGAGTGACGGCGTGGAGCGGCACGCCGAAAAATCCAGCGGCGGCAACTAGCGGGAGCGGCGGCGGCGGCTCGCAGCAGGAGCGGGTACGACGACGACAAACGGGAGCGACGGTGACGTGCAGGAGCGGGAGCGGTTGCCGCAAGCACTCGATCTCGCTGACAGACGGGTCCACACAAAAATACATGGCCGCAAGCACTCGATCTCGCTGACAGACGGGTCCACACAAAAATACATGGCCTTGCCTGATTTTCTATTGGAGTTGGCTGGAAATTTCGGGCCTCTATATTTTGCAATCCGTCCGCAAATAGGTTTTGGAGGCTTAAATTTGCAGGCCACCACTGGAGTTACTTCCAATAGCTTCCTCCACACGTTTGCAGCCTCCGGGGCCAGAACGCCAGCGACGGCACGCTCAGGACACGTGCCACACCGGCCTCCATGCGAAACAACATCGCCTTCCACGTTCGGCAGCAGCCGCGCTACACTCCTTAACCTTGTTGGCCCCTGCGTCGGGCACCCGCGCGTCCCTCGCCACCGACATCGCGTCCTGCCAGTCGAGAGACGCGCAGGCCATGGCAACGTACAAGTTACAACAGGGATAACTTCCACGGCGGCGCGGCGCCCTACGGCGTCGATTTCGACATCGAGGCCCCGTCCGACCACAACGTCGAGCTCGCCAGGAGCCTGACGTCGCTGTTCATCAGTGGCGACGCAGCGGGCAGGCAGGAAAAAGTACTTTCCACACCGCTGCATCGTGGTGCCCTTTCCGGGACGCGGCACTTGCGGCGGCACTGGGCACGGGGCTGTTGGACCGCGTGTGGGTCCAATTCCACAACAACCCGCCGCGCCAGTACGCGCCAGGGAAACGTGATCAAGCTGAGGACTGCGTGGGAGCAATGGACGGCGAGCCTGCCGTCCGACACCGTGTTTCTGGACCTGCCGGTGTCGCCGGACCCTGCTGCCAGTAGGTTCGTGGACGCGGTCACGCGGAAATCGCTTGTATCACAGACTCACATGCTGGTGGTTGATGGCACGACCAATTACGGTGGCATCTTGGAAAAACGGAAGAATTAAGGTACTGATTGAACGATAGTACGATACACATCAGGGTGTTTGTTTCGGCGATTGTAACGTAAACGGATTGCGCTCATGTAATGGTGCTGTTATATGCGTTTGTTTGGACTTAGTCTATAATCCATTACCCCGTAATGGGATACCGAGTAGTTTAGAAGCTAATCCTTCTCTCCTCCCCGAAATCACATCCCCTTGCCTCTATTAAAATTGTATGATTATAGTATAAAAATTTATCATAACTAATAAGTTAGTCAATTTTTACATGAATTTGTTATAAAATATTCATTTTAAATTTGATTAATCATCATCATTATTATTGTAATCAAGTTTTAGTGTATTTAACACAAGTTTGTATGATAAAAAATATTAATTTGTTAGTGTAATTACTAAACTATCCTTGAATTAATGGCCATTAGTTGAGAAAAAATAATAACCATTATTTTGGACCTGAAAACCTCTCTTTTAATTCGCTTTTCCATTCTCCTTCATTTAATTTTGTTGTTCATGTATGTTGGGATATGGAATTTTTCAAGAATTTTGAAGAGTGCGCCCAGCGATGAAGGTGTCCCCTGAAAATTTGTGATAGTGTGGGATTGAAGATGAATTCCTTTGTTCCCAGCTAGACAACGTAAAGAGCCATTACACAGGGCAACCAAGCAAATTTTGTAATGGCATACACTGTTTACGATTGCACTGTATCCTGATTACTGTTGCATTACGTTACAATCGCCGAAACAAACACCGCGTAGTGTTTCTGGTCAACGGTCCCATCGCACTCGTTCTAACATCCTGACTTTGACCCTCACGCCGGCACGACATCGCCCAGAGTAAACCCCCGAGTCTCTTCTTTGTCCTCTTTCCATTCACTCATTCACACCCGCGATGGTTACTGTGCTCCTCGCCCTCCTGCTGCCTCTTCTGCTCCTCTTCGCCGGAGCGGACACCACCACCCTTGCCTCCTGCAGCAACGCCACCTGCGGCGGCCAGAACATCAGCTATCCGTTCTGGCTGATCAACTTCCCCGGATCCCACTGCGGCTACCCCGGCCTCGGCCTTGCCTGCGACAACAACCAGAGTCTAATCCTCTCCATCCACTCCCACCGCTACAGAGTCATCGACATCCACTACAGCAACCACATCGTCGTCGTCTCCGACACCGACGCCGGCGACGACGAGTATGGGTCAGGCTGCCCACGCCTCCACCGGAACCTCACCATCGACTACACGAGTTCCTGGCTGCAGCTCGCTGCCTCCGACACCAACATCACCTTCCTCTACAACTGCAAGAAGAACATTTCCTCGTCCTACGCCGTGGAACTGAGCGCGTGTCGAAGTGGGTATGACGGCAACAGGTCGTACGTGCTCACGGATGGTTTGGCCACGGGAAGTGTGGCGTACGAGCACGAGTGCGAGAAGGTGGTGGTGGCACCGGTGCTGAACGACCACTGGAAGGGAATCATTGGTGGCGGTGGCGGTCCGCCTCCCGTGAACGGGTCATACGACGAGGTGGTGAAGGCTGGGTTCGAGTTCGTCTACCGCCCCAACTCGGAGCGTTGCGGACGATGCGAGCGCTCCGGCGGATGGTGCGGCTACCAGCTCAACGAGTCGGCGAGAGGCGAGATAGGGTTCACCTGTTTCTGCAACGACGGCCTGAGCTCCGAACATTGCGGTGCCGGTGCGTGTGCGTATACCTCCTCTTCTCCCGCCTTACTACTTTCTCTCTTATATTCTGCATGCTTGCATTTCACAGTGGAATATTCATTCGATTAGCCACCGAATTTGTTCGTTTTCTTTATGCTGCTACGTGCTAGGAACATTTCTTCGACTTTTCTTTTTGGGAGGAGGGCGAACACTTCTTCGACCTGAGTGAACCAGTACTAGAAGTCTAGAACACACAGTCTAAACACTCTGATCTAATCACATGTTGCCACGTTTCCTCTACGGAGCCACTGGCCCAGGCCCTCCTGCCTTTGAACGGTTCAACGGTGGCGCTCGCGCAAGTTAGAAAAAGCTCTTCAGCCGCTGGCTTCGCTTAACTTCCTTGTTCCTTGGCGCCATCATGCTCCACCACCACCAGCAGCTGCCGCGCTCCTCCTTGTCCTCTTGCTTGGCGCTTCCGGCAACGTTACTACGACCCCAACTTGTGCCTGTGGCAGCCTTCCACCTGCGGCAACGTCCGCATCGATATATTACCCGTTTTATCTTTTTCACAAAACGGGAGATTTCCTGGGTTCCAATTCCAACACCTCGTACTACTGCGGCTACGACCCTGGCTTGGGGACGATCCTGTGCGAGGACGGCAGGCGGTCCTGCAACACGGTCTCGGCCATCGACTACACAAACTTTTCACGGTCTCCCTTGCCGATCAGGAGGTATCCAGGGAGTATGAGAGCTGCCCAAGAGTCGATCAGAACGTGACACTACTCCCACAGTCCTCGTGGCTGTCCTATCCTGAAACCAGTGTGTACTTCGTCTTCGGGTGTGTTCGTTTCTTGGGTCTAAATTTTATACCTGTCACATCAAAAATAATCTTACTATTTAGGAGTACTAAATAAAGTTTAATTATAAAATAAATTACAGACCCTTAGACTAATTTAAGAGACGAATCTAATGAGGTTGATTAAGTCGTGATTAGAAGATGGTTACTGTGGCATCACTTTAGCAAAACATAGATTAATTGGGCTCATTAGATTCATCTCGAAAATTAGCACCAATCTGTCAAGAGGGTTTTGTCATTAAATTGATCGAAATATTCATAAATAATAAGATTCTTTTTATGTGACAGTGCTAAATTTTAGAGAAGGCCGTCTGAACTGCAACTTTACACGGGGAATCCCGTGTCGAGAACCTTGAAACAATTCACCCTGCTCAATAGATGAGCCACGTGAGCAGTTTTTTGTGCCGCCTCAGGCGGAGGACTTTCGGGATGAAGCTAGATTGGTAGAGAAGGTGTGCTAGAAAAAGATCACTGTGCCTGTACTCAATGATACCCGCTCGAGCTATCGTCAAGATCAGGTTCAATGGGATAAAAGCGGAAAGTGTGGTTACAGTCGGATGGGGAATTCGTAGCCTGCTTGTGCTACGACCGGAGAATCTGAAAGCGGAATATCTCACGCAATGATATTACGTTGCATAGTTTGTGTACATATATAGCCGAGGAGTTTTTCGGTCCATAAAAGTGCTAATAGTTTTTCAAAACTACTTGGCAGTAGTTTGATCCAATGATAGAGATTTAAGATCGGAAATACATAAGTACTAGTAAGTATTTTACTATGTTGAGAGTATTATCATCAAAGCGATAGATATATCATGATTAATTTTTATTTTTGTGATAACATAAATGAAAATCAATAATGTAATTAATCTTTGATGTTAATATTGTGTTCAATATTATTCTTACAATAAAGTTGTGATTGATATATCTAAATTATATTTTAATAAAAAATATAAATCCATTAATTATTAGTAAAATTATAAAAATACCTTTAAACTACTTGCAAGTAGTTTTTTCAAAACTACTTACAAGTATCATGGACTGAAAAAACTTCAGCCGATGTGTATCGCTAGGCTTCCGAATACAAGCACGATTCCTATGTGCATGGGCTCTAGGCCCAAGACCATGAAAGGCCATATACAATGCTAAAGCTTGTACTTAATCTGTCTAACACGCCCCGGCAGTTCGAACGATCGTCGCTAGCCACAACTGGAGACATTCAAACTGGATCAAAACTCGGTGGAAGATAGATGAAGGCAGACCTTTCGTGAAAATGTCAACATCTTGAGAAGTAGTCGGCACATGAAGAACTCGAATCTCCCCCGCGGTCACCTTGTCACGAACGAAGCCCTACCCACACACACACCCTTTCCACAAACGTGCACAAACACCCTTAGACTGAGAAAAAAAAAAAGAAGCACACACCGCAGGAGCTGCTCCTACACCATCTCGCTTGGGTCCGACTGCTCCTGTCGGTGAGCCCCGCACGCTCAGCTTCCCTTCCGACTGCGCAACCGCCGGCGACCCCTTGCCTTCGCGCCTCCGGTGCTCGTGCCACCGCATCTCCTGTGCTCGCGACGCCTCTTGTGCTCGTTGTCTCCTCGGTGTCTCGCTGTTGCGCTCTAGTGGGCGGAGATCCGGCAGCAGCGGGTTGGCGGAGCTCCGATTGTGCACTGTTGCGCTCGAGCGCAACCCGTACGCGCGCCTCGACTCGTGTCCGGTGCGATAGGTCGAAGGCGGCGGCGATGGCTAGGGAGCAGAAGAGGAGGCACCCAGTTGGTCGGCGGCGATGCAGCAAAGTCAGAGGCGGCGGAGAGCCCTCAGAGCACGGGGTGTTTTTAGGTCTAAAATAATGACCATTATTTTCCTTCAACTAATGGTTATTAGTTGGATCTAACGGTATAGATTAAATTTAGAAGTTAATAACTAATGATCATTAGTAAGGGTAATATTGTCAAAATAATATGATTATAATACAAAAATTCATCATAACTAATAAGTTAGTCAATTTTTACATGAATAAGTTATAAAATATTTATTTTAAATTTGATTAATCATCATCATTATTATTGTAGTCAAGTTTTAGTGTATTTAACACAAGTTTGTATGATAAAAAATATTAATTTTTTAGTGCAATTACTAAAATACCATTGAACTAATGACCATTAGTTGAGGAAAAATAATGACCATTATTTTAGACCTGAAAACCTCTCTATAGATAACTTGAACTCAGCTTTGATCGGCATCCGGCTGCTCCCAGCCGGCAGCCGCCACAAGAGCTTGAGACCAGCCCGATTACGACCGCTCCCCGCCGGATCCGATCGGAGGAGGACCACCACGTTGTATCCGGTCGGAGGAAGGCCACCCGCATCCCGTTCGGATCCACCGGAGCACCACCAGCGAGACCCTTGCCTCCGCGCGGTGGGTGCTCGCGATGCGAGCTCTCCGACGGATGGTGCACGCGGCTACTAGGGCAACTCGGCGAACGACAGGATGGTCTTCACCTGTTCCTGCGAGCATAGCTCGTACACGGCATGGTGGTCTCCTCTTGTCCCGCCTTACTACTTCTTTTGATATTCTGGGTGTTTGCATTTGAGTAGTTTTCTGGTCTAAAATAATGACCATTATTTTTTCTCAACTAATAGCCATTTCAAGGTAGTTTAGTAATTGCACAAAAATTTAATACTTTTTAATCACAGAAATTTTTGTTAAATGCACTAAAAATCGACTACAATAATAATGATGGTGATTAATCAAATTTAAAATAAATATTTTATAAGAAATTCATGTAAAAATTGACTAACTTATTAGTTATGATGAATTTTTATATTATAAACATATTATTTTGACAATACTACCCTTACTAATGACCATTAGTTGTTAACTTCTAATATTTAATCTATACACGTCGGAGTATTTCATTTGTTGAGGTTACGCGAAGAGTTTGTTCGTTTGCTTTACTCTGCGAACAACTAGGAACACTTATTCGAGCTTTCCTTTCTGTAGGCCCTAATAAGGCTTTGTTCGTTTTGCCATGGATCAACATGGATCGTAGCACAAACCATATGGAATAGAAAAATGTGAAACTAATCTAGTCCAACTCAAAATGACCGTTCGATTGCGCATGGATTGGTATGGGAACCCATCCGATTCCAGTCTATTCCATACCCATTCTATGGCTTGAAGGTCTAGCATCAATCCGTGACTCTAACCCATAGAACGTAAGCACGTCCTGGATGAAGTGAAAGAAGCTGAAACCACTCAATCCATGCTCGAGGACAGGTCCATGTGGGATCTATTCCCACAAAACGAACAAGGCCTAAAAGAGTTTTCTGCTTTTTTTAGGAGGAATAGTCGAATACATCTTCGACTTGAGTAAACCAAAAGAACAGTCAGAACCCAGTCTAGACGCTACAGCGACAGAGGCTGCAAGTCCCAGCCCACGTTGTCTAAAAAGAAGAAAAAAGGATCCCCAGCACACTTGTACGGTTGTGCCGTGCCGATTGGCAGTCCCTGTCCAGGCACACAATGACACAACTTTCTCGGAACCTCCCCAGGGCCGAGGCCCAACCTTTGAACGGATCAACGGAGCCGCGAGAGCAGCTAACAAAAACTTGGGCAGCCAGCTTCGCCTGGCTTGGGTAGCCATGGCTCTCAAACTAAGTCGTCACCGGCTATCGCTCCTCCTTGCCTTCTTGCTCGCCGCTTCTTCCCACAGCTTTGCTTCCGGCGAAAGCTACAACCGCTCCTTGTGCCTGTGGCGGCCTTCCACCTGCGGCACCTTCAGCATCAACTACCCCTTCTATCTCCATGAGAACACCGCAGTTCTCCGGGGTTACAACGGGTCCTACTGCGGCTACCCTGGTTTGGCGGTCCGGTGCGAGGACGACAAGCATGTCATCCTGCAACTCCGGGACGCGACCTACAACGTCTCGAATATCGACTACTCGGGCAATACCACTTCCCTTGTCGATCAGGACGTCTACAAGGATTACAGCTGCCCCAGAGTGGATCACAACGTGACTTTCCCTAATTCGTCGTGGCTGTCCTTTCCTGACAACACGGTGGATTATCTTCTCTTCTTTCTTAACTGCTCCAGCGACGTCGAGCCAGCGAACATCAACCGAATGAGCTGCGACATTTTCGGTGAGGAGAAAGCTGGACCGTCTTTCGTGTGGCCGGAGAATGAAGTGCCGCCGCCGGAATTGGTTCAGGCGTGCCCGCGTGTCATCGAAGTACCTGTACGCCAACTCCCGGGCGGTGTGAGGAATGATCGTCCATGGATAAACGGTGGATATGGCGATGCTCTTCGTAGAGGTTTTCAGTTGGTTTGGGATCAGAGGAAGCCTTGGGAGTGTCAACAATGCGAGCAATCGTACGGGAAGTGCGGGTACAATCAGGCCGGGGATTCATGGCCTGCCTGTGCATCAACGGGCAAGTCGAGCCTCGGGATTGCGCATCCTATTCTTCAGGTAAGCCAATCGTTGCTTGTATAATATTTTTGCAAATTGTTGCTGTGGTATTTGTTGGTTAATTTCATCACTTAATCGCATTTCATTTAGTTAGTGGTTCCGGTTTCCCCCAAGTCTCCCATGACACAATTTACTTTATTTTCTTGAGCTTAGTATAAAAATTATTTTGTTAAAAAAATGTATCACATGAAAATTTCTATAAGACGAATTTTGTTCAAAGTTATTCCAGATCCAAAGCCTACTTTTCTTCATTGAAAGAATAATTTATTATAAATACTACACCCGTATCAAATCTGTAATTTGACCCTGGGTGGATTGGTTCCAACCACAAGAAACCTAATCAATTGACTTGAGCTTGGTTTGATTTCCAAAGCCTATTTAGATACACACGCTCGAAAAAATTTATTATTATTACAAAGATCGAGTTCATAAACATTAGTCGGTTGTAAACACAATGTAATGCATTCAATTTTTCTTCCGACTCTGTTGTGCACTTGTGCCATGTATCGTTGCTTTATTTTTTTTTAGTCCGCCATTAATACTTAGCGGAAACTGGAGGCATGTTGGATGGTCTTTGATGGTTATAGCATCTCCAAGGCTAAATCTATTACTCATTATACTTTATCATTCATCTTATTTAAAAAATTTAAGAAATATCATATATTTTGTTGAAATGTGCACTAAAGAATATTGAATCATAGCCTATAGCTTTTTATATTTGAATAATTTTTTTTGAATGAGATGAATGGTCAAACTTTACGAAAAAATCATTGTCGACAACAATTTAGGAACAGACGGAGTATTGTTGATAGCAACCCAAAAATTGTTAGGGATTATTTTTTCCCCTTTAATATTTTTCCTAAAAATAGATGAAGAATACTTTTTTATGTCATGTCAGCATTTTAGGTCACAACAACATTAATTATCTTAGAAATAGAAGGATTGGAGCCCCACTTTACTGGTTGGCCATGAGAGCGCCGGTGAAAAATGAACGAGCCAAGGAAGTAATTAAGGTACTAGGAGTTAGCGTTTGAACCTGGGTCGGTGCAGTTACTACGCAACCATCCGATAGATTGGCCACGAGGGCGCTGGTGAAAGAGAGGCAGCATAAAGTATGAGAACCAGGTTCGTGTGTGAATTATGAGAATTCAAATTTGAGCCACATGATCTTTATCCAAGGGAAGCGCGTAGTGACAGGTGGGAGGGAGGATTTGCAAAAAGTATGATTAAGGAGTGGTGATTTTGTAAATCACCCCAAATCACCCCTCTCATGTGTCCCTTGATCAAGATCATGTTGTCCAGATTTGAGTTCTCATAGTTCGCATATGAATCTGGTTCTCATAGTGTAAAGTAGACTCAGAAACACCTAGCAGGATGGAGAGTATTTTGGGATACTTGGACATCTTCTCGTGGGTAACACGTTAGTTTTTCATGTGGTGGAGGCTCCTGGTTGCACAGAGCGGCCGCTTCTCAGCCACGCGTGCCACAAACGGCCCGTGTGTGAGCATTTATTTACGGGTCTGCTGCGTCCACCCGTTGGCCCAGTGCTTGGGAGACCCACCTCTACGCTGCATCGGGTGTCCGTGCCTGCGCGCAATCGACACATTGTTCGAGGACTAGCTGCCGCGTGGCCCGTGTCTTGAAGTCGACCTCGCGTTGTTGAGGCTCTGTAGGTCATCGGATCAGCGGTTGTCACAATAGCCCGTCGGTGGCCGTCACCTGCATGACCTGTGGTTAGTCAGGCTAAAAGTCGGTTTGCCAGGATCCATGCCGGCCCGGATCTCACTTCATCGCCCGACGAATGTTCTCGTCCCACCGATGGGACGTCCCACCCATTTCGCGGCCGTCCGTTTCGTGTCGTGGAGATCTGTGCTAAATGGAAGCAAGTACTTCCTCCGTCCCAATACAACTGTCGTTTTAGGTTGAAAATTTTGTCCCACAAAGTGTGTCGTCTTTAGTAGGGCCTGCAGCTGTCGGTCGATTAGAAAAATTGGAGATTCCCGTCTGACCTCATCCGCTTTGTCCTTTACCGCTTCTCATCCACTCGTTTCCTGCTCTCCCCTGTCAAAGTACTGCAACCTTTCTCTCTCCATGAATTCATCTCCTGGCACTAGCACCAGTTCAGCCTTCTCCTTCCCAATCGGAAGCCTGCAATTGGATGAAGACATGGTGGAGGTCGTGGCTCTGCGAGGAGCAGCGGTGTGCAGGTCAGGCGCGCAACTCGGTTGAGGAGCAGCGATGCACTGAGCTTGGTAACCTGCTTTCCCTCAGGCCGCACTCGACGAGGACCTCCTCGCCGGAAGAGGATGGCGACGGGCTGTTCCCCGAGACGATGAGCACCTGATCTGTAGCGACATTTGTAGATGGTGAGAGGCTGCGCGGCGGTGCTGTGTGTTGGAGATTGGGACGGCGATGGGAGAGAAGAGCGGACAAAGCAGTGAACGAGGGTAGCAGGGTAAAATGCCTTCGTGCTTTGGTTTTCGAGCGTTTAGCTAGAACGACAGTTTTTGTGGGACGGAGGGAGTAAACCACAATCATCATTGTTGTAATTAGCAGGAATGAGTCAGTGATATTATAAGGACACCGAGGTGCGATACACGACAGGCTTAATGCTTTTCCAGCAGAGTGGTGGTCCCGCGAAAAGTGATACTATGTCATTTCGATTTGTCGTATGCGTATGTAGCAGCAGAGGCCCGCTTTGGCCTGTTATCCGCGTGGCGACCATCTCGCGGACGGACCCGGAACACGTGTTGTTGGATTGGATTGAGTAAACTATAATTCTCAACCGGCAGACATGGATGCACACTGTTATCAGAAAGAAGAGGAGCCTTGCAATTTGTACGTATCGAACTGGAGTTTCTGTTCCTGGATACTCCCTGCACGAGTTAGGTTCATCATTAATGACAGCTTGTTACCGGGAAATCACGAATGAATATCTAGAATGTTAATTACCTCACAGCTGCATACGATGTTCATTTGCCCGCGGTATCATTTTATCATATTGAGGGTAGTATTATTAAAGCGATAGATTTATCATGATTAATTTTTATTTTTGTGATAATATAAATGAGAATCTATAATCTAATTAATCTTTAATGTTACTAGTGTCTTCATTATTATTCTTCCAATGAAGTTATGATTCATATCTCAAAATTATATTTTCTAAAAAAATAAAATCTGTTACTTATTGGTAAAATTATAAAATACCCTTAAACTACTAGCCATCAGTTTTCAAAACTACTTATCAGATCTGTGGACCGAAAAACTCCTATCAGAAAATTAGTGTTTGACTTTGATCTAAATGAAAAGCAACCTTTAACTTGATTTTCCACGTATTTGGAGTCCACAAGTCCGTTCATTCAGCACTGGATCTTTCTTCTAAAGCATAGTGACATACCATATGAACCCCGTTGTTGACGGTCGACTCAATTTGGTAAGAGATCAGTCATCAGTGGATAGTAGCAGAAAAATGTTTACCGGTCAAGAGCCGGTCACTAGGACTCTGCCCACTTAACACTCTCCATTTTTTTTTTTTGACTCTTCTCACGGCGTACGCGTACGGCGGAAGACGTTCCCATGGCTCCCCTGCTCTTCCTCCTCCTCCACGTTGCGTTCCTCTTCGCCACAGCCGACGCCATCCCTGCTTCCTGCAGCAGCGCCACCTGCGGCGACTACAAAATCCGATACCCCTTCTGGCTCACTCCCTCAGGCTCGGACAATGTGGTTACCGCGGTCTCGGCCTTGCCTGCGAGAACAACGCCAGTCTGATCCTCTCTATCCAGGGCCATCGCTACAGAGTCGTCAGCATCGACTACATGAAGCACATGGTCGTTGTGGCCGGCGCCGAGCTCGACGAGTACGGAGGCGGCTGCCCACGCCTCCACTCGAACTTCACCGGCGAGGACTACTCTGGATCCTGGCTGCAGCTCACTCCCTCAGACTCCAACATCACCTTCCTCTACAACTGCAAGAAGAACATTTCTTTGCCCTCTGCCGTGGAATTGAGGGGCTGTGTAGGACTCTACGACAACAAGACATCCTATGTGCTGCCGGATGGTGTGAGCACGGGCAGTGAGGCGTACGAGTACGAGTGCGAGGAACTGGTGGTGGCACCAGTGCTCAGCGTGCACAAGGCGGGAACGACTGGTGCTTCTGCTGGCATGGCGTCTCCGGTGAACAACGGGTTGTTTGGTGAGCTGGTAAAGGCTGGGTTCGAGCTGATGTACCACACCAACTCCAATTTCCAGCTTTGCTACCACTGCGAGCGCTCCGGCGGATGGTGCGGGTTCTGGCACGACCTCACGCACAACGAGGCGGGGTTCAGGTGCCATTGCGACGGTGGCCCGACCTCCGAACGATGCGGTACGTGCTTCCTCTTCCCTGTGTAACTTTTCACTGATATTCTGCTGGCATTGCTTGGATCCTATAATAGACGGTGAAAAATTGCTGAGGTGGATATATCGTTTCTTCCGCGGCGTCGACCAGTCTTTTTTGTTAGGGAAAAATCAACTAGTCCAGAGGTACCATTTCCATTTTGGAAGGCGCAGCTGATCCAAGTCGATGTCGGATTCTGTCACGTCCCCTCTCGGCTCCTCCTGGGCCACACAAGCACACAACATTATCTAGAGGCCCTCGGGGCCGTTGAACGGTCAACGATCGCGAGCACGCAGGAAAAGGCCTTGCGCGGTTGCGCCTACCGGCTTTGCCTAACTTCCTTCGCGCCATCATGCTACACCACCGGGTGCGGCCGCCGGCGCTTCTCCTTGCCCTCTTGCTCGCCGCTTCTTCCCACGGCGCACCTTCCGACGATGACAGCTACAACATCTCCATGTGCCTGCGGCAGCCTTCTACCTGCGGCAGCGTCATCATCAACTACCCGTTCTATCTCTACAACCAGACGGAAGTTCTCCGGGGTTACAATGGCTCCTACTGCGGCTACCCTGGTTTCTCGATTCGATGCGAGGACGGCAAGGATGGCAAGGAGGTCACTCTGCAACTCGGGAACGAGACGTATAGAGTCTTGGACATCGACTACTTAAACATGAGAGTCTTCCTTGTCGATCAGGATGTCTTCAAGGATTACAGCTGCCCAAGAGTGGATCACAACGTGACGCTCCCGAGTTCATCGTGGCTGTCCTTTCCCAGTGATACGATCAATTATCTCTTCTTTCTCGATTGCCCTCTCAGTTCTGTCCAGTCCATTAACATCAGCCCAATCAGCTGCGGCAGCTTCGGTGGACAGAAAGATAAAGTGTCTTTTTTGTTCCCGGAGAATGCATCGCTGCCTGGAGAATTGTTTGCGGTGTGCCCGCGTGTCATCAAAGTGCCTGTACTCAAACTCCCGGATGGTCCATGGAATAATTCTCAATGGACAAATGGTGGATTCGGCGAGGCTGTTCGTCGCGGTTTCCGGTTGGATTGGGGTCCAAAGAAGCCTCCCGAGTGTCAGTTGTGCGAGCATTCTTACGCAAAGTGCGCCTACAATCAGGGCATGGAATTCGCGGGTTGCTTCTGCTCCTATGGGCTAGTAGCGGATCAGAAATGTCCACTACCACCACCACCGTCTTCCGCTTCCTCTTCTTCTTCATCGACTAGCTCTGGTAAGCCCTTTGAAGCCTAGAATCATTATTTCAAATTGTATTTCTATATTACACTGGTGGGTGAATTGCATTCATTGATTCTTCTGTTGGTAAGCTCTTTGATATATAGCATGTAGTAGCCGGGACTTGGTTCCATTTTCTAAAAAAAACGCTCTTCCAAAGCCTGAATTCATTAGTTTATCCGATTCGGTTACCGCTAATCATATTTTACTTCTCTACATAGGCCTAATTTGTTATACCTTTTCCTCTCCATGCCAACCGTGCTGGAAGTAGCGCATGGGTTTCCACCTACAAATCAGAGGTGCTAGAATCCAGCTTGTGCTAGAATAGGTTGAAAACCAAATTTTCTGGTTTCGTCATTCAGGAACACCCCTCGCCTCGGGTTTGAAAACCAAATACAGTACAGGAGTACAAACTTAAAATAATAACTATGCTGGGATAATAAGTAAAATTTACAAATGGTTTTTTTTTCTAAATTTTAAATGCACATATGTTGAATATTTTGAGTAAAATGCACAAATAGTGAATAATTTTTACTGATATTCTGCTTGCTTGGATCTGATAGACAGTGAAAAAAGCCGAGGTCGATCGTTTGCTTTACGCTACGAAAAAGTCTCAATGTTCGTATTGCATAGGGTCAATAATAAACATTTTCCCCAAAAATCAGAGAATGGCTAGATTCCATTATGTAATATTTTTTTCTTTTCTTTCTTGTTTTATATATTGGCAAACTGTCTTTATATTTAAAACTATATAATAACCTGTAGTGCAAGGCTTTGGCCATCCAGTTACATAAAAAAAGTCTCAGTGTTCATAACTTTTGGGTTTGGGTAGCGGAAACACTAGCACGCGACAACACGCGAACAGCCGCGGTCCGGCCCGGCCCACATACGAAGAGTCATCTTCCACCTCAAGTTTCCGACGGCTATGGAGGAGGGATCTGGGGAGGTGGCCGGTGTCCGAGGCGGGACCGTGAGTGATCGGCGGACAATGTACGGGACAGGCGGCCGGAGAGCAAAGGAGAAAGTTGTGACGGGCCGTGCTCTGATTGGTGTCGTTCTGACAGCTGATCGGATGCATGGTGGATGACGGCGCCGGTCGCATGCTCGGACGAGCGCGCAACCGGTCGGGCGTTAACCGCGCTCTTTGGTAGTGTCTTTTCCTTTTCAATCGTTCAGTACTGTAGTTTTAAAAAAATTAACAAGTCTTTGTAACCAGTCTTTCTCGTTAGGGAAAAGCGTGCGCTAGCGGCACCGATTTCCAATTTGGAACGACGCAGGGTTGGTCCAAGTCGATGGCGGACTAGTAAACTCGTAAGGTTTAACGTGTGCTGTCAGCCTGTCACGTCCCTCTCCGGGGCCAACCTTTTCTTGAAAATTGCATAGGCGTCGCGGCCGTTGAACGGCCAATAGTGGCGCTCGCGCAAAGCAGCAGAAGCCCTCATTCGAGCCATCATGCTCCGCCACCGGCTTCCGCTCCTCCTTGACCTCTTGATCGCCGCTTCTGGCAACGACAGCTACGACCCCAACAACTTGTGCATATGCAGGCAGCCTTCCACCTGCGGAAAAATACGCAGCTAGTACCCGTTCTATCTTTCTAGAAAAAACGGCGGTTCTCTTGGGTTCCGACAGCTCCTACTACTGCGGCTACCCTGGCTTTGGTATCCTGTGTGTGAGGATGGCAACAAGGCTTTCCTGCAACTCGGTGATGATAACTACACGGTCTCGGGCATAAACTACGTACGAGAACTCCACCGTCTCCCTTGCCCATCAGGTGACCTCTTAAGGTTTGCGCACAACCTGAAGACGAGTTTCCTTTCCTCATGATGGCTCTCCTCCGTTACTTCCTGATCCTCGCTTTGCTACCGCTTTCCATGGAGGCCGGCTTGGCCGGCGGCACGTTCCGCTTGTTTTTCAACGGCGCGGAGAAGTGTACAGCGACGACGCAGCTCTAGACTAGTCCTGCCACGAGCGACCGTATACCAGTTCAGTTCAGACTTCTCAAATTATTAGTTCGTCCGGCGTAAAAAATGCTAGCGTAGCGAACTAGTACTATCGTATTGCAAGACTTTGAAGTCTTGTGTCCTTGGAGTCAACGAGCGCGTCATCGCCTCGGTCGTCAATTTGACTAGTTCAAATACAGCTCGGAGGAATCTAGCCATGATGACTGAAAAATCTCCGGCGCTCTCCGGTAAACCACAACATTTGCTCAACCACATGACTCTCCTGCTAGTCTGCCTCCTCTTCGTCGGCGTCCATGTCCCAGCCTTCCATGCCGGACCTCTTCCATCCAGCTACGACGGTTCCATGTGCTCGGAGCTGTCCAGGTGCGGAAGCATCGAAATCCAGTATCCATTCTACCTAGCCAACGCAACCAAAGTTGTCACCGCCGGCGACAACACGACCTACTCGTGCGGCTACACGGACCTGAGCATCTCCTGCCAGGACGACGGGAAAACAGAGACCGCCATCATCCAGCTGGGCCAATACAGTTACACGGTCAAGGACATCTCCTACGACACCCGCACTCTGCTCCTCGCGGACGCCGACGCGTTCCCGGGCGGCGTCGACAAGGGCTGCCCAACCATCCACCACAACGTCAGTTTCAGCGACGAGTGGCTGCGCTACACCGACGCCCGCGACAACCTCACCTTCTTCTCCCGCTGCTACCTGGGCGAGGACGTGCCGCCTGTGATCGACGACTATCGGATCGGCTGCCAACAGTTCAGCAGACCAGTTTTCGTGTTCTCCTCTGCTGAGCACGACGCGCCTGGATACAACTATTTGGCCGAGCACTGCGATGATATTCTGTCCGTGCCGGTGCTCAACGACTCCTTGGCTCGGATGAGAAACCGCTCCATGCTACGGAGCGAATATGGCAGCTTGCTCGTGGAAGGGTTCGAGCTGTCCTGGAGCGGGGCCACGGCAGGTGACTGTTACCGGTGCGAGGAGTCCGGCGGACGATGCCCCTACAGCCAGTACAAGGCCTTCCTGGGTTGCCTGTGTCCCGACGAGAAGGTGGAGACCAAGTCTTGTCCCACACCGTCGTCGCCGCGATCAAGTAAGTCCTTGAGAAACTCATCCCTTCAGACGCATCCCATCTCATTTTTACCTTTTTTCACATTTGCGTCTCCTAGAATCCCGATTGATTCGATTCTGCTTGCCCCCCTTGCTCGCGGTGCGCGTTTGACTTACCCGGTTGATGAGGAATTAGTCGGGTTCACCTGAAAACCCCAAGTGCCTGGGTAGTTACAGCATCTATCAATTGATTCGGAACACACCCGTCGTCCTTGCATTGCGTTTGCATCAATCCACACTGTTTTATTTGCCGGCCCGGCGGCCTGCCGACCTTTTTACAGGCTAGTGAGCACACGCACGGTCCACAGACCTGACTGGTGTCGCCGAACAGGCAAAGTGGGTTTAGAGCAGAATGCGCTTAGCACAGGCGAACCAAACGCCATTTTTCCTTGCACGTCTAGAACACGCGATGGTTTCGTCGCGGCAGGCTTTTCGCCGGAGCACCAGCAAGAGAGACCGTCGTATAGCTTATTGTGCTCTCTGCTCTGGTTTAACAACGTGTTCCCGGGGTCGAAGAAGCCATATCTTGTGTTGATCTCTCTGTTCCAAAGTCCGGGCAGAGTGAAAAAACTAGTACTGGCCACTTACCGATACCGATCTCGTAGTAGTTCTCGGAAAAAAATCTTGAGGAGTTTTTCGGTCCACAATACTTGCAAGTAGTTTTGAAAAATACTTGCAAGTAGTTTGATCCAACGGTGGAGATTTGAGATCGAAATACACAACTACTTACAAGTATTTTACCATGTTAAGGGTATTATCGTCAAAGTGATAGATTTGTCATGATTAATTTTTATTTTTATAATAATATAAATAAAAATTAGTAACATAATTAATCTTTGATGTTAATAATGTGTTCAATATTATTCTTACAATAAAGTTGTGGTTCATATATCTAAATTATATTTTATAAAAAAATATAAATCTGTTAATTATTAGTAAAATTACAAAAATACCCTTAAACTACTTGCAAGTATTTTTTCAAAACTACTTGCAAGTATTGTGGACCGAAAAACTTCTCAAAATCTTTTACTAGTAGTATTGTAGTAGTGAAAAAAGACAGAATACTAATGGAGACTGAGGACCAAGGGGACCTTTCTTCCATGGACGTGAACCAATGACAAGCGCACAAGTTTGGATAGCAGCCGCCTTTGCGTGCCAGTATAATTGGCCTTTTGCGAGACCCAGCTGGTCACGGTCCACGGCGGCTTCTTTTCTTGGTGTCCTTTGTCGCCATGCTCCACCCGTCGGCCCGGCCACCCAACCTTCCGGGAAAACTCGCCAGGCTATCGGGATTATAAGCGCAGGCGCGCGGACGGAAACAATACAAATCACCACCGGCTTCAACTCGCCTGGCGCCGTTAGCCATGGCTCCCCTTCTTCACCACCGCCTGCCGGTTCTCCTTGCCATCTTGCTCGCCGCTTGTTCCCACGGCGCCCCTTCCGGCAACGACGGCTACGACCGCTCCTTGTGCCTGTGGGAGCCTTTCACCTGCGGCGAAGTCCTCATCGAGTACCCATTTTATCTTCGTAGCAAAATAGGAGTTCTCCTCGGTAATGGCAGCTCCTACTGCGGTTACCCTGGTTTCGCGATTGAGTGCGAGGAAGGCAAGGCCGTCCTGCAATTCGGGGAGGAGATGTACAAGTACAACGTCTGGGGCATGGACTACACGAACTTCACCGTCTCCCTAGTTGATCAGGAGGTGTCGGAGGACGTGAGCTGCCCAAGAGTCGATCACAACGTGACACATCCAAATTCCTCGTCGTGGCTGTCCTTTCCTGACAACACAGTCGACTACCTCTTCTTTCTGGATTGCAACTGAACGGACTGGTCGCCGCCAGAAACCATCAACCCAATCACCTGTCCAACAACACCTGTGGAGCCTAGGCGATTTTTCGTCGTGCTGCCACCAGGCAAGGACGTGCCGTATGAAGATTGGCAGAAGAATTGCACGAAGATCAAATTGCCTGTACTCAAAGATGTCCTCGAGAGCCGGAACTGGAGCAATCCTACTGCATGGAGCGGCGGCGCGTTTGGCGACGCTCTTCGTACCGGTTTTCAGTTGGTGTGGGATGGGGAGCGAAAGAACTCATCTTGTTACCGGTGCGAGAGATCTAGTGGGCATTGCGGCTACAATCAGACTGGGGAATTTGTAGGCTGCTTGTGCTCCGATGGCCGAATTGGCGCTCAGAACATCTGCAGTTCAGGTAACAGAGGTGATTTCCTTTCTTGCTACAGCAGGTAGTTCCATTCTTTTTTCTTCGCCTTAGATAGGAGAGGTGTGCATACTTTTCTTAACCGTAGCACAAAATCTTAGATTATAGTGCAATTATCATTGTCGCGTATATATGCGTTAAACACCCCAGGAGTATGTTTGGCCTTCTGTGCTACCTGAACTGGGAAAGATGTATGGCTCTCCACAGCAAAGTGATCAGGTAAGCTGCTAGTCAGTCTGACCGATATTAAGTCCCATTCTGGAGGCAATTTTTCCACGGTTGCTTATCAGGGGCAACAAGACTTCGTGTTAGGCAGGGCATTGCCAGCACGTAGGGAAGGATTCCCTTTTCACTAGCTATCTTGTAGGATTAGGGTATGTATAACGGTAATAAATGAGGGTAATAAATGAGTGGGCTTCTTGAGCTGATATAGCAATGTATTTTTGCAAATAGCCCTCCAACCTTTGAAGAGATGGTTGAGTGGTCTTTTGACGAAGAGACGGTCTCTTTCGCGTGTTTCGATGTAAGAGGCAACTCCGAGCACCGTTATACATGTGAAGAGACGACTTATGTCATGCAATCATTAATAATATGTATTTATTAAAAGACATCATGTAGAGTCTCCCTTTGTATGACTAGAGTTGTTTCATGTCTCTTTGCTTGGATACATGTGCCCAAAAGACCACAGTCGGCTCTCCTTTATACATGCCCTTACAGTCCTGTTGTTATCGAAAAGTTAACTGTTACACAACGGCACCGTGCGCCACCCTTGTCGGGACTAACAAGAAAGACTACTCTTTTCCGGTACACTAAACAAGTGTGCCAGACTACCAGTTCTCAGGCCCTTAGGCTGCAGACATGCAGGCCACAAATGGTAATACTAATAAAGTAATAATTGGGTCATCTTGTCTAAAATAATTTTAAATTATCGCATGCATCACTGTCTTCAAACACTCAAACACGCATAGTTACTCTCAACGGTGACCTGCTTCAGAGTGAAATAAGGGAAAGGCACGGTGAGCAGTAAGAACACGGCCCACAGAGTGCAAACCTGACTCGCGTCGCCTTCTTCTCCCGCTGTTACCTGGACGTGGACGTGCCGCCTGTGATCGACGAGTATCGGATCGGCTGCCAAGAGTTCAGCAGAGCAGTTTTCGTGTTGTCCTCTGCTCAGCACGACGCACCTGGATACAACTATTTGGCCGAGCACTGCGATGATATTCTGTCCGTGCCGGTGCTCAACGACTCCTTGGCTCGGATGAGAAACCGCTCCATGCTACGGAGCGAATATGGCAGCTTGCTCATGGAAAGGGTTCGAGCTGTCCTGGAGCGGGACCACGGCAGGTGACTGTTACCGGTGCGAGGACTCCGGCGGACGGTGCTCCTACAGCCAGAACAAGGTCTTCCTGGGTTGCTTGTGCCCCGATGGGAAGGTGGAGACCCAGTACTGCAGTAACACACCGTCGCGGTCAAGTAAGTCCTAGAAAATACCCAGCCCATAATTTTATTTTTCACATTTGAATTTCGTAGCATCCTTCATTGGTTCTTCTGCTTGCCCCTTGCTCACGGTTCGCGTTTGACTTGACCTACTCGATCATGCGCCTGAGAAAATTAGTGACTGTGCGTGGGTAGTTACAAAAAGAAAAAAATTCTATTCACTCCGTTCTTGAATCGATAAGGAGTCAAGGAACATCTCTACCTCGCGCTTGCAATTTTGCATCGTTCCACTGTTTTCACCCATGCATGTTTTAGTGGCATCACATAGGCGTTGTAGCTACGTGAGCTCATCTGTCACCTGAGACACCGACGACTTCCGAACAAACCAATGGAGAATCACTGTTTATCACTACTGGCTATTATTAGGACACTGCTGGGTCATCACGGAACCCTACCACAGTTTTAGTTACACCGCGACGTCTTGGTGCCAAGATCATATGTAGTGTCGCCATCAAGTGAGCCCATTATACAGTTTACCGATGCAAGGATTATTATGTACTCCCTCCTTTACTAAATTGTTGTCATCATTGACTTTTTCGTGACGTTTGACCATTCGTCTTATTCAAAAAATTTCTTCAAATACAAAAAGTAATATGCTACATTTCAAGTTTCTTTAGTGATAAAACATATTCCAACAAAATATATGACATTTATTAAAGTTTATTTGAATAAAACAAATGGTCAAACTTAACAAAAAAGTCAACGGCGACAACAATTTAGTAAGGAAGTAATATTATTTTGTCTCTACTTCTTGCATTTGCATGCTTACCAAGTTTATTTTTTAAGAACAGTAAAATGCATACATAGCCATTATGCTTGTTACAATGTTTCAATTTGGTCATTGTACTAATGAAATTGCAAATTACGGTCATTAAGCTAGCATATACACATTGATACGGTTATTATCCTCAGATCCTACATACTTTGATGATGTGGCATGTGTATATTCGTGACTCCCCGTGCACATTAACGCCTAGTCGTTCCCTAGTAGTGGATCTTTTTCTTCCTTTACATTTATACCCTTATTGCTGCCCGTCAATCTCTCTCATTCTTCATAGCTGCCACGACTAGGGTCACAGCCGCCACCGCAGATAGGTACATCATTTCTTTCGAAAAGGAATACCTAATAGATGAAATTTGTGTATTAATAAAATATTGTAAAGAAGTTTTTAAATGTAAAGGAAGAAAAGATCTACTACTAGGATGATGATTTGGCATTTACGTGGATGAGTCACGAATATACGCATGCCACATCATCAAAGTATGGAGGGATATGAGGATAATGACCGCATCGATGCGTATAAGCTAGCTTAGTGACCATAATTTGCAATTTTATGAGTAAAATGACTAAATTGAAATGTTGGAACAAGTACAATGGCTATTCATGCCTTTTACTCTTTTAAGAATAAGTCTTGCTTACCAAGACTGCAGGAAAAGCTGGATACACAGTGCATCTTCCTTGTTTATCATTCATATAACAGAATCTTCTTTCTTCGTTTATGACACCTGGCTAGTAAAATTAATCAAGATAATGAATCCACATATATAATCCTCTTATAGTGTTGTGTAAACTATAATCAGTTTATGAATTTTATATACTCACATATGCTTCTGTACTTAAATTATTGCAGGGCATAAGAAGAGAACTAAAATATGTAAGTAATCTTTATCTTCGACTCACTTTTAATATTTACTTATCTGCATCTATCTTTCGCCAAGCCTCCTTCAGTCATGCCCTTATGGCCATATGTAGAGTCATGTACCCATCTCCATTTGGTCTAAAAATTGATGTCCGATGTCTTGTTTTGAGTCCATATTCTGAAAAATATTAAATATTTTGGAATCCACTGTGGTGCAAATAGTGAAGAGGATTTATACTTCACCTTCATAGTGCAACAAACTAAATTTGTAAAACGCTTTCCAATTTGTATTAACTTTTTTTATTTTTAGAATATTAATTTAGACTCACTCGTGATGTCTCCTGTGATGCAGATATTATTGCAACCACGACGTGCCTACTACTGTTGTGCCTAATTACTCTCACGCTCTACTTGACTTACAAATATAGTTCACTGCTATCTAAAACTAAGGATGCACCAAGTATCGAGTCCTTCCTACAAAAGAATGGAAACATACATCCGAAAAGATACACATATGCAGAGGTGAAAAGAATGACAAAATCTTTTGCAGTCAAACTAGGCCAAGGTGGATTCGGAACTGTATACAAAGGCAACCTCCGCGACGGCCGCGAGGTGGCAGTTAAAATGCTAAAGAGCAGCAAGGGTGATGGAGAGGAATTCATGAATGAGGTTTCTAGTATTAGCAGAACATCTCATGTCAATGTTGTTACGCTGATAGGATTTTGCTTGCAAGGACCGAAAAGGGCTCTCATTTATGAGTTCATGCCTAATGGTTCACTTGAAAGGTATGCCTTCAACAAAAACTTTTCAAGTGAAAGTACTTTCACATGGGATAAATTATTTGAGATAGCAATTGGCATCGCTAGAGGGCTTGAATATCTCCACCGAGGATGCAATACTCGCATCGTGCATTTTGACATCAAACCCCATAACATTCTACTAGATCATGATTTCTGTCCTAAAATTTCTGATTTTGGACTGGCCAAGCTATGCTTGAATAAAGAGAGTGCTATCTCCATTACTGGTGCAAGGGGAACAATAGGCTACATTGCCCCTGAGGTATATTCAAAGCAATTTGGAACTGTAAGTAGCAAGTCGGATGTCTATAGTTATGGAATGATGGTCCTTGAGATGGTTGGGGCAAGGGACAATAATAATACCAGTGCAAATAGTGAATCTAGTAGCCAATATTTTCCACAATGGATTTACGAACATTTGGATGACTATTGTATCAGTGCTTCTGAAATTAATGGTGAAACCACTGAGCTTGTGAGAAAGATGATAGTTGTTGGTTTGTGGTGTATACAATTGACTCCGACAAGTCGGCCAACTATGACTAGAGTTGTCGAAATGCTGGAGGGTAGCACCAGCACTTTGGAACTGCCACCAAGAATGCTCTTGAGTTGATATGCATCGAGATAGATATCTCTGTTTGTAAATGTTGTTCAATTGTAACAGTGTCTCATAACTGAAAATATTTGCATGAAACATATGCTCTTTTGATCTAGAAACAAACACATAAGACTATGATTAACTCAGGGCCGACCGAATCTTATTATATGTGCCCTTAGATCACTAGAAAATTCATATAAATATTGAAAAGTTGATGTGTAGAGGTTTCAAGCAGCTGTTTATCCCAACTAGTATTGTATAAATGAAAACTAGACAACCTACCCGTGCATTTGCGTGGTTAATTAATTTAGATATCTTATTGTAAGGATTAACTACACCATAGCATTCTTTGAATTCTAAGCTTTGACTTGTATTAATAAAACTATTAATTAACTTGAATGAAAAAGATCATTTCATCATAAAGGATTAACTTTTTTAGCATAATTAATATTCAAAATTATGACTACGGAGATGATGTATCTCGTAATTTCATGTTTTATCCATATCTTTATCTTTTCATTGAATTTGATCTCATGAATTCAATGTGAGTGAATTATGTCTTCCAGAAGTTTCTTTTTAAGATCTCATGGTACAGTTTCATTTTTTAATTATCTATATGTTTATTTGTTTGTCTTCTTCTAATAATGAAAAATATATGTTTTCTTTCTTTACGTTCATCTCATGATTCCTTGTTTTTAAATGGTCACGGTTCCATTTTTTTAGAATGTCAAGGTTCCTTCTCTTATGACATGTTTCTTTTTTTATTTTCTAATAAGGACAATGGTGGATAATAAAGAAGTAATATAAGGGCATTTTAGTCTAGCTTTCTTGCAATGGCACTTGGTGGATAATTTTTACTTTTTATGTTTATTTTTTAGTTTTCTAATAAGGGTAATGGTGGGTGTCGGTGTACTGGGATCGGGGGCCCCCACACCGCCTACTACCTAAGCGCAAGCCGCGAAGCTCCGCAAGATGCCAAAGCCAAAAGCTAGAAGACAAAATCCTTGCATGCATGCAAGGGAATCTTCTCTCTCTCTCACCTTGGTGGCTTGCAGGAGAAGGGAAAGGGGGAGGCCCAAGGCAACTCCCAACCTCCAACCACCCGCATTTATTTTTCTCGTACCGCCCAATGTAGGGATTCCCTCTTGGCTTATAAAAGAGGAGGCCCCGAGGCAAGCAAGGGGGAGAGCGACTCTCTTACGGAGGAGCCCATGCTCTTCTTCTTCCTCTAGATAGAGCCCCCATTTGGAGCCTCTCCTAAGCTCCACCCTAAAAAGGAAAAGGAACAGCTGAATACACACACACCGGCGGGACGTAGGGTATTACGCACCCGGTGCGGCCCGAACCTGGATAACTCTCCGTGTTCTCACTCACTTGAATCATCTACGCTAACGCGCGAGCAAATCCGTTCTTCCCCGAACCTATCCTAAGGGAGCCTTGACAGGCCCCCATTTGGAGGTGTACTCCCACACCGACATTTGGCGCGCTGAGTAGGGGAAAAGAGGCGATGTTTTTCCCATTCTTCGTTTGTAGATCTTGCTTTTCTTCGATTTGGAAAACTCTGTTTTTCCCCTTTCCGCCCGTTTTGCTTTGTCTTTGATTAAGTTAACCTCACTTTGTTTGTTCTTGCTATGAACGTTGGGTGGAATCCTTGACGCCGCGAGACACGACATTTGGCGCGCCGGACACGCCATTTGGCGCGCCGATCGCGACTCGGCGACGCTCGGGGGCTCCTATCATCCGCGGTAGCGGCGATGGCGCTCGGAAGCGCGTCCACGACGACACCGGGCACGCCGTGTCGACGGTTGCGGCTACCCGGGCGAGCAGCAGGTCCCCGGATGGCATGCGGAAGACCCGAGCGGGTCTCCGACTACCCGGACGACGTCTCCGACTACCCGGGCGACGTCTCCGGCGACTACTCCGGCGAGCGCGTCTCCGACTACCCGGGCGACGTCTCCGACTACCGGGCGACGTCTCCGACTACTCCGGCGGGCGACGTCTCCGACTACTCCGGCGGGCGACGTCACCGACTACTCCGGCGAGCGCGTCTCCGACTACCCGAGCGCGTCTCCGACTACTCCGGGAGCGCGTCTCCGACTACCCGGCGACGTCTCCGACTACTCCGGCGAGCGCGTCTCCGACTACCGGGCGACGTCTCCGACTACTCCGGCGAGCGCGTCTCCGACTACCCGGGCGACGTCTCCGACTACTCCGGCGAGCGCGTCTCCGACTACCCGGGCGACGTCTCCGACTACTCCGGCGAGCGCGTCTCCGACTACCCGGGCGGCGTCTCCGGCGACTACTCCGGCGAGCGCGTCTCCGACTACCCGGACGACGTCTCCGACTACCCGGCGACGTCTCCGACTACTCCGGTGGGCGACGTCTCCGACTACTCCGGCGAGCGCGTCTCCGACTACCCGGGCGACAGCGGCGGCTACTCGGGCGTGGCTCCGACTACCCGGATACGACGGAGACGGTTTGGCCTCACCTCCGGCCACCTCACCGACCGATCATAAATGTCAAAAAAACTATGGTACAGTTGGAAGGGTTCTTGAAGTGGGGATGACCCCTGCGCACGCCCTGGTCGTCTCGTGCACCGAGATGAGGCCACCGCGTCGAGCCTCGTCAAAGGGCGAGACCCCGGGAACCGAAATCTTGCGCCCTGCGCAATGAGATTATGGTACCCGGTCTAACCCGACGGGCCGACTACCGGTTCGGTCAAGTCAAGGCGCACGTGGCACCGGTGTGGTTCGGGGACGCCCCGGCTTCGAAACTCTTGTGATTGTGCCTAAGTATTTCCCACATAGATGATCGGGCAAAGAAGACATGACGACTATGACGGGGACAAGTTGACCTCATCGCCAACCACCTCGGCGTCCGGCAATGAGCTCGGGGCTCCTGTCGGTGTATCTGGGATCGGGGGCCCCCACACCGCCTACTACCTAAGCGCAAGCCGCGAAGCTCCGCAAGATGCCAAAGCCAAAAGCTAGAAGACAAAATCCTTACATGCATGCAAGGGAATCTTCTCTCTCTCTCACATTGGTGGCTTGCGGGAGAAGGGAAAGGGGGAGGCCCAAGGCAACTCCCAACCTCCAACCACCCGCATTTATTTTTCTCGTACCGCCCAATGTAGGGATTCCCTCTTGGCTTATAAAAGAGGAGGCCCCGGGACAAGCAAGGGGGAGAGCGACTCTCTTACGGAGGAGCCCATGCTCTTCTTCTTCCTCTAGATAGAGCCCCCATTGGAGCCTCTCCTAAGCTCCACCCTAAAAAGGAAAAGGAACAGCTGAATACACACACCAGCAGGACGTAGGGTATTACGCACCCGGTGCGGCCCGAACCTGGATAACTCTCCGTGTTCTCACTCACTTGAATCATCTACGCTAACGCGCGAGCAAATCCGTTCTTCCCCGAACCTATCCTAAGGGAGCCTTGACAGGCCCCCATTTGGAGGTGTACTCCCACACCGACAGTGGGTAATAAAGATGTAAATATAAGGGCATTTTAGTCTATTTTTTCATAATGGTAGTGGTGAGTACTTTTTCTTTCTTTTTTTCTACTATTAACGTTGAAATTTCTATGTCTTGAGAGCGAACGTGATGTCTCTCGTTTCTTGTTCAATTTTTTTCTTATATTTTTCGTAATGTTTATTTTTTGTTTTCAAATTTATATTTCATGTTGCTCGGAGCTGAGAAACATACCAGCTAGAACAACTTTCGGGTATCGAGTTCACCAACCAGACCGCTTCATCCGGGACTTAGAATCGGCCGTCGCAGACTTCTACTTCTACTTCCGAGATGATGGATAACTAGTGCTGTAGATGTCTCATGCGAGGCAAAAAGGTTAGGTAATTGCTGGAGAAGAGAAGCCGACGAGAAAAGTTTAAAGGTGTGTTTGGTTGGGCTTTTTCCGGCTTTGTCTTTTTCAAAGAGCTAGTAGCCCAACCAAAGGGGTTGGCTGTCAACAAAAGCCAAAACCAAAAGCAGCTTTACTCCCAGGTGTAGTTACTCCCACGTTCAAAAAACCACCTTGGGTATGTGTACATACCTATTTATCATTTTGAGTATGTACATATACCTAAATACGTATATATGATGCTATATATGATGATAAGTAGGGTCTGCTAGTAAATCTCGAAAAGCCACAGCTGTTTTATCAAACACTTTTCAGCTTTCTCATAGCTCATAATTCACGAGTTGCTTCTTTCACAGCCCACAACTCACAACAGCTTTTTTCACAGCCACAGCCCAATCAAACACACCCTAAGTCGACCACGATCAAGCTGGTTGCCGAACATGTCGTCCGAGGCCGACCAACGGGAATCAGCTAGTAGCCCTGATAAACCTCGCCAAGAGTAAGAACGTGAAACTGATACAGAGTCCCGACGTGCATACGAGAGGATCTCGAAAGAGAGATCAGGGCGCGCCGTCGGGAGGATCCGCCCGCTGACATATCCAGCTTGTTGGATTGCTACATTGCTCTTTACGATATCCACCTCAAGGCCTTCCACTCAATGGGCTATCTCTCACCTGCCCTTGTGGCGACGGCCAAGAAGCTCGCGGATCCTAACGGCGCGTCGGCGACTGATTCATTGGCGGGTGGTTGTTCGTCGGACACTCTATCTTCTAACCTCGACGTGTTCGATAAGGAGCTAGCCGATCTAGCAAAGGCGACAGAAGCAGTGATGGCAATAAAGCCCACTAATTCCTCGACAAGTAATACGGTTGATAAGGCCACTGGTCTTCTGCGCAGCCGCATCTGATTGACTCAAGCGTACGTAATACAGTATCAGTTTAGTGATGTGCATGTTATATATAGAGCAGAATAATTCATCATATCCGTGGTGTTTGTTTTCGTATTTACCAGTTATAGGGTTTTTTTATGGTGAATTGTGAAACATAGGATTTGGTACATCTTCCGATTGTTATTCTTCTCTATTTTATGTCATAGTAAAAGTAAGTATTTTATCTATTCATTATTGATGTTAGGTCTGTTTTCATTCGTGGAAACCTATATCTAGCACGCTACATGTACTTACACGCTACATGTACTTACACGCAAGGTTTAACTTACCGTGGTAACCGATGGAACCGGCCGCCCTTGAGATGTTGGTAAACCGCTGGGAAAACCGGACGGATCACAATTTTAAAATCATTTGAACCAAAAATGGTTTTCGGATTGGTTACTGAGTGGTTTGAGCGATAACCTTTACAGTTTACCAACCGGACATGCCGGAAAAGAGATAAAATTTGGAAAAAAGGAAAAAAAATAGAAAATATGAAGTTTAAAAAATTGGCATGACGTTTGCATAACTTTTACACCAATGTAACTGACAGATTAAGCATATATAATTAACAATCATGAAAACCCACAATGCATGAAGAATCCATACTACATGAGTTCGAATAAATTGTCCATTACAACATATAATTTGTGAACAAATAATTATACAAGATACAATATATTACAAATATTAAGCATGAGCTACACACAAGATCATGGTTTTCTTTTTTTATTATTCATTTTCTCCATGATTTATATTCCTTGATTTTTTCATCACTAAAGCTTGTAACTTTTCATAAAACGCTTTCACCAAAATTCATCATTTTTTTATTGTGGTATCAATCTTTTAGGAATAGGTTTACATAGTTATGGTTCATTTACATTACCATCTAAATAATTACATAACATAAAACATTCATAAAATGAATGTTTTATCCATTTTTGTTTGATTTGGGAATCCCTTTGAAAGTCTTTCAAAGGGGTTCCCAAAGCATTCAAAATAGATCTAATTAAACTTTTTTAGTTTTTTTCAGAATTTTTTTGGTTTTTTCATTATGAAATATAGAGCGGACTAGGTCAAAAAAGAAAATTCTATTTAGGATAATAATTGGATAAGGGAGCCTCTACCGAATAGTTTTTTTTACAGTTTCTTGAATCATTTTTTTTTAAAAATAAAATTTCAGATGACCCAAAATTGGTCGTCCGCCGCTACCGGACCAACGCGGTTTGTCTCGTGTGGTTACCTTCGGAAATTTAATCAATGCTTACGAGATAACATGCACCACATGTCACCGTCTGATTGGTGGGGGCGATTTGATTTTCATTTTCTAATTTCAAAATGCTTTTCTCTTAAATGGAAAATTCATTTTTGAATCTTTTTCACCGTTGCGTTCATTAAAATTGATTAAAAATGAGATCCCACAAGACTATACTTTTTGAAAAATTCACAAAATTAAAATTTTCGAATTATGAATTTGAATTGTTCTAGCATTGATAATCAGTTGTTCCAATAGTTAAAATTGATTGTTCCGGTGACTAAAATTGATAGTTCCAATAGTAGAAGTCAATTGCTCCAATATATTTTAAGTATTTGAATTTTTCTTGAATTATTCTAACGGTTAAGATCAATTGTTCCTGTAGTAACAATAAGAAAAAATTCGACTAGAGGAGGATACTCCCACCCTAGATTGTTTGATAGTAAAGGTGAGAATTGAACCCTGTTCTCCTTCCAGTAGTTACAATCAATTGTTTCAGCAGTAAATATTTATTTTTCCAATACTTCAATTCAATTGTTTCAGTATTTTCTAAAACTATATTTTTTAGAAAAAATATTTTAAAATATTTTCGAATTATTTGAGTAGTGAAACTTAATATAACACATATTATCAAGAGCAAGTACCTTATTTGCCCCCGTTTTAGATGTGTCTCCCTTATTTACCCCTTATCAAACTCTCTTCCTTTCTATACACGAAGTTAAACTTCAATCCCTTATTTACCCTTTTTCATCTAGTCCAGTTAATTTTTGCTAATGGACAGGAATACCCTCAATGAGCTATCCCGATTCGTCCCTAATAACAATGTAGAACATGAGTGCCTTTATTATATATAAATCCTCCCTCCGGCGATCCGAGGGTCGAAGGGAGCGAGGGTCCTATCTCTCCAATAATTTAGTTTAGATCGAGTCCTAAATTAGGGTTGAGATCTTCCTATGCCAAGAATTTTGGTATTGGAGATTTGTTTCCTCCTCTTCTTCTCCGACGATTGCGAAGATGAAGGGTGAATTTGGTCTCACCATGGCGGCTCCGATGAAGGTGGCGGTGACGACGTCAATAGCTTAATGACGACATGGAGAATTAGGTTTTCGGACGATGACATGGAGGCGGGGATGATGTCGCCGTCATGGAATAAAATCCTCCGGGTCCTTCTCCGTTTTGTCGTGATTAGATCCAATCACGATGGAAGCCTAGTGAGAACTTTGGGTCTAGTTTTTCTTCTTCTTCGAGTGGCGAAGCAAGAGGAAATCTTGAGAAAGAAGATGATGCTCAATTCCACCTACGGGAATGTTGATTGTCATTCATTAGAGTGCGGCACTCGCTTCGGTTGAGTCGTCTATGGCGCACGAAGGCCACTTGCTCGTGCGAGTCATCCATATGGACCACCACACGGGTTTGGAATTGAGTTCGGAGCTACATGTTGAGTGCTATTTGTTGTAATCTCTTTGATTTACAGAGTGCTTGTAATTTGAGTATGTACTCAACAACATATTAATATAAAAAGCAACAATTTTAATTCTGCTTCTAATTCTTCCTTGCTACATTATATTTTGTGAGAACAACTCTCTTCGAAGGTGTACCAAAAGAAAATCTTAGTCTTGAGAGGTGTCGGTGTAGGGGGATTGGGGGTCCCCCTAACCGCGTACGGGCTACTTTCGGCCCACAAACGAAGATGAGGCCCACGAAGCCATGAAGTCCACGAAGCCATGGAGTCCACGAAGCCACGAAGCCCACGAGTCCTGCGGAAGCCGGAGGAGTGGGAGCGTCGGAGGGAGGACGAAGCTTCGCGGTGCTTTCTCTCGGCGCCCCAACTACCCGGAGTTAATGCGGTACTCGAGTGCCGCCGGCAGCGCCGCAGCCCGACGGGACGTGCGCGCGTCTTGTCCGTGTGCCGCGTCTCGGGAAGCCACGCGGCTACGGTGCCGGGAGGGCTCCCGGCCAATGAGAAGGGAGAGATTGGGAACGCGAACCAAGGGACCGAGACCGCAACGGATTTGTGTCGGGATCGTGTCGGAATGTTCCGGGAGGGACCGGACCCCCACCGGGTGCCGGGTACCCCTCCGGGTACCTGTACGGTGCTCTCCTCCTGGCCCTATAAAGGGAGGAGGTACCCCCATGTAATAGGGGTCGGCTTTTTCGAATACTCACACACCGGGACGTAAGGTATTACGCACCCGGTGCGGCTCTGAACCTGGATAACTCTCGGTGTCCTTCCTCACTTGAATCATCCACGCTAACGCGCGAGCAAATCCGTTCTTCCCCGAACCTATCCCGAGGGAGCCTTGACGAGCCCCCATTTGGAGGTGTACTTACGCACCGACATTTGGCGCGCCGGGTAGGGGGCAGGTCGTAGATCTCGCTTCGCGCCGCGAAATCTTGCTTACACCATGCGAGAGGTCCGCGAGCACGCCGCGGACGGAGGATAGCGTCTCCGGCCGAGGCGTCCACCGGGCGCCGTCGCCGCGACCGTCGTCATGCGGGCCGCTCGCGCACGACAATCGTCCGGGCGCATCGGCGGCCGAGCGTGCTGCGAGAGGGCCGGCGCGGCGCCGACCGCCACGCCCAAGCCGTCACACCGCTCGCGTCCGAGCGTGCCAGCTGCGCGTCGCCTCTTCCGGGAAGAAGAGGGGGATGACCCCCTAACCGCCGTGAAGACCATGCTCAACAACCCGCCGGCGGGGCGGCGGGGAGAGCAAGCAAGGGAGTGGCTCACCGGAGTGGGTAAACTCCTGGATACGGCGCAGGCCAAGCGCCACGCAGGACCGTCACGCCGGCCCGCGGCGGCCGCCGGCCGACAACGACCGCCGCGCCAACCGCGCCAAGGACGCGCGACCGCCGGCGGCTTCACTCTCCGTCCACTCCCCACGAGGGCGGGGGCACCGCGACCTGCGCAACGACCTCGGCGAGGCGCCGCCGCGAGGGGAGGATGCACGTGTCGGCATCGAGCGCTCGCGCGGCGGGGACGCGAACGTTAGCGCACCTCCGCCCACGACCGCGACGGCTCGGAAGCGGAGACGTCCCCGGAGCGCCAACCCAAGCGCAAGAGAAAGGAGCTCGACCCCTCGTTCCTCGGGGGCTGCGCGGCCCTCTCAAAGCGCACAGCGCGACGTCACGTGGCCCGGCAAGTTCCGCCGGACCTTCCGAGAAGGTACGACGGCACTCTGCTCCCCGACGAGTTCTTGCAGATCTACTCCACCGCCGTCAAAGCTGCTGGTGGCTCGGAAGACATCATGGCCAACTACTTCCACCGGCTCTCAAGGACTCGGCTCGGTCATGGTTCATGAACACGGCGCCGGAATCTATTGGCTCCTAGAAGAGCTCGTGCCGGGAGTTCATGGCCAACTTCCAAGGGACGGCGAAGCGTCCGGGAAGCGGATCGACCTGGACCGCATCGTCCGGAAGCCGGGCGAGACGGCTGCGTGCGTTCATGCGGCGCTTCGGTCAAGTCCGCAACACCATCCCGCGCATCGACCCCTCCCGGGTACTCTCCGCCTTACGCCACGGCGTTCGAGACAAGGATATCTTGGGCGAGCCGGGCGTACACCGGCCGGAGACGGTCACGGACCTCTTCCGGTTGGCCGACGGATGCGCCCGTCGCCGAGAAGCCCAAGCGTGGCACGACCCGCCGGCGAAGTCCAACCGGGTGCTTCCTCTCCCAAGCCCGGGGGCACCCTCTCCAAGAAGCGAGAAGAAGAACCTCGCGCGCAAACGTAAGGCGGAAGAGGTGGCCGCGGGCGGAGGCCCGTCCCCCGGGGGCGCGGCGCCCACCTCCCGCGGATGCCGGCAAGTCGCCGGCTAAATCCCCGGGAACCTTCGCGTGCTACTTCCACCGCACCAACGACCACGACCGGTCGGAGTGCCGCTACATCCGAGGCGAGCATCAAACGACGCGACGAGCGGCGGGCGGCCGAGAAGGCCGAGAAGGAGAAAGAGGAAGTCGAGGCATACCGGAGCGCGGACGACTCCATCGCCGTGATCGGTGGGGGCTCGTCGAGCTTCGCGTCCAAAGGCGAGGCCAAGCGTTTCCGCCGCGAGGTCCTCGCAATCACCGAGGGCAAGGCCACGGCTCCCCTGCTGAAGTGGGCGGATGTTCCCATCACCTTCGACAAGAGCGACATGGTGGGCCGGACAACACCAAGGGAAGATCCCCCTGGTCGTGTCGCCCACCATCCGCAACAAGAGGGTGGGGCGCACCCTCATCGACGGAGGCGCGAGCCTCAACCTCATCACACCGAAAGTCTATGACTCCCTGCGGTGGGCGCGTGCCGAGCTGCGGCCCTCGCGTCCGTTCGTCGGCGTGCTCCCGGGTAGCTCCCGCCCTTTGGGTAGGATTGAGCTCCCGGTCACCTTCGGCACCCGAGACAATTTCCGCACGGAGAAGCTCCTCTTCGACGTCGCGGACATCGGCCTCCCCTACAACGCCATCATTGGGAGACCCGGCATCAACCGGTTCATGGCTATCCCGCATCACGCATTCCTCACGCCGAAGATGCCGGGCCCGAAGGGCGTCATCGTGGAGAGGGCGGACGCCGTCAAGGCGATGGCTTGCCTCGCGGACATCTTGGCGGCCGAAATGGCGGCGAGAGGAGGACACCGGCATGAAGAGAACACGCGACAATCCGGAGAAGCCCGCGGCGCAATCCGGCCCCAAGCGGGCAAAACTTTCGACTCCTGGAGAGGTGTCTACCAAGAAGATCTCGCTCGGGGGCTCGGAGGACAAGACCACCACCATCGGTGGTGACCTCGACCCGAAATAGGAACTCGCGCTCATCACCTTCCTCCGGGCAAACAGCGACATCTTTGCCTGGCACCCTTCGGACATGCCGGGCATACCTAGGAGGGTGATTGAGCACCAACTCAAGGTCAACCCCGCCACAAGACCCGTGAAGCAACGGGCGAGGCGCCAAGCCCACTGAGCGCGAGGACTTCATCCGGGCCGAAGTCAAGAGGCTTTTAGAGGCCAAGTTCATCCAGGAAGTCACGCACCCGACGTGGCTCGCCAATCCGGTGGTTGTGCCCAAGAATAACGGCAAGATGCGGATGTGCGTGGACTACACCGACCTGAACAAGGCTTGCCCGAAGGATCCGTTCCCGTTGCCTCGGATAGATTCCGTAGTAGATTCCACGGCGGCTGCGACTCGCTTTGCATGTTAGATGCGTACTCCGGGTACCACCAAATCTGTATGGCTAAGGAGGATGAGGAGAAGACTGCTTTCATGACTCCCGCGAGGAGCTTTGCTACGTGAGTATGCCTTTCGGCCTCAAAACGCGGGCCCCACGTTCCAACGGGCCATGCGCTTAACCCTGGACTCGCAAATCGGGAGGAACGTGGAGGCGTACGTCGACGACTTGGTCATTAAGAGCCGCAAGGCACCGTCTCTCTGTTCGACTTAGAGGAGACTTTCTCCAACCTCGCGCCGCAACCGGGTGAAGCTCAATCCGGAGAAGTGCGTCTTTGGCGTACCGGCGGGAAGCTACTCGGCTTCCGATCTCGCACCGCGGGATCGAAGCAAACCCGAGAGAAGATCCGGGCCATCGAAGAAATCCGCCCTCCGAGGCGGCTCAAGGACGTGCAACGCCTGGCCGGGAGCATGGCGGCCCTTGGCCGATTCATTTCACGCCTAGGCGAACGCGCTCTCCCGCTGTTCAAGGCGATGAAGAGGACGGACAAATTCGAGTGGACCGGGAAGGCGACGAAGCTTTACAAGACCTCAAGCGCTACCTGTCCTCCGCGCCCGTCTTAGTCGCCCGGAACCGGGTGAGCCGCTGCTCCTGTACATAGCGGCTAACCCGCGAGGTGGTCGGTGCGGCCCTGGTGGTCGAGCGGGCTGGAAGCGGGCACCTCGCGGTTCTCGACGAGCCGGCAAGCGCGGGTGCCTTGACGGCTCGAAGGCGGCGGACCAACCGGACCGGGGGCTCCACCCGCGACCAGCTCGCAGGTGTCTGGAGCACCGGGTGCTGCGGACGCTCTAGCTCACGACGGGGCGCGCGATGCGGCCGCTCCGGCCTGCCGGGTGGGGCACCGGGCGGGCCCCGGCACGACAAGCTGCTGCGGACGGCGTGGCTCTCCGGCTTCGCCGGGGGCTCGGCTCCGACCTTGCCGCATGATTTGGGCGAAGCCGGGACCACGACCGGAAAGACAAGGATGGAGGCGCCGATCCCACCCCGCCGGGGGCTCCGGCTCCGACCATGTCTCGCATCGAGGCGGGGCGGGATCCGCACCAACCACGCCGACGACGGCACTACACCGACACTTCGCATCACCGGGCGCTTTGGCCCCGACTACCACGACGAGCGAGAGCGAGCTAGGGCTGCACCCTCGGAGGCCGAGCCACGCACTCGGCGCATCCGGCGCCGGTGTATTTCGTCGGCGAGGTTTTGCGAGACGCCAAGACCCGGTACCCACGGTACCGGAAGATGCTCTACACGGTGCTCATCGCGTCCGGAAGGCTGCGACACTACTTTCAAGGTCATCCTGTCCGGGTGGTAACCACGGCACCGGCGGAGACCATACTTGCGCAACGGGGAAGCGGCCGGGCGAGTGGCCAAGTGGGCCGTGGAGCTAGGCGAGTTCGACTTGTCCTTCCTCAGCACACACATCATCAAGAGCCGGGCACTTGCTGAGTTCATCGGCTGAGTGGACACCCACCCCGAGAGATCGAGCGGGAAGAGCTTAGCACCGGGTGCAGCCGTACGACGCACCTGGCGACTGCCGGACGTTGTTCTTCGACGGTTCCCTCACCCTCAACGGCGCGGGAGCGAGGGTGCTGCTGCTGTCACCAACCGGCGACGAGCTACGCTACGCGGTCCGGCTACACTTCCGGTGCACCAACAACATGGCGAGAATACGAAGCTCTCCTGGCGGGGTTGCGGATTGCGGCCGACCTCGGGGTCACGCGCCTCCTCGCCAAGGGAGATTCGCAACTCGTCGTCAACCGGGTATCCAAGGAGTACCAATGCAACGACCCGCGAGATGGCTGCATACCTTGCGGCGGTTAGGCGGATGGAAAAGAAGTTCAACGGCCTCGAGGTGCTTCACGTACCTCGGGGCGACAATCACATTGCCGACGAGCTATCCCGGGTGGCATCCACTCGAGCTCCAACCCCACCGGGACGTTCATGGAGATCCTGTCATCCCCTTCGGCCTGCGACGCCGACCGAGCTCCGGACGAGCAACAACAAAGCGCAAGCGCACCCGCGGGATCTGCGGCACACGCGAGAATAGCGAAGAAGTGCTTGCCAACGAACCGCAGGACACCTGCTGGATGGACGACATCCTCGGGTACCTGCGGGACGACATCCTTCCGGAAGACGACACGGACGCGGAACGCCTAGCCCGCCAAGCCAAGCGATACGCCGTTGTCGACGACGAGGCTGTACAAGCGCGGTGCCAATGGTGTTCTGGCTGAAGTGCGTAAAGATGGAAGAAGGCAACGACATACTCGTTGAGATCCACGAGGGCGAGTGCGGCAGCCACCACGCTCCCCGCACGCTGGTCGGGAAAGCCTTTCGGCGGGGTTACTGCGGCCGACGGCCCTCCGGGACGCCACCAGGCTGGTGCAACAATGCAAGGCATGCCGGTTTCACGCCAAGCGGACGCACCTGCCCGCTCAAGCCCTTCAAACAATTCCCTTATCCTGGCCGTTCGCGGTTTGGGGTTTGGACATTGTAGGGCCGTTTCCGACTTGCCCGGGTGGGTACGGGTGGCTATACGTGGCCATCGACAAGTTCACAAAGTGGGTGGAAGGCTGAAGCGGTGACAAAGATAGACCAAAACTCGGCGGTCAAATTCATGAAAAATGTCATTTCAAGATTCGGAGTGCCGCGGCGGATCATCACCGACAACGGGACTCGGTTCACGAGCCACGCATTCGCAGCATACTGCGACTCCCTCGGCACCGGATCTGCTTTGCCTCAAGAGCCCACCCACGGAGCAACGGCCAAGTCGAACGCGCCAACGGAGAAATCCTCAAGGGTTTAAAAACAAGATCATTTGACCCGTTGAAGAAGAAGGGCTCCAAGTGGGTAAGCGAGATCCAATCCGTGCTCTGGTCCCTGCGCACCACGGCGAGTCGAGCCACGGGCGAAACGCCTTTTTCCTCGTGTACGGTGCGGAGGCGGTGCTACCCACGGAGATCCGGTTCAATAGCCCCGAGTCGCCGCATTCGACGAAGGCGACCAAAACACCCGGCGGCACGACGACATCGACCTCCTCGAGGAGGCAAGACGCCGAGTACTACTGCGAGCGCGAGGTACCTCCGGGGCTTGCGCCGCTACCACCAGCGGCGCGTGCGTCCCGGGAGTTGCAAACGGGAGACCTCGTCCTCCGACGGGCTCGAGACGCGTGAAGGCAAGGACAAGCTAACTCCCATGTGGGAAGGGCCCTTCCTCGTCACCGCCGTCGGTCGCCGGGATCCGTGCGTGCGGAGTCGGAGGATGGGTACCGGAACCAAGCGCTTGGAACATTGAGCACCTAAAGAAATTCTACCCTTAGAATATTACGCAGCCAATGCTCCCGGATAGTACCGGAAGTCCTATCGCCACGGCCACGATCGCCAAGGCACTTGTACTAACGTGTTTTGAACAAAAGCGGCGACTAGTCGCTTCCTTTCTTACCTCTCGCGGGATTGCCGTCATGCATATCGAAGTCCTCGTTCCCCTCCCCGTTGGGTAATGAAGGTCTGCGACTTAGTCGGAAGCGGAAGGCTGCGTCCGATTGAGAATCGTGCGCCTCGAGTCGCGCTAAAGCGTCAGCTGCGAAGTGCCGAACGGCCTACGACTACACGGCGCACGCGGACATTCGCACGAGCAAACGAACGCGGGTTTAAGCTATCCATTCACAATGATAAGTTAAACTTGAACTACTTGCTGTACGTACGGGGACATAGGTTTGACAAAAAAAAAAACAACAACAACACAAAAGGGGGCACGAGCGCCGAGGAAACCACACGCGAGGCGGAGGAAGCCGGCACTTAGCCGCGTTTGAAGCTCTCCGCGAAGGCGCGCGCGACGGCATGAGCTTGCGCCTTAGCCGTGGCATGCTCACCCGCGGGGACATCGCCGTTCACCACGGCTAGCGGCGGGAACCGGGCACAAGGACCGGGGCGTTCGCCGGCACCTCCTCCGGGGCCGCGGCTATGGTTTGCCGCCCCTCATCCTCCGGGACCTCCGCCACCGGGTATTCGAGCTGCTCGGAGAGTCAACCACCCCCGCATGGCGTACGCATACCCACTCGGGCCGCGGTCAAGAGGCTCCGGAAGACGAGGCGGACCCGCACGGAATAATGCCGACGAAACGGCCCGGTGCACCTCGGCGGCGATCTCCGCTTGCGTCCGCGCCGCCGTGGCCGGCTCGGTCGCCCGCTCGCTCGGCTCAACACGGCTGAAGCTCGGACTCCTCGAGGCGGGACTGCGCCTCCGCGAGTTGCCGCCGGAGGTCATCACCATCGAGCTGCGGCGGAAGAGCCGCGACCCGACTTCTTCGGCCGGGCCTCCAACCGCTCGGCTTGCCGGCGGTACTCATCCCGGCTCTTCTCCATCGCCTTCGGCTCGACGGCGAAGGCCTTACGGGCCTCTGCGAGAGCCTCCTCGCGGACGCGATGCGCTAGCCCGTCGGCGAGGTCGCGGACCTGCTCCTCGGCCCGAGCGAGACGGGCCGCCTCCGTCTCCAAGGCTTCCCTGCGGACGGCGGCCTCGTCCTCACGAAGCCGGACCTGCTCCTCCCGGGAAGCCGGGGCGCCCTCGCGCCCCCGAAGCGCCGCCTCCTGGGCAACCAAGGAATCACCGGCGCGCTGCACCCGCGCCTCGGCCGCTCCGACGGCCCGCTCCCGTTCGCCCGGCGCAGCCTCCCGAAGGGCAAGCGCGGCGGCCCGCTCCTTCGGCTCCTCCTCGCGGGCCGCCGCGGTCACCTCCCGGCGGGTTACGGCCGCTTCGCGGAGGTCCATGTGGGCCTCCGCCTCCTCCAGCTGCGCGCCGCGAAGGCTGCACGGCGCGCTCCCGCTCCGGGACGCCTTGGAGACGATTCACGCTTTCGGCCTCGCGGGCCTTCGCGTCACGCGGCTTCTCGGCGGCCCGGTCGCCGATCCCGGCAGCTTGGTCCAGCTCATGCTGAACTTCTTCCATACGGCGCCGATATTGCTGCTGGGCCGGCTTCACCGCCGTCTCCGGGGACCGCCGCGCCTCCGCCACCTCCGCCTCGCGCTCGGCCGGCGCGGCCTCCCGGTCCTCCGGGGACGCGTCCGCCTCCTCCACGGCCGCCTTCATGGCAAGAAGCGACCGGGTGGCCTCCCCGATCACATCGCCAATCCCGTGGCGACCCGTACCGCCGGAGCGACCCGAAGGTGACCCGCTCCGGTCGCGTCCGAGGCGCCGCGGCCCCTACCGGCGGCGGCGGTCGACGAGGTGTCTCCGCCGGCCACCGTACCCGGCTCCGGCCGGACGCGCGGAGGGAGTCATTCCCCTCCGGCACTATAGGGCTGGCGGCGCGGCACCCGGCCGCGGGGTGGAAGGGCGTGGCGGACGCTCGGCGGCGCCGATCGGGAAGGCACCGGCACGTCCACGGCGGGAGAAGGCGACACCGGCCAAAGTCGGCACCGTCGGAGGTACCCGCGGTCTCCTCTCCGGCGGGGCGCCCGCATCCTCCTCGCCGGCGGAGGCACCCGCTGCCTCTTCCTCGGCGGCACCCGCAGCCACCTCCTCGGGAGCACCCGCGGCCTCCTCTCCGGCGGCACCCGCGGCCACCTCCGCGGGGCTGTCCGCAACCCCTTCCTCGGGGGCACCGGCGGCCACCTCTTCGGGGCGTCCGTCGCCCCTCCCGTGTCATCCTCCGACCCGGCCACCGGAGCCGCACCGGCCGCCTTGGGATCCAAAGGGACCAAGTCCGGGTCCGGCTCGATCCGGACGATCCTGCGAGACAATGCAAATCGAACGCACCTCGCAACCATCGGCCTACGATGAGACGAAGTGCACCATACCAAGCACACCTACCGTCGCGTGTCCACCCGGCCGCTTGCACCGGTGCGGCTACGGGAGACCTCTCTGCGGGGCGGCCCCCGTCACCGGCGCCGGCGAAGCCTGCCGGGCCCGCTTTCGTGGCGCGGAGGCGGGCCGGAAGAGTCGGAGGAGGAAGGCGACGGGGACCTTTTCCCTTGCCTTTGTCCCGCGCGCTCGGAGCAGGCCTCGCGGCGCCGGGGCTGCCGCCGGAGCCCGGAGGCACCTCCGGGGGCGGCCGTCGCACCGGGTCGGAGGAAGGTGCGACCCCGGGTACCCGGAGGCCGGGGCGGGAGTCGGGTTCGCGTTGAGAAACCCGAGCGGCCCCGGTCGGGGCATGCTTGTCAAGGACGGCGCGCTTGTTCGCCGACCGATGGAGGGGCTCGGCACCTTCGGGTACGTGAAGGTGGCGGGCCACTTCTTCCCGGTCGGCGTCGAGTAGGCGAACCGCTCGCGGCCTCGGGCAGGTCGGAGCCCGCCCCGTGCGCGTGCGGCCGGCGAAGTTGAAATCCCGGTACAGCCATGACGGGACCGATCTCCGGCGAAGGGGCGCGATGTTGCGCTCGAGGAAGTCGTGCACCACCCCGCGCGAGTCGGACCGGCCGCGGCGGCGCCGCGATCCGGTCGACCACGGGCATCATGCCCTCGGGAAGTCGGGGCACGGCGTCCCGGACGGCCAAGTGCTTGGGCCGGGACCGGCGGGACGCGGAGGCGGCGAAGATCCTTCTCGTACGGCACCGTGAACCAAGCCCTCTTCCACGCCTCCACCTTGCTGCGGGCGAGTACTCTATGTACCCGCTGTCGGGCCGGGCGGTCGGCCGGACGCACCCGATCACCTCCGAGGCATTGGTGAGCGTCATCTTGAAGTAGCGGCTGGAAAATGGGGAAGCACGGCGGCACCCCCACAAATCCCTCGCGAGAGATGGGCGAACACGGCCGGCGCCGCGACCGCGTTCGGCGTGAGGTGCGCCATGCGGATCCCATATTCCCGAAGCACCTCCGGGAAGAAATCGGAGAAGGCGGGGGAACGGCGCCGGCGACGACGAAGGTCACGAAGTGGAGGATCTCCGGCCCTCCGGTCGGCGGCGGCAAAGGCCCCCGACGCGAACGGCTTTATCACCGTCCACCGGAAGGAAGGGCGAAAGCCGCGACATGTCAACCCCGGCGTCGGGCAAGCTGCGCCGTCGGCGGGCGTCCGCCGACGGCGAGCGCGCGCGAGAGCTGCTGCGGCGGGGGAGGATCTTCCGCGGCCCATCTTGACGGCGCGCGACGACGGTGACGGAAGCGGCGGCGCGGATCGGCGAAGAAGGCGAAGGGGAGCGCAGCGGCGAGAGAGAAGGCGAGAAGACGGGAGGCGAGGGGCGAAGTGGGAGACGTGCCCCGAGCAACCGGCCCTCCCACTACTTGAGCGCGAGGCGCCGGGCGGGCCCACGGCACGCGAACCGAAGCGACGCGACGCCTCGGGGCGGTCGTGCCCCGGTAGCCCAAGCGGTTTCGCCCTTCGAAAGCCGCGCCCGGAGCTACCCAAGCCTCACGGGGAGCGACGGGTGGCCCCAATCCCTGCTCCGACCCCGCGGGTCGGCGGCCGGGGCCGAGGGCTCCTGTCGGTGTAGGGGGATTGGGGGTCCCCCTAACCGCGTACGGGCTACTTTCGGCCCACAAACGAAGATGAGGCCCACGAAGCCATGAAGTCCACGAAGCCATGGAGTCCACGAAGCCACGAAGCCCACGAGTCTCGCGGAAGCCGGAGGAGTGGGAGCGTCGGAGGGAGGACGAAGCTTCGCGGTGCTTTTCTCCGGCGCCCCAACTACCCGGAGTTAATGCGGTACTCGAGTGCCGGCGGCAACGCCGCAGCCCGACGGGACGTGCGCGCGTCTTGTCCGTGTGCCGCGTCTCGGGAAGCCACGCGGCTACGGTGCCGGGAGGGCTCCCGGCCAATGAGAAGGGAGAGATTGGGAACGCGAACCAAGGGACCGAGACCGCAACGGATTTGTGTCGGGATCGTGTCGGAATGTTCCGGGAGGGACCGGACCCCCACCGGGTGCCGGGTACCCCTTCGGGTACATGTACGGTGCTCTCCTCCTGGCCCTATAAAGGGAGGAGGTACCCCCATGTAATAGGGGTCGGCTTTTTCGAATACTCACACACCGGGACGTAAGGTATTACGCACCCGGTGCGGCTCTGAACCTGGATAACTCTCGGTGTCCTTCCTCACTTGAATCATCCACGCTAACGCGCGAGCAAATCCGTTCTTCCCCGAACCTATCCCGAGGGAGCCTTGACGAGCCCCCATTTGGAGGTGTACTTACGCACCGACAAGAGGCATTTTAAGTTTATGATGAAAGGGAACATGTTGATTCAACACATGAAGATCCATACAACGGACCATGAAAGCTCATTTTTGTGTAAATTTCATTTAAAATATCTCTCTTCATCTAAATTTACATGGTTTATGTTAGTTACAATTTGACACCATTCTTGGAGTTTCTCGGTTAATAATTTGTTCCATCAAGCAATATAAGCATTCCTACATGAGGCTCAACCAGCAGTGCACTCATCCACCACCTTCAAATCTTATATTGTTTCTATGTCCTCCTCCCACCAACCTCCTCCATTGTTCAACTCCACACAGTTTTCGATTCCGGGGATTGCTACATCGAGAGGCTTGCCCGATTGCCCTTGACCTACTCCTCCTCTACAAGGTCATGGTGGCGTGCAGTTTGAGTAGCAACATATCCCACATTGTACTTCCGAATGAGCAAGAGGCTAAGGGACAACGGCGATGAGGCTTAGGGGCGGCATTGGGATTGCGCTATTGACATGTCCAACGACCCAAAGAAGAAAAAGATTGGTGAAAGATTTTGTGCACTTGGTCATTTCATGTTTATTTCTTTTGTGTTCCTCCTTATAGTACGGTATCCCTACACTCAAAAATAAGGTAGAAAGCTTGATATCATCAATGTTGACTGTGGTTTCCTGTTTTTCAAAATGGCACATATGTTTGTCTTCTACCTAATCTCCAAAGTAGCAAGTAGCAAGTCTGATGTCTCTTCTTAATGAATTATGGTCTTTGAGATAGTTGCGGCAAATGACACAAACACATGAGAGTGAAAATCTCTAGGGGAATATTTTGTCCTTCCATTTGTTTGCCTGTTGTGGATCACAAGGCTCATAACTCAATATTGGATAGATACATATAGCAGGTCCTATTTCAGGTTCTAATTCTGAAAATGATTCTGTTTTTTGTTTCGTTGCAAAACCGGTCCTAATTCGTCTCAAACACTCAAACACGACTTGTTTTGCAATTGTCCTTACATATAAACGATAATATGGTCTGGTTTATCGAGCATGCCATAGGCCAATAGTCTTGTAGCAATTATGGAATTTTCCTATATAGCATTAGGGTGTTATATATGCCATCCTAGCATAGGAATATCCCATATGGAATTTTACATGCACTTTCTATAACGTATATTTATATATTTTTTTAAATCTAAGAATTTCAATATAATATTTCAACAATTTTGATAATAAATTTCCAAAATTTAAACATGAAATGAGGAATAATTTTATCAAAATATTGAATTATTTTCATGAGTTGTTGAATCAAGTTGTTTAGAAAGTTGAACCCATATATAATATGTTAAACATGTTAGTTATAAAAAAATTGAGCATACTCTACTAAAAGTGTTGAATTAGTTTTGCAAAATTTTTGAGTCAAGTATTTTATATTATTTTTGACTTTGTAATTACCGAGGAAAATGTTGGACGGTTGTGATTGGAAAGGATAAACGAGTTGAAAATAGAGAAAAAATGAAATTGCTAAAATATTATAGGATGCGCTTTTTTTTAGACCAATAGGATGTGTATATTATGCTGTTGTTGTGGGGTCCATTGGAATGGATGCTCGTGGTCGTGGGCTAACGAACACCCGAGTTCATGTAGATGTCTCAATTTTACGTCTTCCGGATGGAGATTTTTTAAAAAAGAACACAAAATCGTGTCTGTCGATAAATTCGGCCACCAGTCGCCTCGTCTCAGAATCGGTCTTGGCTGACTTTTGTACTTCTTATTATTATCGGAGTCGGTGCTCCAAGGCGATATATAGCCTTCAGGGAGAAAGGTTAGGGAGTTGCTAGAAAAGAGAAACCGGAAAGAGGGAGAAAAGTTCAGGCCAGACCTCAAGCCCTCAACTAGCGATCAAGCAAGTAGCAGGTCACCGATCATGTCGTCGGAGGCCGGCGACGCGAAGAGAAGCGCTATGGTCAGCGGGGATCTGATGGCCCGGATGCACAGCGCCACGGACAGGAGCATCAACCTGGTACGCAGTCTGGACACGCTTACGGATGATCTCGAAAGCCAGATCAGGGCGCGCAGAAAGGAGGATCCGCCCGCAGACGTAATCGGCTTGTTGGATCGGTTCCTCGATCTTTTCAATATTCACCTGAAGGCCTTGCGCTTGAAGAGTTCTCTCGATTCCGCCCTCGCCGCTTTCGACAAGGAGCTAGCGGATCTTGTGACCGTGTCGGCGGCGGCAAGTACCGGTTCATCGGCGGCTGCTCCAGTGGACCGTGGTCATGGCCATGTCTGGTCGTCGGAGACGTTCTCTTCTTACCTCGACGTATTTGAGAAGGAGCTGGCTGATCTGGCGGAGGCGGCAATCACGGCGTTAAACGCCACTGATTCATCATCAACAAGTGATATGGTCGGTCATGATCAAGATACAGCGCCCGGCCCTTTGCGCAGCCGCATCTGAGGGATTGACTATCAGTTTGCCACGCTCTAAAGTAGATGGCATTATTCGTATTTGTTTTCAGATATCAGGTTAAGTTCAAATCTGCTCTTTGGTAGATGCATATAGCTGTTCAAATCTGTTCTTTGTGAGAAGTTGGATATGGCATCCTCCTGCTCTTTTTATTATATAACAAGTAATTTTATTCCATAACGGATTTTGAGGGTCTTAATATAGTGGTATATGAAAATGCTCATGCTACTGCCACAATGGTACAGTTTCACCATTTTTATCGTAGTCAGATTTGAATCCAATGACATAATTCTTTAAATGGATCCAAATTGGATGTTCTGTGTTATGGCCTGCTTGGGTAGTTACTAGTTACCATACCTGAGTTTAGATGCTAACGAAATTCTGCTAAGAATGTCTGAGAAACAATTGTTATTTTATTGTATTTTTGCCTGGCGATTGCTGAATTATTGCCGACAGATCGTCAGCAAATAAGTGAGATGATGCAATTTGGGAGAGTGTCCTGGATCACCCCATCTGGGCTTTGACATCCCAAAACAGTAAGAGCATTAGCTACTTTACTACATTCTTCGAGGCTGATATAATCAAAACAGTTCACAGATAAGCATGAGATACATGATCTCTCTAATTAATCAACCCCCGGTAACAGATAATCGCATGCTTCTGAAGTCAGTAGCAGCTTGTACTTCGTGTGTGGAGGCACGCAGCAAGACTTGATAGAGAGATAATTATTTGCCATTGGCAGATGCCGTAATGATTAAGAGCAAATTAAACCAGCACTAGAAATAAGGCGCAGCAATTTGCCGCGCTTCACTTGCACTCATTGTTGCATAGCCATGTTCATATATTCTTATGTGTTACGTATGTTTTATTATTCTTATGCATTATGTATGTTTTGTTTGACAATTGCTGCCACCATATTCGATAAGTACCCTTGACGGAATCCAAAGTGAAGCATATAATTATGCATCTAATATTTGAATGTATACAAGCCAATAGAAGTGAAATAAGTTCAGATGTACTGTTTGGATTCCAGTTGTGCAAAAGATAAGTTTTTGTTGTTGAAGAAACTACTACAAATGTAACTACCATAGAACAAAGTAATTACATGACAGGTGCGATGAAATGCAGACAGTAATAGCATTCGTGATAGCGGTTTGCTTATAAAAAATAGTA